>CM034150.1:812452003-812869503 GCA_019776745.2 Taxus chinensis
GCTCAGGAGTTTTTCTAGGCTCTGCTGGTCGAAAAGCACTTGTAGCTGCAGATCCTCTCCACCCAATTTCTCCTATGCTACGTACTGAATTTACTGGGGGAATGAAAGGTCCTTTTGATGCAGCAACCACAGTTATTGGTGTTGCTAAGCCACTGGTAGACGGAGCACAAACAACAGAAGCATTGGCACAGTGCACAATTGATAGAGAAGATTCTGGTATTGATATCATTACCTCATGTTGAACTGCTCCATCTAGGTCAATAGCCTCGTTCAAGTCAAAATCAGGCCTTTCTGCTGTAAAACTATTTCCAGTATCCTTTATGCTGCTCCCACTATTCTTTACACCAAGAACATCTGTAGTTATATCTTTTTTAGTAGAAACCAGTTCATCTGAGCATGAGCTCTTTGTTATTGGTGTGACTGCATGGCCTTCTTGATGTGTTAAACACGTTGAAGACACAACTGTTGTGTTCAATGGATCTCGGAGATTAATAGAGGGACAGGCACTAGAGAGCTTACACTCCTTAATGTCAACCTTCATTTTATCATCACAAATATCAAGAAAAGGCTCGCACACCCTTTCTGTAGTGTTTTTCTTGTTAACAATTCCAGATTCATCGCTTTTTTTATTCATCTCTCGACTTTCTGCAGATGTCAATGTTTTCCCTACTCCATAGTATTTCCTCCTTTTAGTCATTATTTCTCGACTTTCATCTATACCTGTAAGGTTGCTAGTATCAGGAAGATGCTTACCATCAGTGTCTTCATCCTTCCCTTCATCTTCTTTATCATCCACATAGGTACAATACTGCTCTTTGACATCAAGGATGGCAATGATTTTAGGTTGCTCATTAAGTGAACCAACATCATGAGTATCTTTGTTGGAATTTGTGGTACAGATAGGCATCTCTTCATAGACAACTTTTCCAACTTCCTTTGGATCCTGACATCTTGCCTGAAATGAACTGTCCTCAGCAATTACTGAATTATCAACTTTCAATTCACTAACATCGGAGTTGGAGACTCTTGAGCATGCATCATATCCATCAGTCACTATTCCTCGATTTCTATTCTCAATTTCCTCTTTACCCTCTTCCAAGCAGAGATCGTCACTTTGTTCGACCTTTACTCCCACAGTAATGTCCTTCACATGAAGTTTTGTGTGTCCTAGATTGTCAACTTCCCCTACTTTTTGGATGGTATGTTTCTCTGATTCAACTCTGATCTCTTGTTCCGTGCAGACTAAACCTGGTCCTTCTCCAATAATGACCAGTTTTTCGACCACAGTGCATGGAACTTCTCTGGTTGGTTCTACACTTTGACTTGAAAGCATGCAATCTTGCATTTTATTCCAGGTATTGTCATTTTCCTGTGGTAAGTGTTTAACAGAAACTTCCCTGATCATATCATCCAGAGATCCCTTGTTCCCCTCCCCCACTTTCATAACAATTCCAGGGTCTGAAGCTCTACGGGAGAAATGATGAGAATCTTGTTCTTGAGAAGTGAATTCCATTTTTTGGCATTCATCTATGGAATCGGAATCATTATTATTTTTCTTCAAATTCAAAGTATTTTTGCAAACTCGATCGTCAAGCCCAGCTGAGATTGTATTTGAAAGGCATCTTGAATCGGTATCCCGCCCTAAATTATCTTCTCCTGTCATCAGCAGAGTTGTTACCGATTCAGCTACATCATCGTCATCAGCTTTTGATATTTCGGTGGAAATAACACTAGCCAATAAAGTTGCTTTGGAATGGATTGAGCTAGCTTCAACAACACCATCTGCAATACCAGCAGATCCATGCAATTTTCGTATTTTGGCTTCAACAGTGTTCTCTTTTTGCTCTTCATTTTCACCTGATCCTGGTGATAAAATTTGGGATGTTTTAGTCATTTTCAGGAATTCTTCACCATCCTCACTGTTACAGCTGCACTCCTGAATGGGATTCGCACTGAAGGGTCTGGTTCTATTGCTCTGCAATGACCCAGTATTAAATTCTGAAGAGTGATTGCAAGGATTAAAAAGTATCTTAGTCTTTGCCTTCCCTTCATGTCTTCCATAATTATCAGAAGGGGGGGCTTGACTCCCTGGAACTATTTTATCTGCATTCGATCCACAGGTTAAACTTCCTGCAGGAGTGCGCAGTGGGTTAGGAAGTCTTACTATCAACCTCTGACTGCCATCTCCCCGAGTGTTGTCTGCTCCCTTGTCAGATGCTACGTGTGTGTCTTTCTCACCTGCTTTATTTCTGCTCAAAGATATTGGTTTTGCCCCAGATTCTTTGTGGCTGCCTGATTGGACAGAGCCAATAATTCCTTTATTTGGTGTCTTATGTGGTGAAGCAGAGTGTGAGACATTGCTACTTATTGAACAGACAGCTGAACCTGAGACAACTTCTTTAGAAACTGAACAATTTTGACTGTTATTCTGTGACTGATTAGAGTTGCTACTTTTGTCTTCCTTAGTTGTCGTTACTCGCAAATCAATAGTGCCAGAATCTGGCAACATGTAGTGAGAATCCTTTGAACTATTTGCTGGAGAGGGTGATACTAACATCTTGACAGAGCTAGGAGAAACCGAGGCCTCTTTTCCTGCATCCCCTTGGGATAGCCTACTTGAAACTACTTTTAAACTGGGTGCCAATGATGACAACCCTTTTGAATTAATTTCAGTAGACTCAATACCTTTGATTCCATGTTCAAGGACAATGCCCTGTGCGGACCCAATCTTCGTATCATTATTCTTCATCTCCTCGTCAACACGTCTCTTCCATGTATCAACTAAACACTTGGCCTTTTTATGAATTTCCAAATTCTTATGATTGCGCAAGTGGTTCACTGATTTGCCAACATTACATGTTTGAAGAGCCTCAAGATCTACAGGCAATCTACCAAGGGCCTGTAATAACACTAGGAGCAGATCTTCATGGGCTTTCTCCCCTTCCTTGGGACTGCCACTATCCCCAGACTTTCCTTTGTGGGCTTCTTGAAGCCAGTCGTCCAAAATGGAGAGACCTCCTAAACAGACAAATTGACGAAGGCAGTCCTCTTGATCTGTGGTAGCAATCACTCTTACAAGCACAGTGCGATGCAAAACTAAATCTCTTCCTTTCTTCATATTTTCTTTCCTGTCCTGCTGCATAAGATGTACAAGGTGCTCAACACCTACTGAATTCACAATACTGCCATCCCTGTCAGTGATATCAGTAATTTCTTCCTGCCTCACATTGCATTCTTGTCTTAGATGCCCAGAATCACTATCGCCTAGCCTTGAAAAACGGCCCCGTTTAAGTGGTTCATTATTCTGGTCCATGCGGTCCCTTTTCTTTCCCTTCACTGATGAAACATTTTGCATGGTGTCTGAACCAATTTTAAGCTGTGCAGAAACATTCATAGTTCTAGGGGACAGACCTCCTGAGTGCATAGTTACCTGCATTTCGTTTCTTGTCTTGTTCAACAGATCATCTATCTCCTCTTGATGCTCCTGTCAGCATAATACAATGAATTAGCTTCAGGCTATGTCTTCAACTAGAAGCTCACACAAAAAACTCATTGAATAAGATTTCATCCAATTTTGCTTAGTAGCCATACAAAAAATTGGGCCTGTCTACACCCCACTAGCCCCCCACAAAATGCATTAGTTAAGGTTAACCGTAACAACTTCTGCTAGATTTTACACAAATCAATTAAAAACTACAACCAGCAACTTGTAATCATATCTGATGAGGCAGATAACAGGAATCGGTATAAGAACATGTGATGCATTCAGAACATCCAATTAATAATGAAAATTTTATACATTGTTCCGGGTTAGCTCCTGAATTCAATCTCTCAATAAACAAAATCTTACTTTTCAAACAATGCTTGAAGGACCCTTACTGCTGGGATTGACATATATGTATGAATAAAGCCGAAGGACAGGATGAAATGTGGATGGATAAAAATGAAAAAGTGGAGAGGATGCTTACAGATGACCTTGCATGTGACTCCACAATTCCCCTACTGTTGTAACAAAAGATCAGCATATGGTATCTAAGAATAGCGATGACCTTAATGCCCTGAACCAGTATACAGCAGTCACCAAGACCACCATGTGCAATAAATTTGAATGGATTTTTATTATTTTAAAATGAAACAAAAAAAATTGTTAATCACCTAAGACTCTATAGGATTTATGTGGCGAAAAATTTACGTATATAAATGTCCATCTTCAGATATACCTATAATCATATTCCTAAGTACTGCACATCCATAATGTAATTATCTATAACTATAATTATATTCCTAAGTTCCACGACATCCATAATGTAACTGCCAAGTTGATTGGGAGGGTGTTAGGTTGTGGAGCCTATTTTCATGTGAGAAAGTGTTGAAAACTGTACACTAAAAGTACTGTACACTTTTTATAGTTGTCTCGCTGGCATTCAGGGGTGCAGCCCCTGAAAAAAAAAATTTGGGCCTTAAAACGTGCCCGATATATCAAGAAACATGATTTTCTCATATGGGCGGGTTTTTTGACCCATGGGTTTATGGGACGGTTTTAGCCCATGGTTTTAATACCCACGGTTTTGTAAAACTGCTTAAGCAGTTGTCTATTTATATGGTTTTGTGCATATGGTAGATATAATGTAAACATTGCATATGTGCTTTGAATTCGAGTGTGAATTCTGTAGAATTTCTTGAGCATAACTCCAAACAAATCTAGGTATTATATTGAGAGAGCGATGGCTTGTAATAAAATCTGAGCAAGTGATTCTTGGTGGATGTAGCCCAAATTGGGTGAACCACGTTAAATACTATCTCTTTGTGTTGTGTTATTTTATTCTGCACTTTTATTTGAGATCTGTAATATTTTCTGCATATTAGTTTCCACTGTTGCGATTCTGTGAGGGATTATTCCGCATATTTTATCTCTTATTTCCTAACAGAGGGAAGCTCGGCAGATACAGTAAATTATTCATCTAACCTCATTTAAACAGCACATTACAAACCAATATTTACTGCACCAAAAAGGCAAAAACCAAAAATATAGTATTAAACAATTAATTTTGTTAAAAAAATAAAGCATGTTTAAGCACTCGGATTTTAATTGGAAAATTGACAAATATGAAAATCAGTTATGAATCTCAAATTATAGATTTTGTGAGTTAATCTAATACTGGCGCAGCCACGTTCTGTAAGGCCAACATGGCCAGGTTGGTCCAACTTCCTCTTGGTATTCTCTTGTCTTCATCAATCTTCTTTTCTGCACCATATTATTTATTTCATATGCCATGAATTAAAAACCAGGATTACTATCCTAGTAAATTAAAACTGAAAATAAATCCTTCCTTTCAGAGAAGTTTTTAAAGAGGTTTTCTTTCAAACGCACAGAACAGTTGGCAAGCATCTATATTTTGAAAAATTAACATACATCGATTTTTGAAAAATTTGTCAAATACCAACTAATTGCTGAGAAATTGCCGATCAAATTTACTGTGCTCACAATACACTCTTTAAAAAAAATTCCCTTTCAAATAGCACACTCGGAAAACCTGGATAAAAGAAACCCTAAGCCCAAGTTAATAGATTATCATTAAAAGAAAATCAGAAACCCCTTCATATTCAGTAGAAGCAGTCTCACCCTAGTGTAGTCTCTGTCGGTGAGCCACCAGAGGCATTTGCTCGTAATATCATAAACTCTCCTACATACAAACGAGGAAACCCCAGAAGGAAGTTCAACACCCTTGCCCAGAAATGCAACTTTACAGGGATGAAGCAGTGACGCTCCCAGAATCTCATCCTTGTGAAATGAATAAAATACTTCGTTCGGTGGAAGAGGAACTACTTCGTCCTCCTCTTCTCCAATCTTACCTAAATTCACATCACCTGGCCTGTAAAGCCAATTGACGCCCAGCCTCACCTCACCATCCTTGTCGACAATCTGATAGCTTATTCTTGCTATGAATGGTGGTGCATCTCCAGCTTGGAATAATGCACAGTCGCCATTGATAATCTTACGTCCATCCTGGCAACCACAAATAATTCAAAACCCCGGTAAAACTCAACCAATAACAAAAAAGTGTTAATGATAGCCATTTCTCTGTAATACCAACCTGCACATTTAAAAAAAATTAGCTATCAATATCATAAAAGTAAAACCATTGATTCTCATAAGCCAACAAAGCTTAAGGTATATGAATAGCATTATATTTTGTAAAATTTAAAAAGCTATAAACCAACTCACACTAAGTAGCAAAATAGCTGGACAGAGGAAAAATATATATGGACAAGAATGCTACATAACAAAGATGGTACATGGACACACCTAAACAAATCCCGAGAAAGCCTTGGAACATGAAATTGAACTAGAGAAAAAGATAGTCAGTTAGGCAGTAGTCTAGCTATAAATTGGTGAGTGTTTACCACTGCTAACCTAGGTTCAATCCAGGGCTCCATTTGTGGGATGTAAGTCCCCAGTAAGATCACCCAAGGGGTTTCAACCCTCAGGGTCAAGGAAAAGAGGTTCACCTAACCAAAAAAACGAACGGACAAAAAGGGATTTCTTCCTGGCATATAATTTGCCAGCTACATGATAACAATACCAGTGATATTAATACTAGTGATATTGGATCCAACATGACAGATATTTGAAATCATAACAGAACTCACTAGCCAGACAACCAAACAGTAGAGGATGAAAAACACTTTCTATTTAACTTTGGCACTATATAATTTGTTTACCACAAAACCAAAGAGCTTAAATAAGTACACAGACTACCCGAAAATTCCTATGGAAAAAATTGAAGTAGAGGATGAAGCACACTTTCCTTTAGCTTTGGCTGGAAATAGTTTGTAAATTTGCAGTGACATCTTATCAGATGCGGTCTACACCTTAAACACAAAAATATACAATTAAAATAAATTTTAAAATAAAATTATTTTGAACTCTACTGCGATATAGGTAAAGGTTGTCAAGCCAGACGCCAATTCAGTGTTTGAGAAGTTAGAAGCCCCTTTGCAAGCCTAAAAAGGTATTTCTTTCCATTTACTTTATAGAATCCTCAAATTTTGTATGACTCTTTTAAAAGCTATAGGTTGTTCAAATTTTATATAACCCCTGTAAAAGCCTACAGAGGGAGTTGTCTTCATTTACATTATGGATTGTTTAAATTGCGTAGAGAGTTCTTTCCATTTAAATTTGATATTATTTGAAATTAGAGCATGGTCCCATGGACCCGCACCAGCTCCTATTATTCTATTGCAGATGGTCTCATGTTGATTTTTTCAATCAGTTACAGGGAAAAACTGAATCTTGACTTGGAGATCATGAGCTCCACATGTTTGGCCAGTGGCTGGAGAGGGGGAGTTGACAGTTTCCCCTACTGTTTAGGCTATTTTGTTTCCACGTGACATCAAAAATGCATTCCGGCCACTAATTTTTGATCATTTTGGATGGAAAATTGCAATGGGTTCATAAAATATCTCAACCGAAATTGTAGAGGAAAATGGTAAAAACATGGAACCTTTAATTGGCTAAAATGTTCATGGATTTTCTCAGCACCTGTTAAGATATTTATGGGGCCGCTACTCCATAAGATCATGTCCTTGGGGATGGTTGAGAAGATTATTCAAAATTAGGGATGGTTGTAAATGTGTATAACCCTTTTGAAAGCCTAGAAAAGGATTTCTTTTCATTTATTTTTTGGATGATTAGGCTATGATTTCATGGAGAGGGCTCCATAACTGCTGCAGAGAAAATTTACAAACATTTTAGTCATTTTAAGATTTCACATTTTAATTACTTTTCTTAACAATACTTCCAGAGATATTATAGGATTCCATTACAGGTTTACGGTAATTTGCAAGAAAAAAATCATTTTTAATCATTTACAAGTAAATAAAAATTATATTTGATTATTGGTGAGAATGTATGTTTGTTCTATATGAGCAAAAATGGGCATAAACTGTAGGGGAAACTGGCAGCCTCCCTTCCCACTCTCCAACTATCTCTTAAGTTCGGGAGGTAAAAGAATAAAACTTCTTATTTTAGGTTTAGATTCTATTATTTCCTGTAGCTGACTTCAAAAAAAAAACTATGAAACCTTCTGCTAAAAAAAATAAGCCCTGAATCCTCCATAAGGCCGTGCTCTTAGAAATTTTGAATCCCTAAATTTCCGCCTCTTAACCACAAGCACACAAAGTACCTGATGTCATTTGGGCTGATGTTCGCAAGGGTTCAGGTATTTGTACCAGAACTTACATAAAAAAATTGTAAGGCTAAAATTAAACATCAACAAAAAAGAAGAGAATTTCAGAGAATTTTCAATAAGAAGAATCGTATTGACAAGCAGGTATCAAAAAGCCATCTTTTCTCTCGCTCTCAAAATTTATAAAACCCTTCCTGAGACAAAATAGAATGGTAGACATAGAAGAGGAAGATTTTACTTTGGAGAGCAACATGTGCATTAGCTTGTTTAGGTGTCCATGCACAGCAGTCTCATCCGCTCCGCCATAGCCAAAAACCGTCCGCTGGTAACCATCCGCTAAGGCTTATTTATCCTCTTAGTAATGCTTCAGATTGGCTAAGGCATTATATTGTAAAGAAACAGCGCAGTGCAGCAACATTTGGTAAAGGAGGATAGAACGGGCAGCTGCCCGCGGCAGGCCGGGCAGAATAAATAAAAACGGGGTGAACCGTGAGGCCATGCCTGCGGTAGTACCGGCAGACGTAGTATCTTTTTTGGACCTTTTTGCCTCTCGCTTTTCCACCCTTTTGACACCTTAATTCGAGAAGGACCCGTGGGCCGTGTACGTCTCTTCTGCCGGCCGTTGCTTGACAGAAACGTAAACGCGACGGCGACGTTGGTTCCTATCCCGTCAAGAGCGGAAATTTTTTCGTCCGCGTCAGCGCGTGCTCTGAAATGAAGGAAGCAGTGGTGATGGGACCGAGAGAAAGCGGGACCCACGGGGAGGCCTCGCTTTGGATTGCTGACGTGACAGTTGCGCTGACATCTGTATTATTGTTTAGTGTCAGTTGACAGAAAGTCAGAATGTGTATGTCCCGTCTCCCGTGCGGTCTGGTTGTGCAGGCACATGAGGTTCGCCAAATCCACTGCATTTGTTACTTAATGTTATTTAACGGGCACGTAGCTCAGATGTGCAGGCGCTGCAGAAGAGAAGACAGAACAAAACAGTCAAAAATAAACGAGAAACCTGTGCACTGTTATTTGTAATATGTTCCGTTAAATCTTCGGTAATCTAATGTTAATCTGTGTGTCAGCGTCAGTCTGTGTTCCCTGTCACGTGTCACTAGTGGTTGCATGTGAAGGAAATGCTCGGCCTGTAAGCTCCGAAATTGTGGCCAATCGCAGTTTACCTACAGAATACATGGTTGCCTTTTTTTTCAATTTGCAAATAATATATTATTAGCCGGTAGGCATCCACTTTAAAGATGTTTTTGTTGGAAAGTGTGCTAATATTTACTCTCTTGCCGGATTTTAGATATTTTAAAGGTTGTCAGATTTTAGATTTTTTCTATTTGATTTTGATTTTATTCTTCATAAAGAAAATTCTATAGTATATTATTTGGAAAATAATATTGGTCATATATCTTGTTCAAAGTTTTTGAAATTCAAAAGTTTTCTGATTTTGATTTTATTCTTCATAAAGTAAATTTTATAAAATTTACTTTTTGGAAAATAATATTGATCATATATTTTGTTCAAAGTTTTTGAGATTCAAAAATTTTCTGATTTTGATTTTATTTTTCATAAAATAAATTATATAGTTTATTTTTTGGAAAATAATATTGGTCATATATCTTGTTTAAAGTTTTTAAGATTCAAAAGTTTTAATAGATAAATGTCTGGTGATTTAGTTTGGCGACTATCATAATTGTGTCTTACAAAAATATGGACAAGAGCAAAATAAGAGCTTTGCAACAACATATAGACATCCAAGCAATATCAACGCGAAATACAACTCAAATAAACTAAATATTGTTACTATCTCCGGCGTAATTTGCAACTCATTTGCAATTGCTAGTTTTAGATATTGATGTACATTACAGGTCATTGATGGCCGATGGGATTTGAGAAGATATGGCACCAATTCTGTATTTATATGGATAATGGAGTGTCAAATACATTTTCAAAATATATGAAAGATTAATGAAAGAAAAAAATAATGAGAAATCTTTTTGCAATGGTTAAAATGTGTTGTGTTTATGTGGATCGTGTTGTTGGCTCCTAAATTTTGTCGGTAATTTTGGAATTATCTTTATGTGAACACTTCAATTTGAATGTTTTTGTCGAAGTTTAAGTGTCTCACATATAAACAAGGTTAAACATATAAACGAAAGGGAAAATAAAGTTCTTAAAGAGCAGGTGTTAAATTTTCAAAACCTCATGGAAAGAGGACAACAAGAATTAGTTGTTCTAAAATATGATTCAGGACATTTGAAAGCAACGGGAGAAAAAAAAAATCGAAATGGTAAAAAGAAATGAAACATTTCAGATAAATGAAATCCAATTAGCAATTAAAAACAAAGAAATAAAAGAAAACCAACGAAGAGATCGGATAGAAGAGACCAAAATTTAGTCGCAATTGGTAAGTGGATCATCAAACGAACAAAGGCAAGACATAAAGAAGCACGCCAAAATTCAAATAAAAGAAGAAAAAGGCAAATAGGACAAAGCAGTAAATGTTATTATCAAAGGCTTGAGAGATTTCAATGAAAATGAGAGAACTGACATATTGGCAAGGGACTTCCTTAAAGACCAGTTGAAATGGACAGGGTAATATACAACAAGCTAATAGGATTGGCATGAGAATATAAGGAGGAAAAGATCAACATGTGCGAATTGTTATGAGAGACAAATAGGTTATCCTAAAAAGTAGGGGACTTCTTCGAGGCACACATATATATCTAGACGAGGATTTGATATTTGCTCAACAAGAAGACCGAAAGAAGGAATGAGAGAAAATGAAAAAAACAAAAGATGCAGGAAAATGGGCACAGTTAAGGAATGGAAAAGCCCAAATCAGTTATTATTTGTCAAACAGGAAATAGGAATTTGGGGCCCCACGGGATCCTGTGCACATAGTAAGTTGGAATAGTAGGGGGTATCTGTGGAGAAGAGGACCCAGTTTAGGGCCCATAACAGATGGGAAAGATATTATTATTCTTACAAAAACACATGAGCACGATGGTTGCAAAGTCTTAGATTTTGAAGGGTACAAGAAAATTTCAGTTTAGAACGAAAGGAGTGAAACAGGGAAATGTCATGGGGGAATCACAGTGCTAATCAAAGAAGCATGGCTCCGGATCATCAAAGTGGAAAAGGAAGATGCAAATAAGCAATACATATGGTTGAAAATATTAGATAACAAGGCAACAACCAGATTGATTGTTTGCTTCTTTACACCGAAAGGCTCAAAGACATAAGAAAAGGAATTTGGATAGGAAAGACCCATATGCTTCGCTAAAAGAAGACATTTGTGTGTTTAGTGCATCTGGGGAAATTATTTTGATGGGGGATTTTAATGCAAGGACTGCAAGTAATCAATCTCTTCATTTGGGCAACGCTAAAGGTGGAGATGACAATTCGCTTTGACTTAATGAAGCAGAGGACAAGTTTTGGTAAAGAATATTTCAAGATTGTAATGGAGGGGTGACACATTTCAGGGTTTAGAATTTGTAGTGCCCACTTCCCTTTGACACCCTTTTTGATATTGATCTTGATACTGTTGATTACATTATGGACATTATTATGCTTTGATTTAGTATGATGTTAGATGTGGGACCATGGATTATTGTGATCTTGATTTGGTTATGATGCATGATGATTATTAGAGACACTCATATGTGGATGATGATATACTATTTGACATGGATATATTGTGAATGTTGTTCGGGCATGTGATTTTTGGATATTGTGAGTAGACTAGAAAATGGACATTATATGATGATGATATAGTTGTTGATATAGATTGTATGTGATAATGTTAAGTTCTTGGATGTTGTTGTGATTCATATGTATAGATGATTTTGTGATTTTATTTATATCATTTTGGATGTTCTGATATGGCCATGAGGCCGAAGGAGGTATTTGTGTTTTTGCAGGTTAAAGTATCACAACAAACATCGGGGGATTGGAGACCAACCACAATGGAATTCTAGGTGAATTCAACAAGGTCACCATGGCAAACTTGTTTTGTTTGTGTGTGTTGTGTTTGTTGTTAGGGATTCCCATGGGGGGATCACCTTTATATGTGACCATGGGTTTTGTGTATTTTATTTATGTGGTTCCTTTTTATTATTGTTTGTATGTATTTTATTAGTGATGTGTCCCTTTCTTTTATTTAATTAAATTGTGGTAGATTAATGTGAGAAAACATATGGTTAAAAGTTAAATAAATCAAATTGGGATATGGGAAAGTAATAATGGAAGTTGTTGGCTCTTTGTATTAAATATGTAAGGGATGTAATGTGTAAGAGTTGTGTAAGTCATATTTTGGAGTATGAAACACTCCACCTCCTTGGAAATTCGAATTTGTCCTTGGGGGCTGTTTTTGGAGGCTTGTGGGACAAGTAAAACTTGTCCCATACCTCTCAATTTAATTTACCAACCATACCTATGGTTGGAGGGTTGATTTTAGCCCTTTTTAATGCATTTTTTATCAATCATGTTGCATGTTTTAATTGCACTTTCTTCATGTTTTAAATTTGCAGTCCTTTGGGGTGTGGGCTTTTTGGAGTGTGCAAGTAAATTGTCATATTTTCACCCACCTCTTTATTGTGCTTGGGAGAATGGAATTTTATCTTTTGTGTTGGAGTTGAGGATGTGTGATGTGGCATCCTACATGGATCCACATCATCCTCTTCTCTTCCCTCTTCTATAAAATTCAAACTCTTTGCTTGTTTTGGTTGTTGAATCATTTTGCATACTTCTTTGGGTGCATTTGTTGTTGTTTGGAGCTCTTGCTTTTGGAGGAGTTTGGAAAACTTTGCATGCTTTTTGGTTGCTGATTTTGGGACTGTGTTCTTGGCATTGAGAGCTTGTTGTTTGGAAACAAAAGCTACCATGGAGAGGTAGGAGCTTAGCTCTTCTTTTATGTTGTTATTTCTTTTGTGTATGAATGAATGGTGTATGTGTTTTGTGTATTTTTTGGCTGTTTGGGTAGACTGCCATAGGAATGGTGTAGGAGAAGGCTATGGGAATTCATGTGGGGGGGGGGGGCATAAGGGAATGCTAGTGGCATCAAAATTCTTGTGGAGGGAGTTTGGGTTTGGGATCCACCATGGAAAAGAAATAGCTTGCATTTCTTACTTTGTGGGGGGCATAAGGAAATATGTGGGGGGCATAAGGAGGGATTGTGGGGGGCATAAGGATGTGTGTGATGAATTATTTTGGCGGTTTGTTACAGGTGGATGCCCAATTCCCATTGGGAGGCATAAGTAGCTTCCCCCATAGTCCTTGCTCCTTTGGCTTGCATGATAAAGCCTGAGTTCTATTTGAATGTTTTCAAATGCAGTTGTAAACTATTGTCTTGTGTTGAACTGTGTTTTAATTTGAATATGCATGTTGAAAGAATGTTGTGTGTTGTGGAAGCCTGTTGTTGCCATGGGTTGATATCCATTTCTTATTACATTGTGGTTGGGGTTCGGGGGCCAATGATGAAGGATGGCTTCTCCTTTCATTGGATGTCTTGGTTGGGTGGAGAGCGTTGCCTTTCCCCCACTTTTGTTGTGATCAAATTGGAAGAAAAAGGAAACTTGCATGTTGTTGTTCTGGAGTAGAAGAAGATAGTTTTTCCAGTCCCTTGTGAAATATATTTCATTGTAACCTTTCCCACTTTGAATGTGGATGAAATTGTAATATATTTTGTGAAGAAAAGATGTTTGTAATTGGTTATGAAAGTTGTATATTCGAACTATGAAGGATGTTTATACTCTGTTTTGTTTATTGGAAAGAAAGAAATAGAAATTTGTTATTTGCATTCAAACATTGAAAGATGTAAAGTTGTATAATTGAAGTCAATAAAGTAATTGCAATACCTTTCTTCATATGCATTGTTGTTTTGAATTGGAATATCAAATTGTGATTGGAGTCCCTGTTTTGGAAAATGGAAAAAGGAAGAAACACGTGAGATGAAATTGTATTATTCTGCCTTGTTTAAAATATATGATTTTGGGAAAGATAGAAATTGGATTCTTGTTTTAATGATTGATTGAAGAAGGAAAACACTTAAGTCTAGCATGGAATGAATTCAATGTTTCATTGTATGGCAAAAGAGATAATTAAATCTCTGTTTGAAAGGAAGAAATGTATGTGGGAAAAATACAGTATTTTGTATCTTTTGGAAGTGTATAAAATTGAAATCAGAGTTGCATTTTGGGTTTAGAATAGTTGATTTAAATCATTTAAATGTGTTAGACTAGATGAGAAATGAAAGTTCATATATGGATGATGAAATTGATATCCAGATCCTTTAGGAAATTGATCTCTGTCTTGAATTTTAAAACTGGCAAATATTTTAATTAAAATGCACAGTTCGAGCCTGCACATTAATAATCAACATTAAGATGTTAAAATTTAGCATGCTATAACATCAAGGAACTCAAATTGACAAAAATACTTAAGGAAATAATTCAAAACATTGCAAAATGGACCCAAACCGTTCGCAGTCATTTTGCAGTCCTTTTTCTGTCAATTGTTGGAAAAATTCAAATTGGAATCAATTGAGAAAATTTACCTTCCTAAAACATCCTAAATCCTTCCTAGAATAATCCTCCATGTCTGTTGGGCATGTTGAGTGAAGGAGAAGATCAAATTGAACCAAATCTATAAGTTAAAAATTACCAGTTTGCTTTTTAAAAGCCTACAGAACATTTTCTTAAAAATGACCCCTTAAACTTTATCAAAATGTAAAATTTATGATTCTTGTGCAAAGAGGGTGTCGAGAGCTTTCCAGAAAGTCTCATTTTCCCAAAACTGAGCTTCCTAGCAAAAGTTATGGCCCTTTGAAGTTTTCCTTCCTTGGGCTAGGAAAATTTGGGAAAATTTTCCCTTTAAAAAAAATTTAGAATTTGAAAATTTTAGAAAAAAAATTTTGGGGAATTTTTTTTAAATTTCCTCCGCTGGCCCGTAGCCAATCAGAGGCCACTGCACCATGTGGTGACGACGGAGGGGTGGAACCCTCACGAACTTTATTTTTTTGAAATTTTGTTTTGGAAAATTTTTTAAAAGTTTACCTCCATGGCCCTGCACTCCCGCCCTCACCTTGGTGAGACCTCTGCAGTGACATGCGGACCCGTGCGCACTTATTCCCCCTTTCCCCTCCCTTTGGAAAATTTTCCAACTACCCCCTTTTGCCCTCGCCCGTCCCTCTTTTTCCCCCGCATTGGTTTTTTGAGCGCCACATGTCCCTGGTGGACCTGCGGGCGCATGGGCGCTATTTGGTTTTTTCTCCTCCCTTTGGACAAATTTTCAACTTTCTCCGTCGCGCCTGCCCTTCCCTCATCCTCTCCCCACTTTGAGCTTGGATCCTTGACACGTGTCCTTAGAGGGCAAAGCAGAGGCGCGGAGAGAAATTGGAATTTTCTCCCCACGCATGGGAAAATTTCCAAACACCGCCCCGTGACCCGCCAACCCAGAAAATGGTTTTTCTCCCCCGCTTGACACGTGTCCCTTTGGGGGAAAATTTTGACTCCCAAAGCCCTGACCCATAACCGGAGTTTTACAAGGAGTTAGGAGGACTTCTTTATATCATTGGAAAGGTAAGAAAATTTCCTATCCAATGGGAATGATTTAGGGAAATTTTGAATGCATTAAGTGTGAGAAAAATCAAGTTGAAACTCTAAGCCTGTTAGAGAGTGGGTATGGTGTTAATTTACCCCCTGAACTTAACTGAAACTTATAACCCTAAAATTTGGACCTTGTGACTCTGATAATTGCTAATAAAAGAAAAGTATGTTCTAGTAAATTAAAACGGAACCCAACTGTTGTTTTATTCTGGAACCATAATTTTCCTAACTTAAAATTTTAGGAGGACCTTTATAACCTCGTTTACTATCACTAGAAAACATGATTTAGGGAAATTTTGAATGCGTTAAGTGTGAGAAAAATCAAGTTGTGAGCCTGTTAGAGAGTGGAGTATGGTGTTAATTTACCCTCTGAACTTAACTGAAACTTTAACCCTAAAATTTGGACCTTGTGACCTCTGATAATTGATAATAAAAGAAAAGTATGTTCTAGTAGATTAAACTTGTTCCGGAACCTGTTAGTGTCAACTGTCTTGTCAACCTGACATTATGACACTTCTAATAAAAAAATTATTCCATAATTTTCCTAACTAACCCTAGGTTGTTTCTTGGGTCTCAAGTGGGTTGTTTTAATGGGCATCACACTTGGTATCAGAGAAGTGGTTCAAAATATTGGACCATTGGGCACACTAGAAAACTTGGGACATGAAACTTAAACCTAGCACATTTTTAAATCTAGAAAACAACTTAGTTTAGAAATTGCATATTTTAGTAAACATGGAAATTGAATAAAACTTAGAAAAATGAACTAACTCTCACTTTGGTCTGTGCAGGAGGCGCAGATGGGGTGAGGGGAATTTTCACATAGACTCAGACTTACCACCACCACCACCACCACCAGATCAGGGTGTAGCAGCCATCCTACCCCATATTTTGTAGACTCTTCAGGATGTTAATGCCACTCTACACCGAGGATTAGGAGGAGGACATGCAGCCAGTCATGATAGAGCCCCTTCCATTGAGGGTCAGGTATCTCCTCGACCCAGCGAGGAGCATAGAGGAGAGAACTCCCATGCGGAGTCAACCAGAGTAGAGTCACCACAGAGGGGATAGGGTGACTGAGTTTTAGAGCATAGAGAGAGGTCTCAGAGCCCTAGGCTTAGGGATGAGTGTGCAGAGAGACCTAGAGGCCGTCAGACCACAACTGCAGATCACATCAGGGAGATCCTAAAGCTTCAGCCATCACATTACTCAAGTGACATGGGTGGATTTCAGGCAAGAGGCCTAGCTAGTGAGCTTGAGTAGTTGCTTCAAGATTTGTCCTTGTTCTAGCAACATGAAAGCTAGTGTTGTGATCCATCTACTGAGGGATGGAGCTAGGAGTATGGTGGAGGACAGAGGAGCAGAAGCTCCATGTAGATTCTGAGATAGTGACCTAGGAGCTATTTGAGGAGAGATTTAGGAGTAGATATTTGTCATGGAGGTTCATACAACAGAGGATAGATGAGTTCCATGACCTCTGACAGGCATCTCTTTCAGTAGCAGAGTATGAGAGTAGATTTTTGGATCTACTCTAGTATGTTGAGTACATGCAGGATGAGTAGGTGTGGATTCACAGGTTCATCCGGGGCCTGAATTTAGATATTGGAGGTGCAGTGCGGATCCACTACCCACAGACATTAGCTGAGGCCATCGAGAAGGCCTACATAGCATAGAGGAGACTTGGGGAAAGACCCAGCAGGCTAGAGACTGAGTCCAGAGCCACATACAACAGATGCAGGATAATAGATCGAGGGGGTCAGTACCTCTTCCTCATGGTGGATAGGGTTTAGCACAGTCATCCTTTAGGCCACACAGTAGCAGCAGTCCCACCCACCTCATAGACCTCCACAGAGAGCTGATGCATAGAGAGGTCAGAGTATGGGGCCTCCTCCTAGGGGTCCCATCAGGACACAAGGTGGACCTAGAGCTCAGTCAACGGGAGCTTCTCCAGCAGAGACCTCAGCAGACCACAACCAGATCATCAGGATCCATGCCACAGACTTCCTAGGCAACCTACTGGAGGTGCTACTCATTAGGGAGGATCAGGAGGATGTTTTGGTTGTGGAGTTACTGGACACTTTTGGAGAGACTACCCACAGAACCCTAATAACAAGGGTAAGACATAGATCTCAGAGCCGATTGTTGGTGACATGGGACATAGCCACAGGATTTATGCAACAGTTGAGAACCACCAGGCAGAGCATCAGAGCATAGTCATTGAGACTACAGGTAGCATTGGTGGTATTCCTACCTCTGTATTGTTTGATTCTGGTTCTTCTGATTCTTTCATTGCACCATCTTTAGTAGAGCGATGCAGGCTGGTGGCAGTTAGGAAGGGTCTTAGTTGGGATGTTGAAGATGGCTTCTGGAGCCAAGATCTCTGTAGACTCCTTAGTTAAGGAGTGTGTAGTGGATTTGGGACCTTTCACCACTACCTCAGATCTCTGTATCCTTCCTTTGGGCTCGTATGGAGTCATTTTGGGTATGGATTGGTTATCTGCACACAGGGCCAGGATGGATTGTTATCACAAGACTATATCTTGTGTAGATGATTTGGGAGTGGAGTCGGTGATTTCAGGGGTCAGGAGACCCGTTTCTATTCACACCATCTCCGCTATGTAGCTTAAGTAGTGTGTGCGATGGGGTTGTCAGATGTATGTTGTTACAGTTAGTGACAGATCAGAGGATGGGTCTAGTGGACCATCGCTAGATGATCATCCCATTTTGAGAGAGTTACAGATGTCTTTCCAGGGGAGCTACCGGGGTTACCACCCCCATGTGAGATTGATTTTCATATAGATCTAGTTCCTGGAGCAGAGCCTATCTCACGAGCACCTTATCGGATGACCACCCCAGAGCTCTGTGAGCTCAAGTTACAGCTTGAGGGCCTTTTGGAGAAAGGCCTTATCCATCCTAGTGTATCCCCTTGGGGTGCACCAGTGATCTTTGTGAAGAAGAAGGATGGATCCTTGTGGTTGTGTATTGATTACCGCCAGCTGAATAAGGTAACGATCAAGAATCGTTATCCCCTTCCACGTATTGATGACTTGTTTGATCAGATGAAGGGAGCCACAGTTTTCTCTAAGATTGATCTTAAGTCAGGCTACCATCAGCTGAGGATTTCGGAGGCAGACATTCATAAGACCACCTTCTGCACGAGATATGGGCACTATGAGTTCACAGTGGTGCCTTTTGGTTTGACTAATGCCCCCGTAGTGTTCATGAGTTTGATGAATGGGGTATTCAGGACCTTCTTAGATCGCTTCGTGCTCATCTTCCTAGATGACATTTTGATTTACTCACGTATGTGTGAGGAGCATGAGGGGCACCTTCGCCAAGTTCTTCAGTGTCTTTATGAGCAGCAACTTTACGGGAACTTGGAGAAGTGTGCTTTCTTTCAGACAGAGGTGCAGTACTTGGGACATATCATTTCTAGGGAAGGTATCACCATCGATCCTTCCAAGATTAGAGCCATTATGGATTGGCCAACACCCACTATAGTGACTGAGGTGCGCAGCTTCATAGGATTAGCAGGATACTACATGAGATTTGTTCAGGACTTCTCTCGGATTGCACACCCTATCACTTCCCTTCAGAGGAAAGGGAAGAAGTTTGTTTGGTCAGACAGATGTGAGTAGGCCTTCAGGACACTGAAGGAGTGCCTCACTACAACACCTATTCTTGCAGTGCCGGATCCACAGGGTGAGTTCTTTGTTTGCATGGATGCTTCTTTAGCAGGGCTTGGAGGTGTGTTGATGCAGGAGGGTAGAGTAGTGGCTTTTGAGTCTCGCAAACTCAAAGATTATGAGCTTAATTATCTGACTCATGATCTTGAGCTTGCGGTAGTTGTGCATGCTTTGGTTTGATGGAGGCACTTTCTTCTTGGTAGGAGATTCACACTCAGGACAGATCACTTGAGTCTTTGTCACCTCTTCATGCAGCCCAATCTCAACGCTCATCAGTGGCGTTGGATGGAGTTGCTTTGTGAGTATGATATGGAGATCGAGCATGTGAAGGGGAAGGATAATGTGGTAGCAGATGCTCTCAGCAGATGGAGACATGTGGCTATGGCCACCTTCAGTGAGCACAGATTTGTGGAGCAGGATTCTTCAGCAGCTTCCTCTTGACAACTTCTACATTGCAGTATGAGCAGAGATCGAGTCTCAGAGACCCCTTGAGGGGAATTTTGATGGTTTTTCCTTAGAGGCAGATGGTCTTCTCAGGCACAGAGGCCAGGATATATGTTCCCAGAGATGGAGGCTTGAGGTAGGACATCTTGGTAGAGGCACATCGTGCACCCTATTCAGCCCATCCCGGGGTGAAGAAGATGCACGCCACCTTGCGATAGTTGTATCATTGGAGAGGAATTCATAGAGACGTGGCCCAGTTTGTGTCATGATGTTTAGAGTTCCAGAGAGTTAAGGCTGAGCATCAGCATCCAGTAGGCCTTCTTTATCCTCATGCTATACCGGAATGGAAGTGGGACACCATTTCCATGGATTTCATTGTTGGGCTACCGATGTCAAGATATCACCATGACGCCATCATGGTCACGGTTGATAAATTGACAAAAGTGGCTCACTTTTCTCCAGTGAAGACCACTTATACAACTAGAGTAGTGGCACAGGTATATTTGGATGAGATTGTTAGGTTGCACGGGATTCCATCAGAAGATCATTTGTGACCGCGATCATTTGTACACTTCCCATTTCTGGACTACCATGCAGTATGTCCTCGGGATGAGAATCAACTTCAGCACAACATATCACCCCGAGACAGATGGACAGACTGAGTGGGTGAATCAGATTTTAGAGGACATGCTCAGGATGTATGTGATGGATCAACAGTCTAAATGGGAGGAGTACCTGTACTTAGTGGAGTTTTCCTACAATAATAGTTTTCAAGAGTTCTATAGGCATGGCTCCTTTTCAGGCTTTGTATGGTAGAGAGTGCATGACACCTCTTAGTTGGGACATGTTAGAGGACAGAGTATCTCTTGGACCAGCTCTTTTATAGGACATGGAGTAGCAGGTGGTGTTGATCAGGCAGAGATTGCAGGAGGCACAAGACAGGCAGAAGAAGTATGCAGATCAACATAGGATCGACCGTAGTTTTGATGTGGGCATGAAGGTGTTCCTTCATGTTCAGGCCACACAAGAGCCCTATCCATTATGGAAAAGGTTCTAAGTTAGCTCCTAGATTCATGGGTCCTTTTGAGATCTTGGAGCGTATCGGCCCTTTGGCCTACCTGTCTAGCATTGCCACCCAGCTTGTCTCGCATACATGATGTTTTTCATGTTTCAGTTCTTAGGAGATATATTGCAAATCCTTCTCATGTGCTGGATTGGACATCATTAGGTGCAGGATGTAGGATCAGGGGCAGGTGATGGTGGAGCCCATTCGCATCCTAGATCGTAGGACCCTGGGCCTTCGAGACAGAGAGGTTGATCAGTTCAGGTGCAGTGGGACAAAATATGATGAGACTAACTACATGGGAGGATGCTACCTTATTATGAGTTCAGTTTCCACATTTGTTCCAGTGACTTCTAGGAGGAAGTCTGAGTCTAAGGGGAGGGGGATGTAGTGCCCACTTCCCTTTGACACCTTTTTGATACTATTTTGATACTGTTGATTACATTATGGACATTATTATAGTTTTGATTTAGTATGATGTTAGACATTGATCATGGATTATTGTTGATCTTGATTTGGTTATGATGCATGATGATTATTAGAGACACTCATATGTGGATGATGATATACTATTTGACATGGATATATTGTGAATGTTGTTCGGACATGTGATTTTTGGATATTGTGAGTAGACTAGAAAATGGACATTATATGATGATGATATAGTTGTTGATATAGATTGTATGTGATAATGTTGAGTTCCTGGATGTTGTTGTGATTCATATGTATAGATGATTTTGTGATTTTATTTATATCATTTTGGATGTTCTGATATGGCCATGAGGCCGAAGGAGGTATTTGTGTTTTTGTAGGTTAAAATATCACAACAAACATTGGGGGATTGGAGACCAACCACAATGGAATTCTAGGTGAATTCAACAAGGTCACCATGGCAACATGTTTTTGTGTGTGTGTTGTATTTTGTTAGGGATTCCCATGGGGGGATTACCTTTATATGTGACCATGGGTTTTGTGTATTTTATTTATGTGGTTCCTTTTTATTATTGTTTGTATGTATTTTATTAGTGATGTGTCCCTTTCTTTTATTTAATTAAATTGTGGTAGATTAATGTGAGAAAACATATGGTTAAAAGTTAATTAATCAAATTGGGATATGGGAAAGTAATAATGGAAGTTGTTGGCTTTTGTATTAAATATGTAAATGATGTGTAAGAGTTGTGTAAGTCAGATTTTGGAGTATGAAACACTCCACCTCCTTGGAAATTCGAATTTGTCCTTGGGGGCTATTTTTGGAGGCTTGTGGGACAAGTAAAACTTGTCCCATACCTCTCAATTTAATTTACCAACCATACCTATGGTTGGAGGGTTGATTTTAGCCCTTTTAATGCATTTTTTTATCAATCATGTTGCATGTTTTAATTGCACTTTCTTCATGTTTTAAATTTGCAGTCCTTTGGGGTGTGGGCTTTTTGGAGTGTGCAAGTAAATTGTCATATTTTCACCCACCTCTTTATTGTGCTTGGGAGAATGAATTTGAATTTTGTGTTGGATTTGAGGATGTGTGATGTGGCATCCTACATGGATCCACATCATCCTCTTCTCTTCCCTCTTCTATAAAATTCAAACTCTTTGCTTGTTTTGGGTTGTTGAATCATTTTGCATGCTTCCTTGGGGAGAATTTTATTGTGCTTTGGAGATCTTTACTTTTGGAGGAGTTTGGAAAACTTTGCATGCTTGTTGGTTGCTGATTTTGGGACTATGTTTTTGGCATTGAAGCTTGCTGTTTGAAAACAAAAGCTACCATGGAGAGGTAGGAGCTTAGCTCTTCTTTTATGATTGTTATTTCTTTTGTGTATGAATGAATGGTGCATGTTTTTGTGTATTTGTTGGTTGTTGGGTAGACTGCCATAGGAATGGTGTAGGAGAAAGACTATGGGGAATTCATGTGGGGGGCATAAGGGAATGCCAGTGGCATCAAAATTATTGTGGAGGGAGTTTGGGTTTGGGATCCACCATGGAAAAGAAATAGCTTGCATTTCTTACTTTGTGGGGGGCATAAGGAAATCTATGTGGGGGGCATAAGGAGGGATTGTGGGGGGCATAAGGATGTGTGTGATGAATTATTTTGGTGGTTTGTTATAGGTGGATGCCTAATTCCCATTGGGAGGCATAAGTAGCTTCCCCCATAGTCCTTTCTCCTTTGGCTTGCATGATAAAGCATGAGTTCTGTTTGAATGTTTTCAAATGCAGTTGTAAATTGTTGTCTTGTGTTGAACTGTGTTTTAATTTGATGTGCATGTTGAAAGAATGTTGTGTGTTGTGGAAGCCTATTGTTGCCATGGGTTGCTATCCATTTCTTATTGCATTGTGGTTGGGGCTCGGGGGCCAATGATGAAGGATGGCTTCTCCTTTCATTGGATGTCTTGGTTGGGTGGAGAGCGATGTGCCTTTCCCCCACTTTTGTTGTGATCAAATTGGAAGAAAAATAAAACTTACATGTTGTTGTTCTGGAGTAGAAGAAGACATTTTTTCCAGTCCCTTGTGAAATATATTCATTTGTAACCTTTCCCACTTTGAAGTGGATGAAATTGTAATATATTTTGTGAAGAAAGGATGTTTGTAATTGGTTATGAAAGTTGTATATTTGAACTATGAAGGATGTTTATACTTTGTTCTGTTTATTGGAAAGAAAGAAATAGAAATCTGTTATTTGCATTCAAACATTGAAAGATGTAAAGTTGTATAATTGAAGTCAATAAATGATTGCTATACCTTCTCCTCATATGCATTGTTGTTTTGAATTGGAATATCAAATTGTGATTGGAGTCCCTATTTTGGAAAGTGGAAAAAAGGAAGAAACACGTGAGATGAAATTGTATTATTCTGCCTTGTTTAAAATATATGATTTTGGGAAAGGATAGAAATTGGATTCTTGTTTTAATGATTGATTGAAGAAGGAAAACACTTAAGTCTAGCATGGAATGAATTCAATGTTTCATTGTATGGCAAAAGAGATAATTAAATCTCTGTTTGAAAAGAAGAAATGTATGTGAAAATAATACAGTATTTTGTATCTTTTGGAAGTGTATAAAATTGAAATCAGAGTTGCATTTTGGGTTTAGAATAGTTGATTTAAATCATTTAAATGTGTTAGACTAGATGAGAAATGAAGTTTCATATATGGATGATGAAATTGATATCCAGATCCTTTAGGAAATTGATCTCTGTCATTGTGAATTTAAAACTGGTAAATAATTTAATTAAAATGCACAGTTCAAACCTGCAATTAAAATTAAACATTGAGATGTTAAAATTTAGCATGATATGACATCAATGAACTCAAATTGACAGAAACACTTAAGTAAATAATTCAAAACATTGCAAAATTGGGCCCAAACCGTTCACAGTCATTTTGCAGTCCTTGTTTCTGTCAATTGTTGGAAAAATTCAAATTGGAATCAATTGAGAAAATTTACCTTCCTAAAACATCCTAAATCCTTCCTAGAATAATCCTCCATGTTTGTTGGGCATGTTGAGTGAAGGAGAAGATCAAATTGAACCAAATCTATAAGTTAAAAATTACCAGTTTGCTTTTAAAAATCCTGTAGAACATTTTCTTTAAAATGACCCCTCAAACTTTATCAAAATCTAAAATTTATGATTCATGTACAAAGAGGGCATCGAGATCTTTCCAGAAAGTCCTCATTTTCCCAAAACTGAGCTTGATAGCAAAAGTTATGGCCATTTGAATTTTTCCTTCCTTGGCGGGAAAATTTGGGAAAATTTTCCCTAGCGAGCCCGCGGCCTGGAAAATTCCCTTTAAAAAAAATCCTTAGAAAATTTTTAAAAAAAAAAAATCTTGGGGAATTTTTTAAAAAATTTCCTTCGTCAGCCCACAACCAGTTAGAGGCTGCCACGTGGCATGATGAAGGGGCAGAACCCTCGCGGACTTTATCTTATTTTTTTTAAATTTTGTTTTGGGAAAAATTTTTTAAAGTTTACCTCCGTGGCCCCGCACTCCCGCCCTCTCCCTGGTGAGACCTTTCCGTGGACACGCAGACCTGCATGCGTTTTACCCCTTTTTCCTCCCTTTGAAAAAATTTCAGCTAACTACCCCGCCGCCCTGCCCTTCCCTCTCTTTCTCCCCCACTTCGGCCTGTTGAGTGCCACGTGTCCCTAGAAGACCCGCAAGTGTGTGGATGCTAAATGGTTTTTTTCTCCCCCTTTGACAAATTTCTCCAATTTTCTCCTTTCGCCTGCCCTTCCCTCATCCTCTCCCTGCTTGGCTTGGAGCCTGACACATGTCCTTGTAGGACTTGCGGAGGCATGGGAGAAATGTGGACTTTACACCCGTGCAGGGGAAAATTTCCAAATAACACCGCCCTGCGACCGCCAACCCAAAAAATGGACTTTCTTCCCCACTTGACACGTGTCCCTTTGGGGGAAAATTTGACTCCCAAAGCCCGCCGGTCCATAACTGGAGTTTTACAAGGAGTTAGGAGGACTTCTTTATATCATCAAAAAGGTGAGAAAATTTCCTATCCAATGGGAATGATTTAGGGAAATTTTTAATGCATTAAGTGTGAGAAAAATCAAGTTGAAACTCTAAGCCTGTTAGAGAGTGGGTACAGTGTTAATTTACCCCCTGAACCTAACTAAAACTTCTAACCCTAAAATTTGGACCTTGTGACCTCTGATAATTGCTAATAAAAGAAAAGTATGTTCTAGTAGATTAAACTTGTTCCGGAACCTGTTAGTGTCAACTATTGTCTTGCAACCTGGTTGTGGACACTTCTAATAAAAAATCCATAATTTTCCTAACCAACCCTAGGTTGTTTATTGGGTCTCAAGTGGGTTGTTTGAGCAGGCATCATAAGCTTCTAGGTCTATGTAGCTTATACGAAATGGTTATTTATAATGGCATGAAGGCTTGACCCAGATCTGGCAGTATCACTTGCAAAACTTACAATGGTCAAAGTGGTGTGGACTATATAATATGCACTTAGAGTTCTATTTTTAGGTTGCTCGAGTTTGAAATTGGAGATTGTCCTATTGAGCTCAAATCTATTCATAAACCTCTCTTGATCAAGCTTGATACCATTTCAAATCAGCAACAAAGAAAACAAGTCCATCACATGCAAGAGACATCTCCAAAACAAGGTAAAATCATTTTGAATAAAGAAAATTAGGAAATCTTTGCAATTTCCCTTGAACATCAATTTTAGACAACAAGAAATGATATAGAGAGCAATACGCCCAAGGGGGCAAGGGGTTATATTTGTAGTAAGTTGTTGATACCTTTAATCTACAAGGCATTAAGTGCTTGCAAAAGATCTAAGCCTAGAAAGGGAGATGCAAATACTTTTCCAACAAATTTGTGGTATGATGGAGATTGTAAGGCTGCTAAGAGAGCTATGAGGGAAAGAGATGTGAACAAAGAAAATAAAAATAAATATGAGAGATTGGTACAACACAAAAAAGAAAGCTATGTGAATATAAGAAGGTCAAAATTAATTTCTCTTGGAAAGCACAATTCCAAAGGATTTTGGAGGGATTGCAGCAAAAGAAAACACACCTAGAAAACAATATCACATAAGCTCATTGGTTAGAATATGCGAAGATTTTCTATGAGTGGTCTCAACAGAAGGATATTCCTCCCATAATTTAGACTTCAATCGAGCTTTTCTTGGAGGAAGACATCAAACATGGCATAAAGAATCTATCAAATGGTAAAGAACAAGATGTTGATGGGTTGCAAGCTAAATTTTTTAAGTGGGGGGTTGAGGTGCTCACTCCACATATAAAAAAAATTCAATGACATAACTCAAGTTGGGTTCCCACTAGTGTTGTTATTCCTCTATTTAAAAGCGGGGATATAAATAATCCTTTTAACTATCACACCATTATGATCAATCCTCTATTTGGTAAGTTATTTGGGGGCATGATAGAGCGTAGAATCAGCAGTTGGGCAGAAAGAGAGGGAAAAAGAGAAAAAGAAAAAGAGCAAAAGGACAAGCATGTTTCCGATCTAAACATTCAACCATTGATCATTGCATCACTCTTAGGCACTTGATTGAAAATGTATGGGATACCTAAGGAGATGATTTTTTTTGTTGTTTTGTTGATTTTAGGAAAGCATTTGACAAGGTTCCTAGAGACAAAATTTGGAACATGATGGAGGAACTTGAGATTTCATACGAGTTTAGAGCAGTAGTGCATAGACTTTATGAGTAGGTCAAAGCTAAAATCAGAACTAGAGAAGGTATGTCTAAATATTTTGGTAGTGACATTGGGGTCAAACAAGGTTGCCCTCTTTCTCCCACTTTGTTTGGTTTATACATTGACAAGCTTGAAGAATGGTTACTTAAAGCTGAAGGAGGGGGTGTACAGTTGGCTGAGTATGTGGTGAAGTTGCTCTTATATGTTGACAATCTTATCCTAATTTCAACAACTCAAGGATTGAGGGAGCATCTAAAAGCTTTAGAATTCTCTTTGCAGGAAGTTGGGATGCAAGTGAACATTAGCAAAACAAAAATCATGATTTTTTCCCTAAAAAGGAAAGAGAATCAAATTAACTTTCTTTTTTTGGGGAGTCCATTGGAAATTGTTACTAAATATAAATATCTTGGGATTGATTTTCACAACAAGATGAGTTAGGAAACATGTAGAGAAAAAAGGGGACATGGAGGTTGGAAAACATCTTACCTACTTCAAAATAGGTGTAGGAAAGCTGAGCTTTGGGATTTGAAAACTAAGAAAACCCTCTTTGGATTGTTGGTTAGTCCGGTTGCACTTTATGGTTGTGAGGTTTAGGGAAGTAGCATGGATGGAGACAATTAGAAAGAATCCATAAACATCTAATCACACACACTATTAAAGTTAAATCAACATTCCCTATGAGATCTTGTTGGCTGAAGTGGGTATCTTCCTGATGGAAACATCAGCAATAACTCGATTGATAAGCTATTTTAAAAAAGTTGAAAGCATGAACAATCATCTCTAACCCAAAATGGTTATAGAGGATAATCTAGAGCGCAAAAAGAAAACTTGGATGAAATAGAATAATGAATGGATGAACAAATGGGGCATCAATTTTCAGGAGTGTCCTAACAACAATAGGGAAATAAAAAATTATGTGATGGAGAAGTTTAGGGTTGCCACGTGGGCAGAGCAGATTGGTCGTAAGAAAGCAAAATATATCAAAAAATTTAACCCCACTTGTGAGCATGATGAAAAAACTTATCTAGGGGCAGCTATCAAAGGTAAGGAAAGGATTCTAGTGGCTTAGTTGAGGACTGAATCACATCATCTTCGTTGTGAAACCGGTAGATGGACTATTCCCAAAGAGAATTGGGAAATGAGAACTTATCTTTTCTGCAGCAAAGGGGTTGTTGAAATAGAATGGAATTTCTTTATGGTGTGGTCAACATATGTTGATACTCGTATCCAGTATTAAAATGATTTAAAAGTGGAAAACTTAAATGAGTTATTTAAAGAAACAAAACTCCAAAGGATCGTTGGTTTTTTGCTTAAGATTCACAGTAGGAGAGTTGATATTACAAAGAGTTTAAAATCAACTTAATGTCTCAGTTTCTTTTCGTCCCTTAGACTCTTCAATCTCATGGACATCATTAAAATATTTCATTCATTCAAACATCTTTGGCCCTCGTACCAAATGAAGTTCATTAAAGATCCATGAAACAGTTGTATTTTTCCATGAATCTCATACTAGATAAGGCACTTGAATATGAAGTGTTATTTACTTTAAGGTTGCAGAAAATATAACTAACATATACAATTATCGTGTGGGAGATTATGATCAGATTCCATCTGGAATTGATAAGAGAAAACCTGAACCTAAGCTAAAGGGATTCTTAAGCATGATGGCTACATCTTCTTCATGTACTTAAGGACTTGGTTTCAATCCTCATGAAAGAAGGGGAAAAAAATAGAAATAATGAAGAAGTTTTTGTTTTAAAGGGTCTTTTATGAATACCTTTGTTGACTTCTTGTTTAGTAAGTTGAGGAGCAATAATAAAAAATCTAAGAGGAGGGAGTCTTTGTATTTCGATATCCAACTTTTGGGGGAGATCCATAACTCTTGCATACCAACAAAATTTGCATCTTTGTTTCAAAAGTTGCATAGAAGATCGAAGTGCCAAATATGGATACCTATTTTGACCAAAGAAAGAATTTTCCACACATCCAAACTTATGCAACACATTGATGATATGGAAAATCAAAGAGATAAATAATGGACATATCTTGAACTCTACAAGAATTATTGAGTAAAGTATTGATTTTTTAGCTTGATTGTTCTTTGATAACTGTTGTCACAAAAAATTGCACCCTTTGAACGGTCTTGAAAGATTAACAAAATTCTTGAGCAACATGGGATTGTCTCAAGGTGTGGGATCTGTAACTGAGACAAACCTCCGGAGAAGGTCAGATTCCTCTACCTATTCGTAATGCTAAAAATACTCCTACTGTTGGAAATGTAACTATCTAATCCTACTCTAACAATCCAAGGGACCAAGGGAAGAAAGAGATGCATAAAAGGGGAATCCTAAGGTAAAGAGGTGATAGCACTTTAAAGAAGGGGATGGAACACTCTAAAAATGTAAACTTGTGAACACCAACAATTTTTATCCTGGAAACCTCCGGAGGAGAAAAACTAATCGGGAAGGGAAAAATGCTCTTTCTTCCCACTTTTATTAGCTAATTCAAATAAGAAGTACAAAATTTACAATAAGTATGAAATATAAGTAGATACTATCTCACACTTCCTCTCAATTACTTGTTTGCTCTGCCTCAAAACTCCTTTCTTCTATAAACACAATTCCAACACCAAGAATTCCTTTCTCACTTGCTTTCATGCTTCGATCATCAATTCCTTAGCTCCTCCCAATTATTTATAGTCTTTCCCATTTCCTCCTGTGCACTAGAGAATGTGAAAGGTCATGATAGAGAAGGGACAAGGTTAAACGCTTTGAATTCGTGTCCATTCATGCTCCATTTCTTTTTATGTCCAAAAGTGACAAGACCGCCGCTCGGTGCAAACCGGTGGTCACAGGTTCGCTGCCTTGGCTGGGCGGCTGCTACAGGACCGTCGCCCTAGTTAGGTGGTAGTTCTACAACCACCGCTCTGCATAGAGAGCAACCGTTATGTTAAAATACAAACATAACCTCCTTTTCTCTATTTTTTTTCTTTGGTGTTGATTGATCTAATGAAGTAGAGTCATTTTAGATCCCTATGGATCATTGCTTGGGTTGTATAAGAAGTAGGGGACCCGTTTGAAGCTGCTAAATCGCTATGCGGGATCCCAACACTGACACCAGAGGTGTTGTCAAATATGGTGATAATGGTTGGGCTTCCATTTGGAGTGTCCATAGTTCCTGAAAATAACGATGAATTTGTTAAATATAAAACATGTTTCTAATGACAATTACAATTTAAAGGAAATGATTTAACAATAAATACATATACATATATATGTTATGAATTTCAATAATTTGTGTGGTATTGAAGGTGGAAACAAGAGTTATTAAAGAATAATATTTTGATTTGGAAGTGATTGGAAGGGAAACAATAGTGAGTACATTGCTTATAGCCAAAAACATTAAAAAAAGAAAAGAGCATTGATTATTTTTTAAGCTAGTGTCAATAAATAAATGAAGCATATATTTGAATATTGCAACGACAATACAAAGACCAGAGTACTGCATGCCTAAACTTAACTCGTGACATGCATGTCATAATTTTATTTGTATAGTTTGGTTAAATAACACTAAGTGGAAGTTGACATCTTAGCCAACAATTTTCCCAGACTACGATAACTAAAACAAGAACTTTAGCAAATAATATTCAATGACATGATGTAATGATACTCATTTCATTGTTGCCATTATAATCACACTATTTATAGCCAACAGGCAAATCATAAACAACGCTTATCCTTGCAAAATGAATGTTAATTAGTTAAGACAAGAGCTTATCTTAGCCACTTGCCAGCACCTAAGAATTTGAAACAATTTTTTTTTAAAAGTAACTAAAAATAAAAGAAAGAGAGTAACTTTAAGTTTTAAAGTGGAATAACTCTACAACTAACTTGTCTTATTCTATATACATAAACAGTCTATAAACACCCTAATTTCACATCTATCCTAAATCAATTAATTCTCCTTCCTCATTTCCCACAAAAATACACTTCGAATTAATCAAATATAATTTGATTAATTATCCATTTCAAAATCCAAAAAATAACTCAATCCTCACCACATATCATTATTCTCCATGTTTTTCTACTATTGAATTAAAAATTCAAATTTAAATCCTCACCCACCCTTCGTGGTCCCCACTCACCTAAAATCCTCCACTCATGAATTAAAAATATAATTCAAATCCTCACCCATTCTTTGTGGCCCCCACTCATCTAATCTTGCCCACATTTTCAAACCACTCACCTAATCTTACCCACATTTTCAAACCACTCACTTAATCTTACCCACATTTTCAAACCATGATTACTTACATTACTCTAAGTTACTCGCTCCTCCAGGCTATAAATACAACCTTACCCCTCCCCTCTAAACACACAAAGAATAAGATTGAATGTCATATCTAAGTTCTTGCATTCTTTGAGCAAAGAACATCCTTTGCCCTCGTCCTAATGCCCAAATAGCCTCATAATATTTTTTCCCATCTGGTGCAAAGTAAGAGAATCGTTGTTGCAGGAAGGCCTTACTCCGTCTTGAAGAAAAGCACCTACATATCACACAATCAGGGCTCAATCCAAGTTTCCTAGCCTATTCCGAGGTTTTCTACGGAACACTAAGGAGGAGGTATGATTATTGGTATTTTACTTCCTTGTTAGTAGTGTATTTTTCTTAGCTTACATTCTAGCACGTCCGGTTACTTTCGATATGTTACCATTAATTTCCCAATTAGTGGTTTTATCTGTTTTTTTTTATTATTGTTCGTTATTATTTCCTTTTATGTTCCTTATGGTCTCTTTGGTTAACCTTCACGCTTTAGGTAGTGTTTTTGTTGTGTGGTGTCTTGTGGTGTATCTGCAAGTTATAACAACAATGAAACTATGAAGCTCATCCTGTCTTTGATCTCCTCGGTGCTTGGTGTTTAGTTCCCAATTCTGATTTTTCTATTCACTCGTAATCTATAGAAACACATGAACTAGTCATTAGTTTATTATCTTACTGTCATGGGACAACCAATCTGGAAAATGCATTTATTTATTTACTTTTTCTAAAATAACTGTTTTGTAAGAAGTTAATTATTATTTTTCTTTTATTTTAGTCAATCATTTTGTGATCCAACTCTTTATTTTTGTTTATTGTTCTTTTTTAACCTTGCTGTCAAAATTTTAGCTCCTCGGGTGAAGTACAAAAGTCAGAAAATAAAAAAAACTAGCTCTCGGAACGTTTTCCTCACGTTTAAAATTTTCATTCAGAGTACTACCGTAGCCCATTTTCCGGAAGCCATAACTTTTTCTCCCGAACTCGGAATGACTTCATTTTTTTTTAACGGAAAGGTATCAAAAATATATATGCAATGGAAAAATAATTTTTTGGTTTAGACTTACAGAAAATTTTTGGTTTCATTTCTTCTAACACCTATATTTTTAACAAAAAACAACAAAATTCTATATATTTTTTAATTTTATTTCACATAACAACCTCACAAGTATGCTCTTTCCTCACACTTCAAAAGTGATCTTGGAAATAAAAAACGTGAGGCCACCCGGGCTCTGCAAAACAATTTTTTTAAATTTTTAAATTTTTTACCTTACATTTCAATTTTCCACGATAACACTTCTAGGTAACGTTTTCATACTCTTCTTTCATCATTTTTCTTTTTTGTGAAAATAATAATTATCGTTATTTTGCAATCATAATTAATTGCAATAATTATTAACATTTTAAAAAATAAAAAAATTCTATTTCAATTGTATCCAGGTATGCTCTTTTTTTGCGCCTTTAAGCGATCTGGAAAATTAGAAATGGTCACAATTTTTTAGTTTCTTGTTCTAACATTACAGGATCCTCTAGCTTTGTTTTCCAACCGTCATTTCAATAATTATTTTCCTTTGTCATATTATTAATATTTTTTTGGTCGTTGGTTGTGTATGCTTTTTTCTTGTGCCTTCGAGCGATTTAGAAAATCAAAAACAGCCACGATCACTTTTCTTACATTTCGTTTGCAGGATAACTACTAATTTGTTTTCTGTAGAACCGCGTTGTGGAATATTGTCAAAAATAAAAACAAAAAACAACAAAAATCCCACAAAAATACCACCATTTAAAGAAAATTGCTGAAACAAAAAAAAAGTACGCTCAGGTACGTAATTATTTTTTGCTAGTGATTTATTTCAAGTTGGAAAGAACCTTGCGTTTAATCACTTTATCATTTTGTTTTTACACGTAGACGAGGTGGATTTCATCACCACCAAAGCTACACCGTTGATGTGGACTTGACTACCACGCACCAACAATATTTACATCTGCATTACACTTTGAGACCTAGTCTCATCACAGTGTTCGGTATTTACCTCGCCCCTACTCTTCACTTATAGGTAATGTTTTCGTGCAGCGCATGCGAGTCACACTTAAATAGCTGTAACAATGAACCCTGGGCATCTTCCCTGTAAATCTTCAGGGAGTTATAAGGACACCATACACATTCATCCATCCATCACCTTCCACCTTTTCACAAAACCTGTTCTGAATGTGGTGATTCACCCCGAAATAGGCAAGTAAGAATTGGTGAGTCTCCTCTAGTGCTCTAAGGGCTTCCCGTACCAATTCTGTCCCCATACAGAATTAGGTATATCAGGACTAGGGTATATCGGAGGATGCATCTTATTGAAGTAATAAGAGTCTGCATCCACCATTTCACATCATACTTGTATGATTGCATGAAACAATGATCATTCCTGAAGAATTTACCTCATAAACCAAAACAATTGAATCCACATGATTGCTTGTTGTTTGAAAACAAAATACTTTAGCATTGTTTTATTATAAAACTTGGCTGATATCAATGTGTTCATTGTAAAAGTTGAGACCCTAGTTGTGTTCCACAAAAAAAACCAGTTCTCAGCCAATTCAATACCAAGCGAAAAAACATCCAAACAATTCCCATACGCGGGTCCCACTCACTAAAATCCTGCCAACTTCAGAATTAAAATATATTCAAATCATCACCCATTATTTGTGGCCCCCACTCATCTAATCTTGCCCACATTTTCAAACCACTCACCTAATCTTACCCACATTTTCAAACCACTCACTTAATCTTACCCACATTTTCAAACCATGATTACTTACATTATCGAAAGTTAATCGCTCCCCCAGGCTAAAATAAACCTGACCCCTCCCCTTATAAAACACACAAGCATAAGATTGAATGTCATATCTAAGTTCTTGCATTCTTGAGCAAAGAACATCTTCCCTCGTCCTAATGCCCAAATAGCCCTCATAATATTTTTTCCATGCTGGTCAAAGTTAAGAGAATCGTGTTTGCAGGAAGGCCTACTCCGTCTTGAAGAAAGCACCTACTATCACACAATCAGGGCTTCAATCCAAGTTACGGCCTATTCCGAGGTTTTTTTCTACGGAACACAAGGAGGAGTATGATATGGTATTTTTAATTCCTTTGTTAGTAGTGTATTTTCTACGCTTACATTTCTAGCACGGTCCGGTTACTTCGATATGTTACCATTAATTTCCCAATAGTGGTTTTATCTGTTTGTTTTTAATGTTCGTTATTATTTCATTTTTGTTTCCTTATGGTCTCTTTGGTAACCTTTCACGCTTTAGGTAGTGTTTGTGTGTTGGTCTGTGGTGTATCTGACAAAGTTATAACAACAATGAAACTATGAAGCTCATTCCTGTCTTGATCTCCTCGGTGCTTGGTGTTTAGTTCCCAATTATGATTTTTCTATTCACTCGAATTTATAGAAAAACAACATGATAGTCATTAGTTTTAGTATCTTACTTGTCAGGACAAACCAATCTGGAAAATGCATTTATTTATTACTTTTTCGAAAATAACTGTTTTGTACGAAGGTTAATTATTATTTTCTTTTATTTTAGTCAATCATTTGTGTGATCCACTCTTTATTGGTTTATTGTTCTTTGTAACCTTGCTGTCAAAATTTTTAGCTCCTCGGGGAAGACAAAATTCAGAAAATAAAAAAAACTAGCTATCGGAACGTTTTCCCTCACGTTTAAAATTTTATTCAGAGTACTACCGTAGACATTTTCCGGAAGGGAAGCCATAACTTTTTCTCCCGAACTCGGAATGACTTCATTTTTGGGAGTGAACGGATAAGGTAGCAAAAAAGAGAGAGGCAAGGGATAAAAAAGAAGGGGGGGGGGGGAGGAAGGACAGAAAAGGGGGGGGGCAGGGCGGGAACACGAGAGGGGGAACAAAAAAACAAAACAAAGATGGCGAGAGAGGGGGGAAGGGGAGGGCAGCAGAACAACGCAAAAGTATGCTCTTTATTTCGCACACTTCAAAAGTGATCGTGGAAATAAAAACGTGAGGCACAGGCTATGACAAAACAATTTTTTTAAATTTTTAAATTTTTTACCTTACATTTCAATTTTCCACGATAACACTTCTAGGAAACGTTTCATATTCTTTCTTTCATCATTTGTCTTGTGTGAAAAAAAAAAAGAAATAATTATGTTATGTTGCAAATCATAATTAATTGAAATAATTATTAACCCATTTTAAAAAATAACAAAATTGTTTCAATTGTATCCAGGTAGCTCTTTTTTTCGCCTTTTAAGCGATCTGAAAATTAGAAATGGTTCACAATTTTTTAGTTTCTTGTTCTAAAACATACAGGGATCCTCTAGCTTTGTTTTCCAACCGTCATTTCATAATGATTTTTTTTTTTTTCTGTCTATTATTATATTTTTGTTGTGGTGTGTGTATGCTTTTTTTGTGCTTCGAGCGATTAGAAAATAAAAAAAGCCACGAATACTTTTCTTCCATTTCGTTTGCAGGATCATAACTACTAATTGTTTTATGTAGAACAGCGTTGTGGACTAGGCAAAAATAAAAACAAAAACCAACAAAAATCCCACAAAAATACCACCGTTAAAGAAAATTGCTTTGTGAATGGAAACAAAAAAAAAGTACGCTCCAGGTATACGAATATTTGGCTAGTGATTTATTTCAAGTGAAGAAACTTGCTTTTTTAATCATTGATCATTGGTTTTACAGTAGGAGGTGGGAATTTTCATCACCACCAAAGCTACACCGTTGATGGTGGACTTGACTACCACGCACCACAATATTTACATTGCCTTACACTTGAACCTAGTCTCATCACAGTGTTCGGTATTTACCTCGCCCCTGCTCTTCACTTATAGGTAATGTTTTCGTGCAGCGCATGCGAGTCACACTTAAATAGCTGTAACAATGAACCCTGGGCATCTTCCCTGTAAATCTTCAGGGAGTTATAAGGACACCATACACATTCATCCCTCCATCACCTTCCACCTTTTCACAAAACCTGTTCTGAATGTGGTGATTCACCCCGAAATAGGCAAGTAAGAATTGGTGAGTCTCCTCTAGTGCTCTAAGGGCTTCCCGTACCAATTCTGTCCCCATACAGAATTAGGTATATCAGGACTAGGGTATATCGGAGGATGCATCTTATTGAAGTAATAAGAGTCTGCATCCACCATTTCACATCATACTTGTATGATTGCATGAAACAATGATCATTCCTGAAGAATTTACCTCATAAACCAAAACAATTGAATCCACATGATTGCTTGTTGTTTGAAAACAAAATACTTTAGCATTGTTTTATTATAAAACTTGGCTGATATCAATGTGTTCATTGTAAAAGTTGAGACCCTAGTTGTGTTCCACAAAAAAAACCAGTTCTCGGCCAATTCAATACCAAGCGAAAACATCCAAACAATCCAATAACGCAGACCAAAACATCACACCAATTTCATTAGCTCGCTTCAGCCAATAATACACCTGTCATAGCTTGTCTTTAGTTATATCCAACTGATATTGAGTGACTAACATTCACTCCCCATATTGTCAATTGTCAAAACATTCTTCATAGCTTGTTTCCAGCTATATCAAACTAATATTTTGGTGACTTGTTTGAGTTAACTCATTATTTTGTCCACCATCGCATTTATCGAAATCACAGCCAACACAAATACTTTCATAACTCATTTTGAGTTATATCACAACCATATCACGATTAACCTGTTTGGGTAACTCTCCCCGTCAACAATCCAGAGCTTGTTTGAGCCAAATCTCAACCATTTTCATTATAGCTTATTTAAGCTATCACATATTTATCCTGAGTAGCTTGTTTAAGCTTGCTCCTTATAGCCTTACTTGTTAAAACTCGATTGAGCCAAAACAAAGATCACAACCAATAGGTTGAGTTCTTCATCGCACCTTTCTTCATTCTCCCTCTCTTTCAAACATGATGAATTCATGAAAAAACATCACTCAATGAGCTATTAGAAAAAATTAATAAGTTGACAACACAACTCTCTCATATGGCTACCCAAATTAGTGAACAATCACCCAAAAATCCAATCATACAACCTAATGAAGACGTAACTTCGCGTAAAGTCCAACGCCAGTTTACCCCCCTTGGAGAAAGTCTCTCTAGTGTTTTTCATCAACTAAAAGAGGCTAAACTGATAAGATATCCAATTATAAAATCCTTTGCCGAAGGGGAAGCAAAGCCATGTTGGTACAAACCTAACACATACTGTGAATTTCATCGCATTGATGGTCATCACACAGATAAATGTGTGCGATTTAAGAATTACGTCCAAGACTTAATTGACGACGACATCATCTCTGTAGAACTTGATGACAACGCTCTTGCAACCAATGACACATCCAATACCACAACTTTCCATGAAGATTTGACTACTGTCAAAACTCCTATACATGCTAAAATTCCACAAGATCACGATGACAAAGGTCAAGAATCTCTAATTCCAAACCAATCCATATATTTTTTAAATTTTCTTCCATTCGTTCAAACTTACATTGAACCTATTTTAGACAATAACATTCTTCCAACATCAAATGGACACTTGAACTTATTTCAAGACTCTCTTTCAACCCAAACATACATTGCACCTATTTTGGACAAAACATTCTTTCAACATCTACTAAGCACTTGAACTTATTTCGAGACTCTCTTTCAACCCAAGCATACATTGAACTTGTTTTGGGTACAGCAACATTCTTTCAACATCTACTAAGCACTTGAACTTATTTCGAGACTCTATTTCAACTCAAACATTCATTGAACCTGTTTTGGGCAACAACATTCTTTCAACATCTACTGAGCACTTGAACTTATTTCAAGACTTTCTTTTAGCCCAAACATATATTGAACCTGTTTTGGGCGACAACATTCTTCCAACATCTAACAAGACCTTGATCTCATTTCAAGACTCCCTTTCAAACCTTGATATTACTGTAGACACTACAGAAGAGGTTCCATCAACAGATACCATTAAGTTTGATTCTATTATTCCAATATTGGCTCTTATGCCTAACATCTCTAGCATTGTTGTCGAAACACAACCACATCGAGTTTGGACACTTGCGAAAATGCAACCTATCGTTGTGTCCATCATGCTTTCAAACGACCGATCTTGTAGGCATCTTATTACTAATTACTTCTTACCTGTCAAGACTTCTACGTGCATACATTCTACGAGGTAATTATACCCAGGAATATCTTTACACAACCTTTTCCATCTTTAATCGTGAATCTATCCTCAAAACAATCAATAAAATGGACAAATAGAAGAAACAAACCAAATAACACAAACCATTATTGTCAACACACATGGAAGCTATTGGCTTAACCAAATCTATCCCACTCTTTGGGCTTACCACACATCTTATCACACACCTACTAGAGCCACTCCCTTCTCCTTTGTTTATGGTTGGGAAGCTATTTTACATGTCAAGATTGAATTTTCATCCTTCATAATATCCTTCAAAGATGTAATCAATAAAGATTATTATCGACACTCACACCTTAATAAACTCGATCTTCTTAATGAAAAATGACTTAATGCCCTAGATCATCTTCAAGTATATCAAAATCGGCTACGACATAGCTACCATAAAAAATTCCAACCTAGAAAATTTAAGGTCAATGATTTCATTCTCAACGAAAATCAAAAGAACACACCCAAAGAACGAGACAAACAAGACAACTTTGAACCCAACGAAATCATAGATAATTTTGGGTTTGGAGCTTATAAATTGGCCATTGACACAAGCCAAGTCCTTGAAAAACCCATGAATGCATTCCATTCAAAGAAATTCTATTCTTGAAAGAACTCTCTATTTCGGGAAATAACAAAGTGTACATTGTTCCTTGTGTCTTGCTTATCTTTGAATAAATTTATTTATTTCCATTGGCAGACATTTTCATTATCAAAATCACATCTTCATATTTATCATCATGAGACAAGTGCTAATATAAATCCTATTAAGTTTGTGAGCGTCATACTTCTTATCATATATTTCATTTTCAAGTCGCTTTCATCTATGGTCATACCTAGAAGCTTACTGATGGTAATATATTCCCTTCAAAAACATTCTCTATTTCATAACAAAGCTCTAAACTTCTTTACCCAGTTCGTTTGGTCATTCATCTCAGTCTTCGGTGTTGAACCCTCACGTCTTACTAGTTGTGTGGGGCTGAGATTGGGGCAGACGTTCCTTCCCAAATAAAAAGCACTATTGTAAAAAATTCATCAATTCAATAACTTATGAATAATTCATTGTCATATCTTTTGTCCTTCATAGTCTTTGGTGTTGAGCCCACACTTCTTACTGGTAGTGTGAGACTGGGAATGGAGGAAGGTGCCCTTACTCGTTTATGTCTTATCTTTGGTGATAAACCCTTGCCTCTTACAAGTGGCATGAGGCAAAGCGTAGAGGGTCATTCTCATAAAAACATAAAAACATTCAACAAAATATTAAAAAAAAAAAACACAAAAAGGGAATTCACTCGCCTATATTTTACCTTTGGTGATGAGCCCTTGCTTCTCACTAGTAGCATGGGGCAAGGCATAGGTAGTCATTTCAAAAATATAAAATCTTACAGTGCTTGCAAATTATAGAATCCCCAAAGAAATAATTTAGATGCTTAAGTGAAGAGAGAACTATCCCTTCACCTCATATCTTACCAATCAGCAGGCCACATAACTGTCTAAGCCTAGCATGTGACTCATAAAGTGAAAGCCATTTTTGAAACTGGTTCAGTACCGTTATGAAGAATGGAGTCACAATTTCCCAAAGGGTTTATTGTTAGCATTTGTCTCTATATTCATTATCTACCTCCTACGTCCTTCTTGATTCTCGGTGATGACCCACACATCTTACTAGTTGTGTGGAGTCAAGAATGGAGCTGGACTTCTTTTCATTATATCATCACCACCATATCCTACCAATGGAAAGAGAATTTGTGTTATTCTGAGCATAAGTTACCACATGGAACACGGTACATACGGATAATATCCTGGTTTATCGCCTCTCAAAAATAAGTCTGCACTCTGGTCCATAAATTGCTAGTCACAGTGTAAAAATCCACAAACAGTGTGAAAATCGTCAAAAATCTAAAAGCAATGTAAAAATCTAAAAATCCAAAAACATTTGAAAATCGTAAAAAACCCAAAAACATTAGAAATAATCGTCTAAAAATATAACAAAAAAATTAGAACTTGTTAAAAATATAAAAACATTAGAAACACTCGTCAAAAATCTAAAAACATTAGAAAGAATTGTCAAAAATTTGAACACATTTGAAAATCGTCACAAAAAAAATAAAATAAAAAAAATAAAAAAAATCTAAAATCAAAATAAATAAAAAACATTAGAAATAAATCGTCAAAAATCCAAAAACATTAGAAAAAATCGTCAAAAAAATCAAAAAGATTTGAAAATCGTCAAAAAAATCTAAAAACATTAGAAACACTCGTCAAAAATCTAAAAACATTTGAAAATCGTCAAAAATCTAAAAAACATTAGAATATATATATATATATATATATATATATATATATATATATATAATACAACAAAAAAAAAATCCACAAAATTGTAAAAAATCTAAAATAACCAACACAATTTAACCTTTGAACTATTATCCCCAACGAATGATCTAATCATCTTATGACTACCAAATTCAAACCACTTCTCCTCGCGTGAATCCTCGCTTGGGGCAAATCCGGCTCTCATTGTTTCCTTGTTTGAGGAAAATGACCCAATACTTTACTATGTCCTCGTACCCCTGCTTGGGGGCACATCCAATCGATCCTCACTGTGGAACACGTTAGGGACATGTTTATTGGTTTTTATGTTGCATTATTAATTATAAATTATTAATTACTTTCTTGCATCTTGATATATTACAGGGGCATCTTGATTTTATGTATCCTGGTGTTCTCTCTAATATTCTTATGTTATTTGATTGCATGTTGTACTGGGGCATCATACTTTCTTGATGGCCTCTATCTATGCTCTCTTCCATTTGCATATCGTATTGGGGCATCAAACCATTTTATGGCCCATGTCTATGCTATCACGCATATTACAGTGTAGTCATCCTGATTTTTTATATCACGATACATCATGTTATGTGCTATATTAAAATTAAGATGTTTTTTTATCACGTGAGTATCTTCCTGCATGATCAACATCTTACTTTGCACCCCATCCATTCACCCATACTAATACATTCCCCAGTTTAGGAATCCTACTTGATCACCGTTGCAGTTTGCGAATCCTACTTGACGATTTTTTTCAAGTAGCATTCACTATCCAGCAACTCCTTCTCCCCCACCATGATAACCATGTATTTGATCCATTCATTCTCACTCCTCATTTTTACTCCGCCACTTATACCCATATTACCCTTCTCACCATTCCTGTCCCCTCTCACCCATTTGTATTCTTTCCTTTCCCCCTTCTGCTTCCCGCTTGACAATCTTACTTAATAACCCCTTCTATATGGGATCCTCGGTGGAGGTTTACTCTCTCCTTAAGATCTTCCTGCTGTAGAAGCTTCTTTACCACCTCCCCTCTCATCAAACAACAATCACCACCAAACACATCTTCCCATTCCACCTCTTCTTCTTTTTCTCATTCTCGCATCATTACTCCCACCACGCGGGCATCCCAATTAAGGATTCCCATCACACTCTCGCCCTCCACTAAATATATTCCTTCATCCATTCATGTTACACTCCTTCGTTTCCTTTCTTTCTTATTATCACCTCATCTCATATCATATACCACTCAGGCATACCTCACTCACTCTTTTCTCATCCTTCCCCAAATCCATCTTATGCCTGGTCATCCTACTTACACGCTCTTGTAGTATGGCAAATTCACTTGAGGGTTCCCCTTCAGTCCATTTTGTCATACCCTATTCCCACCAACTCTAACATCATCCTTCTTCTTCTTTAGCTTGGCGATCTTACTTAACCATTCTGGCCGCATGGCAATTTTACTTAAGACTTCCACTTAAGGTTGATCTGCCCTATGGCCTTCCCCCATCCCATCATATTTCCCCCATCTTATTTCTCCCTCCTCTCGTCGCGATCATCTTCTTCAACCTACCGTTCCACCCCTGTCCCCAATATCATATTGTATTTCTCCTTGCATATCATCCCTGTCAGTTAGGTGATCCTACGAAACTTCTCCAACAACATGACGATCTTCCTTAATAGATTCTCTTAAGCATGACATGTCATCTTGCACTCGCCCATCACTCTACAATCTCACCATCCATCTTTCCTCTTCATTCCCCATCATCACATCTTTTTACCACCACTATCACCCTCCTCTTCTTGGCAATCTTACTTAACCATTCACCTGGTATGGTGATCTCACTTAAGAGTCCCTCTTAAGGATGCTCCGTTTCCTTGCCTTTCCCCATCACTATGCACACCCTTCACCCTTCACTTTTTCTCGGCATTCCCCATCATATCACATCCTTTCATCTCCCTTTTCAATTCTCGCAAACACCACTTCTCGCTTGACCACTTGTCATCTCTAGTTTCGCTCGCTTGGCAATCTTACTTAACCACTTCCGTCACATGACAATCTTATGTCAAGGGTCCTCCCTACGCTTAACTTGTCATCGTGAACTTCTCCCCCTGCCTCATTCTTGGTTCACTTTGTTGATCGCTTCTTCCACCTGGTATCTCCTACTACCCACTTTTCCCTCCTACTATTATCCTTTCTCCACATATCCTCTTACAACATACATCTAATTTCTTCCACCTACAATCTCTTTCTTTTCCCTCATTTTCCTCTTCTTGATCCATCATCCTTCATATCATTTCTTCCCATTCTTTTCATGTCTTGGTTCTTCATCCTCACTTCGTTCATCCTCATAACCCGCATCTCCTCTTCTCACTTTCACCTAGTCCCAACTCATCCCTCCCATTTTCTTTACTCTTTCCACTTCATCTTCTAAAATTCCCCACCACATTTCTACCCATACACGCATTTGCCATTATTGTCAACATTCATCTATCATTGTTTCATCATCATCTTCTCTTCCCGCGTTAATAATTGTAAACGGGATTTCCCTTAAAAATCATCAATCCTCATTCCGCACAACCTCATTCACTCCCTTGGACCTTCTAGAGTTTTCCTTCTGTTGGCTAGATTTTCTGCTTTAAGCACAAAACCTAGGCAGTCATTGTAGATAAGGGTTTTCCTCATTTAACGTCCCTGAGGCTCCCGTGTCACCCTTTGTCAATCCTAAGTATAGCTAATATCTAAATGGGGTTTTACTTTAACTACTCAGTTCATGAACTCATAACTGAACAATTTTGCAGCAAGTAAGCAGTTGTTTAAAGGAAAGGAAAAGTTATAGAAGAAGGTAATTACGTAAACACATAGAAGAAATGGGGAAGATGTGCATCCCAATCAGTAGATGGCAGAGCTGATTGCATGCACATAGAAGAATCCAATAGATATAAACACAGTCAATTCCTAAAACTTTTTGTCAGCTTCTAGATCCATATCTAAAATAACAGTCTCCTTTTAAGAGATCTTCAATAGATTAAAAGTCAAGAAACATCAGTACATCCATGACACAAAGTTCTCCGGAAACCTAGTATCCTCATTGTCATTCCTTTGCTCCAAGTGGCTTCTCTAGGAGTTCGAGCACAAAGTCCTAGAACACCCTCTTTGTTCTCTGAACAAATTCTGATTATTAACCCGAAGGTTCTTCCCCTACTTATAGAATGTAGAGGGGCAATTACAAGTCGGAAGCTTTTAGTTGAACTGACTACATGTGGAAGTCAGAAAAGTTAACAACTGACAATCTCCCACTCCTGGAATTCCTTATTTCCCATGACATGTATCGATTTGCAACTGAAAATAAACCTTCTATTTCCATGCACGTCTGCCACCTTACTTCTCCATCGATAACCTTGACTTCTTCAGCGTTATCCTGGCTTTTTTATCATACCAATCACTCCACAGTTGTATAATCTTAATACGATCTGCTCCATATTACTTTACCTCGGAGGAAAGAAGCAAGGACATGAGGAGAGCTGCAATCTTCTCCCCATATTCGCTTTATCTTCACTTTCCTGCATGCCTCTGATTATTTTGCACGTTTCTTTTCTCACCAAACTGGATCTGGGAGTAGCTGGATCTGGAAGCACCCCTGGATCTGGAAACAAGTTGGAATTGGAAACGGTTGGAATTGGAAACAGCGGGATCTTTGGAAACAAGCTGGATCTGGAAGCGCCCCTCATAGTTTCTGTCTTCGCCTTGTCCATTCTACTTTTATCCTTTCGAAGCTCTTTGCAGTTCTTCATCCATTTCAAATGCTACTCCCACCTGCAATGTTTGCTCATAGCTCTTATTTATCTTTTCACGTTGCATATGAACAATTAAAAATTCTTAGAAAGCACTCTGGGTGAATGAAAATTCAATGAAGGCTTCAACTGGACGCATGGGAGCATTTTTACAAGATCTTGGAAGGAATTTTCCTTCACTGACTTCTTCACAGGCTGCATTCGAAATAAGAAGATGAAGCCTTTGTGCCAGAAGCCTTTGCAACTTATGAGATCTGGATCTGGATCTGCATATGGATTTGCATCTGCATCTGGATATGGATCCTGCACCTGCATAATCAAACTCTGGCAACTGGGTTGTAGATGGAAAAGTTGCAGCTCGAATAATCATCCACTCTCTTTCCTAATCTACACGCATGAGTGAAGTTTTTTCTGCACGCATGAGTGAAGTCTTTCATGCTCTGGACTCTGTCTATCAATAATCAACCCCCAATCCTATCCGAGTCCCTTTATCTCGTTTCTCACAATACCCTCACTGCTAGCATTTAGAAGCCGATTGCATGACTCTGTTCTTTCTTTTTCATCTTTCTTTGCGTTAGCTTGCGGTCTATCTCCAGTTTCTTACACATCTATTATCATTCTCTTCTCTGCATAATTGATTGGAATCTCTTCAAAACTGGTGCGAGAGTTCTATCTTTATAAATGCACCATTATCCGTCAGTTCTCTCTAGGGGGCAATTAATTCAGATAAAGATGGCTACTGGAGCATAATTCAACATCTTGCTCAGTGACATTTTTAATGACAAGGATACTCTGACATCCGTCACTCACCACTTGCTATTCTCCCCAACAAACATTCGCTCTATCTTTTTATTTGCATGCAAAGCAAACAGTGAGATTTTACCATTCATCTCCCATATCGCACTACTGTATCACTTCTACAAACAATAATGCACACACATAATCAACCCTTCTTCAAAGCAGGCGCAAATGTAGACACTATAAGTTTTTAGCATCAAATCCTACCTTCCTTTGAACAAAATCTAATTCTCCAAATGGGGCGCACTTTTCCTCTGGGCTGCACTTCAAATTTATCAAATGTGAATTTAATTAATTCATCCATTATGGCAAGCCCATACTAAAATATAACCCAATCATAATTCTATAATGTAATAATTGCTCCATGTTCATATTCTACTATTGGCAATTAAAAATTCAAATTCAAATCCTCACCCTTCTCTCTTCGTAAAAATCCCCATGTTTAACCTACAATCCATCCTACTTATGAATTAAATTTAATATAATTCAAATCATCCACTCTTCATTCTTCACTTAAGCCACACAGTGTAATTTTGCCCACATTATCAAGCCACTGAAAATAGAATTTGCCCACATTTTCAAATCAATTAATACTTTAAAAAGTATTATTTCACATTCTCAAACCAGGGGTCGCACTTAAATAAATCTAAATTTATTTAATTTTGGAATTCTATTTTTACAATTCCTTTTGTCCACTTCCCTTTGTTGACTTAAACACAAGCCTGGGTGCCAATAATTAGGTGAATGTCATATCTAAGTAAATATTGCATCATTTAATGCATTATTATTCACCCAAGGTGGCCTCGTCACTTTTTACCCATAATAGCTTCATAATCTATTTTTAAAAACACATGGTGCAAAGTAAGAGAATCGTTGTTACCCTGCAAGGCCTTGCTCCGTCTTGAAGAAAAACACCTACATGATCACACTTAAGTGATTTGACTTTAATCCAAGTTTCCTAGCCCATTTCGAGGTCTGCTATGGTAGGTAAATAAAGGATCCCATGATTTCACTTAAGTCACTTTTACTTTCCTATGTTCACCATGGGAATTTTTACCCTAGCTTACAGGCAGGCAAATAAATTCCCGCCTACCTAGCTTCCTCTAATTTTCCCACTGAAGCTTAATGTGAATTTTTTATCATGGGATAACCAGTATCATGTTAGGCAGGTCCCTATAAATTCTCGCCTGCCTGCTGCTTCTATTTTTCCCCGCTGCAGCTTAAATACCTTTGTCTAAATTGCCAAAAATGTGTCGTTCAACCCCGTATTTGGGCTTTTGAGTGCAAACGAATAATCGCTTTTTCCCAGTGAACCAGACTTTTCTGAATTGGTGACTTCCTGCATGTGGCATTACGTGCGTATTATGGATCCCCAGTTACTTCAGGCCAATGGAATCGGAGAGCCAAACTTGACAAATGAATTGCAATCTAGAGAAATTTCACAGAGGGAACGAAACGGAAAAACATCAAAAACACGAAAAATTGCCAAAAGTCACAGGATAAAGCCCATAACTTCACTTTCTATAGTTAAAAATCCTTAATGGTATCTGAAAAGGGAAGTAATGATATGTTCGATCTATAGACAGATCTGTAAAATGGAAGCTCTAAATAGCCTCATATGGGGCTCAAAATAATTAAGATACAAATTTCTTACATACAAACTAACCGTGCTATCAGAATATAACAATACTTGGGCATCTGGGTATTTGGCTGACCAAGATAGGCTACATATGGCTCTTTGGGAATATCCTGACACAAAGAGCAAGAAACTGATATCAAACAATACAACAACACAACCAAATAAGACCCATTTGTTCTACATAGTGCAAAGCAATTTTTTTTTCGACATAGGGTACCGCACAGATTTCAAAGATAGAAATCTCAAAATGTAACAACCAGAATTAAGCAATTATGATATCCTCGTAAGCCCACCACTCATTGATAAGGGGGATTTAGACCCTAACGTCAAAAACCTTAATGTTGGCGTTACCCTTTCTAGATCCCTTTCCAATCCTCGTTAGAAAGTTTCAAATAATATCATTTGGATCATATAAAATGAGCAGAATAAAAAGTCCTTCATGGCACCAGCAACATTGTAAGGGGGATTTCCCTAAACGTCCCCTCATTGGCATTGCCTCTTCTATCCCCCATTCTTATATTTCTCTCCTATTTGTTTCCCTGAGAATCCCACCCTGTTGCTTGTCGCTGATCTTACCAATCTGGTCCAGGTCTTGCTCTTTGGCCCTCTTCAATATCTAGTGGTGTATCTTCATCAGGGACATCTTTTTTTTATTTTCTCGTCATCCTCGTATCCTCAGGATAATGCATCTACCGCATCTTTTCCAATCAAATGTCCACTTCCGTTTCAACTAATTAACAGTTCTGGCAGGAACAATTCTTTATACATGTAACCCTTTCCACTTATGTACCTCCTTTCAAAATGTATGTTCGGAATTTCTTTCTACATCATTTTCTTTGTATTTAGCCTCATGGGTCTCTCCCACCCATGCGTCTTATTTCCCTTCCGACTGTATGGGTCTATGGAGTCCCCTTTTTCCAGGGTCAGTGGGTTGGGAGTTCTTACTTCCCCATCGATAACTTGGCTCATCAAGCGTTGTCCTGTCTGTTTTTAGTGGCATACCTAGTCCTCCACATTAACATTTCAAATACGGTGTCGTTCCATATTCATTTTCTTTGGTCTTCCTTAAAAATAGACAACGATAAACAAAGGCAATCTTCTAAGTATGTATTCGCTCTATCTTCCGTTTTCCTCTCACTCTATCATTTTCACGTTTCTTCTCAGCACACTTCTCCTTTTCTCTACCACCCCTATCTTTTTTATCATTCTGTGTCAGTTTCTCTTCTTTTCTCTATTCTTTTTCACACTTTCCTCGCCCCTTTTTTCCGTTCTACTTCTTTTTTCATCCTCTTTCCATTTTCATCCATTTCACCCTCTACTCCCACCTCATTTCTCATTATTATTATTTCTTTTCACGTTTCCACTTTTTTAGTCTATCATTTACTTTCACTTTCACGCATCCCTCTTTACTATCTTTGTTGCTTCCTTCATTTTGCATATCTCTCTATTTTATCCCTTCACCCTTTACTCTGTCATTGTCCTGTTTTTGCCTTATTTATCCTTCATCATTCCCTTCTTCCCCTATCATCCCTCTCTCTTATTTCTACCTATTTTATTCCTTTTTTCCCCTCCTCTATCTCCCTTACTCTTCTCGTAATCAACCCCCAATCCTATCCATTCCCTTTTCTCTTTCCCACACACCCTCACACCTAACATTCAAGGCCGATTGAATCCTTTCTCCATTTGCGTTGTGCGGTCATTCCAGTCTCTTACACACTATTATCGTTCTCTTCTCTGCATAATTCATTTCTCTTCTTTTCGAGAGTTCTGTCGTATATTCCATTCTCGTCAGTTCTCTCGAGGGGGCATCACCACATCTATCCATAATCACATCTTCTCATGACATTTTTGTTTTAAGGATACTATGACATCCGTCACTCACCACTTTTTATTCTCCCCAACAAACATTGGCTCTACCTTTTTCTTTTAAAAAAAAGTAGATTGAATTCTTCCCCCATATCGTCTACTTTCTTTGAAAGAACACTACTTTCATAGTACCCTTCCAAAGAGGGGCAAATGTAGACACCCTAATTTCACATATATCCTAAATCAATTAATTCCCCTTCCTCATTTCCCACAAAAATACACTTCAAATTAATCAAATATAATTTGATTAATTATCCATTTCAAAATCTAAAAAATAACCCAATCCTCACCACATGTCATTATTCTCCATGTTTTTCTACTATTGAATTAAAAATTCAAATTCAAATCCTCACCCACCCTTCGTGGTCCCCACTCACCTAAAATCCTCCACTTATGAATTAAAAATATAATTCAAAATCCTCACCCATTCTTCATGGCCCCCACTCATCTAATTTTGCCCACATTTTCAAACTACTCACCCAATTTTGCCCACATTTTCAAACCACTCACTTAATCTTGCTCACATTTTCAAACCATGATTACTTAAATTACTCTAAGTTAATCACTCCCCCAAGCTATAAATACAACCTTACCTCTCCCCTCTAAACACATGGAGAATAAACTTGAATGTCATATCTAAGTTCTTGCATCATTTGAGCAAAGAATATCCTTTGGCCTCGTCCTATTGCCCAAATAGCTTTATAATCATTTTTCTCATCTGGTGCAAAGTAAGAGGATCGTTGTTGTTGGAAGGCCTTGCTCCGTCTTGAAGAAAAGCACCTACATATCACACAATCAGGGCTCAATCCAAGTTTCCTAGCCCATTTCGAGGTTTGCTACGGAACGTAAAGGAGGAGGTATGATTATTGGTATTTTACTTCCTTGTTAGTAGTGTATTTTTCCTAGCTTACACAGTCAAATAGGTAACATATAGATAAAATAGGAGGAAGTAATGGAAAATTTAATTGATAACCATACATTTAGCCTTCCCTATAAATTGCCAATGTTCTAATTGCTCAACAATACCTAGTCTAAATTGCTAAACATGTGTCTTTAGCTTCTATTTGAACTAAGATTGCAAAAAAATAATGAAGACCTAGGTCCACTCTTTTCTGAATTAAAGAACTGCATGTGCCATTATTGATATTTTGGAGAGGGTGAAGGCCATGGGACCGGAGAGACTACTTGAAAAGCTTGCAAACTTGAATTTGGGAGAGGGATTTTTAGGTAATATATCATTTCAATAAATGCAAATGCCCTGGATAAATATCACTTCACTGACTATAGTAAAAATTTAATGCATCTGAAAACTGAAGTGTGATTTTTTTTACTATAGATAATCTGTAAAAAGGAATGTCTATATGCCGAAAGGGGAAAAACAATAAGAACTATTACATAAAGAAACTAACCGTGCATCATAAATTAGAGTACTTCATCTCTTTGACTGACCAAGATAAACTACATTGTTTTTGCTTATGGTTTCACAAATAGCAAGAAAATGATATAAAGAACACAACAACACAACCAAATAAGACACTCTGTGCTACATAGTGTAAAGCAAAATATTTAAAAACATAAAAAACCGCCACAACAAAGATAGGATTCTCAAAATGTAACAAGAAGAATTAAGCAATTATGATATCTTCGTTTGTAAATCAAGGATAACTTATATTTAGACACTAAGCAAAAACGTTAATGTTGATCATTTAAAGATGTTTCTAACATTTAGAAAGTTTCAAATAATATCATTTGGATCATATAAAATGAGCAGAATAAAAAGTCCTTCATGGCATAGCAACAGTAATGTAATTTTAAAAAACATATAACAATAACTATGCAAACATCTTATATTTCTGAGCTTTGGTGTCTATGAGAAGAGCAAGGTGTTGCAGGTGCTGAAAAAACCAATCTGGTGGAGGTGTTGCAGGATGGAAACTTGAAAATGTAGTGGTGTATTTATAGGGAGAGATATTTTAAGCAGACATGTGAGAGGAGGATAACATCTACAACAAATAAACTACAAAAATCCACTACCGTTTCAACTACTAACAGTTATGGCAGGAACAATTCCAGAACATAACACTGGCTATATGTCCCCTACAAAATGTTGTACGGAATAGCCATGTATAGTGTAGTGTATTTAGCCCATGGGTTTTGCCTATGCATTATAGTCGACATATGGGACTATGGAGTAGCCGGTTGGGAGGGTGAGTGGGTTGGGAGTAGTAGTTGTGACGAATAAGCAAGGAGAATGTGTTTTTAGTGGCCGACCTAGTCATTAATTAACAATGCAAATAGTGTCGTTACATGTCATTTTGTATGTCACCTTAAAAATAGTCAACATAAACAAAGGCAAACATAAGCATTATTACTACCGTCTTCCCCACTCTATCATACTCTATCACACACTTCTTTCCATCACGATAAAATGAATGTCATCGTGATTTTTGATGGTGATCTTTTCGCAACAAAACTTGAAACTTCTGGAAGAGATTAGATTACGTTTGTTACGTCATTGAGTTTATCAACTTTGTTTTTTCCCACAAACATGATCAGATATTGGGATGACTTAATAACCCATGTTACTTTATACATATATCAAATATCTTTGACGGATTTATTTTGTTTACATATTTGGTCCGTTATTCAAAGTGATATTTAATAATGTATGCCGTGTGAGGACAAGGAAAATCAGGGAATAATCATTCAAACAAAAATATTAATAAAGAAAAAGCTGCTGGAATTTGACACTTTCTAGGAGGGGGTTCTTCAAAAGTGGATGCCTTCTCGCGAACTAGCTAACAGTAACTCAACTTGCCAATAAAACAAAAAGTGGAATCGAATCAAAAACCGACTTGGACCACGTATTTAATCAAGATGATCCGACTAGCTTGGTTGTGTTCTACGCCAGGGTGCCATTACTCTGCCGCAAGCAATTGCAATGGAGAATTCATACACAGAATACGAGACTAGGAGGCGTAATCCCGAGCCACGTACCACAGTCCTCCTAGTAATAGACATGCAGGTCCACTTCCAGGACATAGCCACGCCCATTCTCCCCGCGATTCAGCGCACGATCGAATTTTGCCGATCCCAAAAAATTCCAGTCGTCTATACTCGCCACTCCCACAAGGACCCTTCTGACTATGGAATGCTCGGGGAGTGGTGGAACGATATCATTCACGACGGCACTCCTGATGCCGAAATAATGCCCGAGGTTTGATCCCTTAACCTCTTACTCATTACTTTCAAAATTTCCCAATGGGTTTAATCAAACACTTTTTCTTTCTGATCTCTGTTTAAACTTCGAAATCTAATAGTACTTGGTTTTTGTTCGAACCCTAACAAAACCTGAAATTATGTTAAAGAATCTCATTTTTGTTCAAAACCTACCAGAGCCTTATATTTGTAACAGAGCGCGCACTGTTTTGTTGAAACTGTAGTAGAGCTCTGATTTTTAGTTCAAACCCTAACAGAACGTCCAAATCCTATCAGAGCTCTCATGTTTTGGTGGTCCAATTTCAAAACCTAACAGCGCCCTCATCTTCGTTCAAGCCCTAACAGATCCCCTCTTTTTTGTTCAAACCCTCACGGCACGCTCATTTTTGTTGAAACCTCTGGCACAGCGCTTGTTTTTGTTTAGTCCTAACCACACCCACATCCTCGTTAGTGTGTTTTTTGAACAGAACTGTCATTTTGTCCAGATCTTTACAGAACACTCGTTTTTGTTCAAGCCCTGGCAAAATTCCTATTTTTTTTGCTCAAACCTTGATCAGAGCCTAATTTTTCTTTGATTACACAGGTTGACAGAAAGGCGACCGACAAACTTGTTCACAAGCACACCTACAGTGGATTTTATAATACTGATCTGGAGAAGTACCTTCATGAGCAAGGGAAGACTGAAGTGATTATTACGGGAGTGATGACAAATCTTTGTTGTGAGACCACTGCCAGGGATGCTTTTCTCAGAGGGTTCAGGGTTTTCTTCTCATCTGATGCCACTGCAACGTTAAATAAGGATTTGCATGATTCTACGCTCAAGAATTTGGCTTATGGCTTCGCTTATCTAGTTAATTGTCAGAGATTGGAAGATGCTTTTGCTTGAAAATTTTCTTCCTAGAGACAGCTAAATTCTGTGATCTTGTTAGTCATATGGGTATGTAAGCTGTCTTTTGTTAATGTTAGGAATTTATAAATGTTATTGTGAACATTAGAGTTGTGTGAGAAATAATTTAATATATTGTAAGTGAGTTGTTTATAAAACTCAGGGAGGTGATCTCTAGAGAGATATTAAGAGTAAGTTGAGTGAGTTTTGTTATCTTGGGATTTGTGAGAGATATGTGGATCATGGAGAGATAAGGTTGATTCATGATTGGAGTTGACTCCTCATTTGTAGGAGTTTCCACCTCTTTATATGTAACCTTTTTCTATGAATCACTTAATCCGGTATGAATAAAGAAGAAGCTTTATAATATTATTTTTTGTGTCATTTGATTAGATTTGTGTGCATGCACACTGAACCAAAATTATATTAATTTTGTGATCTTGTTAGTTATCAACAACGGTCTTCAATTAACGCTGTAATGCTTTCTTTGAGGTGACTCGTTCAGTGTTCTTTCTATTATGTATATGCATAAATGGATCTGGGTAATTTCTAGACTTTTCTAGGTTTTAGGAAATAAGTTTTGGGTGTGGTAACTGGTTTGCGGCAAGGAAAATGCCAAGGATTACATAGGACTTACTATTGTATATTTTTGCCAATTCAAATATGTGAACGCCTCAAATGTATTTTTGTTGAGTAAATGGGACCAAGCCCACTAATCGGATGTCCTGTTATCAAGGACTGAGATTTGAAACACATACTAAACCATTCCTTTTACCACTACAGCAACACCTCTATGGACTTTACAAATGTTTTTTATTAGAATTATTTATTATCTTGGTCGATTTTTTTTTTTTTAATTTTTTTTTTTTAATCTTGAAAAATAATTGTAAAAAATAAAGCCTCCAAAAAAATAGGCTATTCTAGAGTTTAGCTAGGGGCTCCTTCATTTGCCGATAAAATATATAGAAACCCGAGTTCAACCTACTTTCATTGGTTTTTAAGTTGTGTTAATAGATAGAAAGGCTCACTTTAAAAGGATCCTTAGCTCCCAAAATCTTCTTTACCAAGGTTGGAAATATAAATCCATTCATTAAAGCAGAAAAATCCAAAAAAGTTGGAACTCTTGAGTAGCGGGATAAAGAGGGATAAATGTGGATGGTTTGCCGATACAAGCTCATTAGTGCAAGCTATTTGCTCGTACTAAAAAGTATAAAAAACTCCTGTGAATTTCACCTCTCAAACCTCAAAGAAACAATTATGTGCTAGCGCCATTTGAGCAGTATATAAATACATTAAAACAAGTCATTTAAAATAATTTAAAAACAATCACTAAATCAATGTGAAATAAGGTTTACCAAACCACCAAATAACCCATGAAACTAAACAAATTAATTTTCCAAATAACCCAAAATGTTCAATAACAAAAGTTGTGGAAAGAAGCTTAACAAGACAAAAACCATCCATAATACAAGAGGGAAAACCTGAGACACAAACTTGCACCTCCAATGCCTATGCTTATGCGCTCCCTTCAATCTATAAATGGAAATAAACCCTCACCAAGGTAAAAGAAATCTTTTAGAAATTGAGTGGTAGTGACGTGTTCATTTTCCCCCCGTTTTTTTCCCTTAGCCTCTTTTATAATTATAACCCCTTTCCCCCATGTTTAAAAGACGTTTCTTATCCCCACACTTTCCATATTTGACCTTAACCTCTTTTTCCCATGTCTACAAAGAGGTTTCTTGCCCCCACACACTATCCATATTTAGCCTTATTTTTTAAAATTATAAAATATTTTGAAGTTGAAGACTCATCACAAAGCATGGTAAAACATTTACATTTTTTCATATAATAAAAGGGTTCATATTACTAGGAATGGAAAACGGATGATACAATGACTAACAAGCTTACTTAATTAGGAATATAACTAAAAATTGCATCCAATGTTGACCTAGGATGTGAATTTTTTTTTGAGCGGGGTGGTAAAAAAGATGCAAGAATGAGAAGCGTGGGGGGAGAAAGAGTGAGAGAGAAGCAAACTTTCTTTCATGTTGCACAAAACCTTTGGAGTGAATGTAGCCATTCCTCTTTGTTCTTTTGGATTTCAACAAAAAGACGAAGAGTCATTTTGGCGAAACGTTGGAACAAGAATGACAGGGTAATACTCTATCACCATATGCATCTAGACAATAACTACTTAATGCAACTTGGATTGAGAGAGAAGACAAATAAAAAGAAATAATTTAGATAATTACATAACCATTCATGAGTATATAAAAAGAATCCTTTTTATATTCCATATTTCACAGGAGTGAGCATCTCCACAGGAAAGACCATTAGTTAAAATTAGAGTAAATTAATCACCGTGGATGAACATGACTTAGGAAATTCATCCCCTCTTCCAAGAGTGAGCATAACTACTACTATCACCCTATGCATCTAGACTATAACTACTTGATGCAACCTAGATTGAGAGAGAAAACAAAAATAAAAGGAAATAACATAGACCATTACATAATCATTCATGGGTATATAAAAAAGAATATTTTTTATATTCCATATTTCACAAGAGTGAACATCTCAAAAGGAAAGACCATTAGTTAAAATTAGAGTAAATTAATCATCGTGGATCAACATGACTTAGGAAATTCATCATCTCCTCCAAATCCGTTGTCTTGTGCCACACATTTTGTACAATTTTGGCTTTCTCCTAAATAAAGCCTTTGCCCTACACAAACATTTAGCTGAAAGCAAGCGGTAAATTTTTTTCTTTAGTGCCTGCACATCATAATAAATGCCAAGAAATATCGCTGCAAAACACACATCTTGAATAGGGTTGCTTAAGCACTATGAATGCATAAACATATCATTTACTTGTGGGGTGGAAATTAGTGGTCTGGATCTATTATATTGACGTTCTATTAGCCTCCACAAATGCCGGCCATAAATATCGAACCGTTCAACATAGATCCAAATACATCTATCTCTTTTCTTGGGAAACACTTAGCAATATATGCATACCACCAGACACATACATGCACTGTAATGTATGCACACACAAAAAAGTAGAGGAGCATGATTGTCGATGAAAGAGATCTAAATAATCACCTTTTTTGCATATCCAACAACAAATGCAATCCACAATGCCACATTTGTTTGAGGCATTTTGTTACACACTTTATGATATATTTTGAAGGAAGATATCATGTGCCAATTAAACAAATTACATTTATGTAGACCATGACAATCAAACAAATATTCAAGATTTTAACTTACAATAGAATTAAAACTGGAGCATTTAACTCGGCCACAATCAAGCCCTATAGAATGGAAAGTAGGCAATCTATTGATGTTGTGCCAACAGACTCCCAAATTGAACAAAATAAAAATTCATAATAAGATATGGAAATCCCTCGAGGGGAAAATTTCTTGGTTAAAGAAAGTAAATCAGGGGCTTTAGAGCATGGTCCCATGCAAGGGGAAAGCTAAAAATTTTGAGCCGTTGAGGGAGAGAAAAATTAGGATATTTTAGCATTAATAGGCTCCCATGATTTTTTATTTTTTTGTGCAGAGATAAAATAGGAAGCTTTAGCACTAGCAAAAATAGGGTCCCATGAATCCAAAATAAACTTTTGAATGAAAAATTGAGAGGAAAACTTAAACTAAATGCCAACTGTCAAAAAAACTCCCTAAAAATTTTAAGCAGCAAATTTATTTTTGTGCCCCTAGTTGCTTTGTGGGGCTGGAAATCCTCTCCCTAACTTATAGCTATTGAGAAATTTCAGGGATTTTGTTGGGTTTTGGCAGTAGCGATAATTTTTTTTTGCATGGGACCATATTTCCCAAATAAATAGGCGCAGTAGCCCCTAGCATGGGACCATGCTCTTAGTGTCCCTGCACACAAAAACTTCCCAGTACATAGACTATTCCCATCCTAAAACCCTTTGGGTGTTCATACCCACTGTGTTCGTCAAAATGAGACAATTTTTACACCGTAAGGCATTCTTGTAGTGGAAAGAGACCTGCTCTCTTTGACAGCTTTCATAAATTAGACGACTATCTTTGGATGCTACATCGTCATTGAAATCAAATGGCCGAGGATAATGTGGAGAAAATCGCAGATCCCAGAGGAAATAATCAATCAACACATAACGCAGGGATTGTGATTTCTTGGGAGCAAAGCTGGTGATCGATGTGCGAGGAGTGACAGTGGCCGTCGATTTGTTTAATGCGGGTGTTGTATTTTCCCTAGGCTTGTTGAAGACTTGCACAACAAGGCGCTGGAGGAAACCACTGTGGCAAAGTCTGCCAGGGACGAATTCCCTGCCGACCTTCCCAAATCTGTAAAATTTGCAGAGGTATATGAAAAATTGGAGCAAACCCTTGCTAAATTCCCTAAAATGAAAGAAGAAGAAAAGAATTGGGTCCTGGCATCATTTGTTTCTGCATATTGGGCCAGAATACAATTGAATGAGTTTTTTTCCCAAAACACTCGAGGGCCACATTTCTTCAGGGGATAAAATCCTGCGGGCCGTTGTAAGCATGGTACCAGGGGACATGCGAATCAACGAGACGAGAGTCGGGAAGCACATCCCCCGTGTAATATTTGTGGATTTGGAGCCTACCGTCATCGACGAGGTTCGAACCGGTACCCATTGCCAGATCATTCATTCGGAGCAACTCATTAGTGGCGAGGAGAACGCCGCTAACAACTTTTCCCATGGTCATTAAACTAGTTAAGAACCTGCACAGATCATAAAAAACCATTTTTTTGAATGAAATGCGTCTTATTTTGAAATGGGTCTAATGTAATTGTATTTCTTTTTCGCCTGATGGAACTTCAAAAGGGTTTTCAATTCCTATTGTTCAGTAATTGGTATCACATTGCCCGTGACATGATTCCTCAAAGGTATATCAGATCAGAGAAAGAGAGGCCAAATACATGTCCTTCTAATCATTTGGACATCCCCTTATTGATACGGGCATGTTTTTGGGAGATTCTGATCTCTGTAGGAAAAAAGAAATGGATAAACATGAAATTGCTAGCCAACAATGGGTATTTTCCCAGGTGGGTGTAATGAAGTTAATCATAAATTATACAAATGACTAAGAATTGTGACGAGAACTTTGAGATTCAAGTCTTACCTGTGTTAGTTTGGACTTTGGACTAATGCTATCTTGGCTCTTGGGTTCTTTCTAGGTTGTAATTTGGGTTCTTTCTATTGCCCTTTGACAAATTTCACAGATCAGATGACTATCTTTGGCTGCTGCATCGTCGTTGAAATCAAATGGCCGAGGATAATGCGGAGAAAAACGTGGATCCAAGAGGAAACAATCAATCAATGCCCACATGTTGATTTGTTTAATGTGGGTGTTTTATTTTCCCTAGGATTGTTGAGGCCTTACATGACAAGGTACTGAAAGAAACCAGTGTGACAAAGTCTACCGGAGATAAATTCCATGTTGACCTTCCCAAATCTGCATAATTTACAGAGGTATATGAAAAATTGGAGAAAACCATTGCTAAATTACCTAAAATAAAAGAAGAAGAAAAGAATTGGGTCCGGGCATCATTTGTTTCTGCATATTGGGCCAGAATACAATCGAATGAGTTTTTTTCCCAAAACACTCGAGGGCCACATTTCTTCAGGGGATAAAATCCTGCGGGCCATTGTAAGCACGATGCCAGGGGACATGCGAATCAGCGAGACGGGAGCCGGGAAGCACATCCCCCGTGTAATATTTGTGGATTTGGAGCCTACCGTCATCGACGAGGTTCGAACCGGTACCCATTGCCAGATCATTCATTCGGAGCAACTCATTAGTGGCAAGGAGAACGCCACTAACAACTTTTCCCATGGTCATTAAACTAGTTAAGTACCTGCACAGATCATAAAAAACCATTTTTTTGAATGAAATGCGTCTTATTTTGAAATGGGTCTAATGTAATTGTATTTCTTTTTCGCCTGATGGAACTTCAAAAGGGTTTTCAATTCCTATTGTTCAGTAATTGGCATCACATTACCCCTGACATGATTCCTCAAAGGTATATCAGATCAGAGAAAGAGAGGCCAAATACATGTCCTTCTAATCATTTGGACATCCCCTTATTGATACGAGCATGTTTTTGGGAGATTCTGATCTTTGTAGGAAAAAAGAAATGGATAAACATGAAATTGCTAGCCAACAATGGGTATTTTCCCATGTGGGTGTAATGAAGTTAATCATAAATTATACAAATGACTAAGAATTGTGACGAGAACTTTGAGATTCAAGTCTTACCTGTGTTAGTTTGGACTTTGGACTAATGCTATCTTGGCTCTTGGGTTCTTTCTAGGTTGTAATTTGGGTTCTTTCTATTGCCCTCTGACAAATTTCGCAGATCAGATGACTATCTTTCGCTGCTGCATCGTCATTGAAATCAAATGGCCGAGGATAATGCGGAGAAAAACGTGGATCCAAGAGGAAACAATCAATCAATGCCCACATTGCCCAGCGCAGGGATTGTCCTTTCTTGGGAGAAAAGTTGGCGGTCGATGTGTGAGGAGTGATAATGGCCGTTGATTTGTTTAATGTGGGTGTTGTATTTTCCCTAGGCTTGTAGGCTTGTTGAGGACTTACACTACAAGGCGCTAGAGGAAACCACTGTGACAAAGTCTGCCGAAGATGAATTCCTTGCCGACCTTTTCAAATCTGTAGAATTTGTAGAGGTATACGAAAAATTGGAGCAAACCCTTGCTAAATTCCCTAAAATGAAAGAAGAAGAAAAGAATTGGGTCCGAGCATTATTTGTTTCTGCATATTGGGCCGAAATACAGTTGAATGAGTTTTTAACGAAAACACTCGAGGGCCACATTTCTTCAGGGGATGAAATCCTATAGGCTATTGTAAGCACGGTGCCAGGGAACATGCGAATCAGCGAGATGGGAGTCAGGAAGCACGTACCCCATGCAATATTTGTGGATCTGGAGCGTACCGTCATTGACGAGGTTCAAACCGGTACCTATCGCCAGATAATTCATCCAAAGCAACTCATTAGTGGTAAGGAGAATGTCGCTAACAACTTTTCCCGTGGCCATTAAACCAGTTAAGTACCTGCACAGATCATAAAAACCCATTTTTTTAATGGAATGCATCTTATTTTGAAATGGGTCTAATGTAATTGTATTTCTTTTTTTCCTGATGGAACTTCAAAAGGGTTTTCAATTCCTATTGTTCAGTAATTGGCATCACACCACCCCTGACACGATTCCTCAAAGGTATATCAGATTAGAGAAAGAGAGGCCAAATACATGTCCTTCCAATCATTTGGACATCCCCATTATTGATATGGGCGTGTTTTTGGGAGATTCTGATCTCTGCAGGAAAAAAGAAACGGATAAACATGAAATTGCTAGCTAACAATGGATATTTTTCCAGGTGGGTATAATGAAGTTAATCATAAATTATACAAATGACTAAGAATTGTGACGAGGAATTTGAGATTCAAGTCTTACCTGTGTTAGTTTGGACTTTGGACTAATGTTGTCTTGGCTCTTGGGTTCTTTCTAGATTGTAATTTGGGTTCTTTCTAGGTTGTGATTTGTTGCAGGGCATTTCAGTGTCTTGCCTGTTGTGTTCTTTCTAGGTTGTGATTTGGGCTCATATGTTATATTCCTCCAACCGTCTTCTACTAACATTGCAGGCAATTTCTGTGTGATGTCTTGTGGGTGTTTTTTTTTTTTCATTTTTAGATTTGAGAACGAACCTTATGGAATAGAAAAGCTATATGAATCTTAAAACACGGTATATGTGAGATCTCTTCCTAAAAAATCTAGCGAAGTGTCCCCCTCCCTTTGTGAAGGAGTGAGGTTTTCATGCAGACCCTCCCTCTCAGTTCAAGATCCTTTCTGGGTTGTGTTTGTTATATATATGATGTGACATTTCAGTAATTTGAAAGCTTTTCTCCTCTCCTTGAATTGCTCAATTATAATGAGAACCTGTTTATGAAGGTATGCGTGTTTCTGTGACAGGCTGCAAATCATGGAATGCCCGGGTCTTTGATGGAGAGAATGAAGGAAACTGTGAGGGAATTCTTTGAGCTCCCACTAGAAGAAAAGCTCAAGTATGGAGTGCAAGAGGGTGAAAGCTATGGCCAGATCTTTGTGTTCTCAGACAACTAAAAACTGGACTGGGCAAGTATCATGCACTTGACCACTCTGCCTTCGGAGAGTAGAAAAATGAATTTGTGGCGAACAAGGCCACTCGAACTCAATTACCTAAATTTTCTGTCATGTTGCAGTGTCTTAAATTAAAATCTTTGTTTGGTATGATAGCTGCTCCTCCATCCAGCTTATATCATATTCATTTTACAGCTGATGGCACAGTCCATTTTTTTTGCAGAGCGACCGTGGATGAATATGTTAACGAAACTTAGAAACTTAGCACTACAATTCTATGCCTTTTGTCGGAGATTGCTGGGATAAAACCAGACAGTTTCCTTAACATGTATTGGAAAATTTCAAAGTTAATGTCATGGAATTACTACCCACCATGCCTGAGACCAGAGCTGGTCTTAGGCATAAGTCCTCATTCAGATGGAAGTGGTTTGACATTGTTGCTGCCGGACGATGAAACAATGGGACTGCAAATCTGTAAAGATGGTGAATGGAGAAGATTGTTTCCATGGGTGTTTGGGCTTTATGAAATTTGTGCTGAATTCGTGTAATTTTTTTTAAAAATTCGTTCATAGTGATACAACAATACTAATTGCATACTTTGATTTCCCCATTTACATTAATTACAAAATTACGACAGGAGTGTTCATGCTTTCCTTCACTTTCCCATAATTTTCATCTTGAAGTTGTTTGGAAGAGAATTGAAATGTTGACCTCAGATCTTCAAAGCCATTGAAATCTCCATGTGCAACTATCTTATCTTCTTTTTTTTGGAAATTAAGCATAATGTACCTTTAACTGCGAACCATTCATTTTGAGTGATATATCATACCAGGTTTTATCCCGAGATTTGAACTCGAACTGTGCATACTTCATCCTCATATTTTCCATCGTTTTTTCCCAAGTAAACCCTTTTCTAAAAAACAGTATGTACTCTACTTTCATATCATGAAAGTCTCTTTCAAATCACTAGTAATGTAAGCAAGCTCTCGGGCATACATGTTCTGAATTAAATACAAAATTGAGCATGGTGTCATTTTTGAAAAATAAACATTATTAGTAGCCATTAAAATTCAAGTCCATCAAGAGTAGGGAATATAAGCTCTCTTTATTAACAATAAAATTGTTTTATGTGAAAACAATGAATTGCAATCAATGGTAAATGGAAAGGTGACGAGAAAGAAGAATCATAATAAAGGAAGAATAGTTATTGCAGAGCTTGACCTTTGTTTACATGAGATAGTGTAAGGATTTATAGACTTAATGTCATGGTATCAAAATAATAGAAGCAGTGATGGGTTTTGCGTGTTCTTTCGGACTCATATGCAATGACACACATTGAGAATTTGTGCCCTACAAAAAGAATAAACCATGTTCCAAGGGATTCTACAGAAACCGTAACAGGGAAATGAATTCAAGACCTACGTAGGTTATGGAAACAATAATGCATATAAAAGTCTATGAGCATGACCATAAGCCTCTATGGAACTTTAGCGATTGAAGTTTACAACTCCATTGTTTCAAGTTTACAACTCTATATCCATGGCAAGACACTTAATTGGGAGATGGGAATGAAACTATTAGGAACCTAACATTTGTGGAACCTAGCATCACACAATTTTGCAGTAAAGACTCAATGAACTCCATGGGTTCCTCTATTATGAACCTTTGTAAAAAAATAACATTGTTAGTTAGCTACTATTTTTATTTTTGGTTTCTAATTTGACCTTTTTGAATTTGAATACTTGGTTCGGATTTTGGTTGTATTTACTTGCGAGGCCTATTTCAAAACTAAGGAACATTCTTTGGATTTTTTCTTAAGATCATTGATTTTCATGTTTGTTATTGTTGAATTAAAATATCATTTATTCTGACCTTTCAATCATAAATCTAAAGTTTTGCTGTTTCTAAAACTCGCGGGTGTTTTTTTCCCACTTCTATTTTCGAAATACTTACTCTTTAATATTTAAGTAGTTAATTTTTTTATTGTGCCTCTATTATCTTCAAACACATCGATACAAAAAATAGAAATAAATGCATAAAACTATAAATTATAGTGAGACAAATGTCATACATCGTGCTATTAAACCAAAAACATAATGTCCTTTATTTAGTGGTGCTATTAAAAATACCACATTATTATTTCATGAAGCCCTACATTTAGGGAACATTCCAATCTTTATCGAAGTCCATCATTAAGAGAACCTTCCATTTTCTTATGTCTCGTAGTGTTTGTAATTATGACACTTTCTAGCACATTCAACTTGTATGTAACTAATGAATAAATGTATGCTATGTTCCCTATGGAGCATTGACAAAAACTTTCTAGGATTCTATAGTTACCTTCTTCAAAATCAAACTATGTGCTTTTGTACATTTTTACCTTGTAATTGAAAAACAATATGTTGGCTTGCCATCCTCCACTACCTACCAATGAATCATATTGGCGTTCCCATTGCACCCCTTGATGTTGAGACCGGTGTTATTTTATTCATTTTTTATATGATGTTACGCATGAATCTTCCTCAAAATTCAAATTTGAATCATTCGAAAGATCCCCTTTGGCGTTTCCATCGTACATTTCATGTACGATTGCTAGCTGTAGATGTTTGCATATTAGTCTTAATTAACGTCTTACTATTCTTGCAGCTGACATTGCAATATATCATTTGACATTAAAGTATACTTAAACATGACACACAAGAAATGCAATATGTAGTGAAAAGCTATGGTGTGAGAGGTAAAACCATATATACTTGTGGTTCTATAAGTAGCAATTGTCAACCATCATATTTTCACTAAATTCACAGGGATTTCCTATAGTTGGATTCATGTTGAAATGCTGCATTGATAATAGGTCATTATTCATAATAGAAACCTTTATTGACACAACTGTGTATCAAGGTGATATAATGTTTTTCCAACCAAGATGTGCTCAACACAAGAATATATAATAGACCAAGAACATTGACATATTTTACAAAGTGCTTTATGAATTTTTACATCATGTAATCTTTTAGATAGACATACTGCCTACACACTCAATATATGCATCAATATGTTTAATACACGTGCATATAATAAAAATAAGGAATATAAAATATGGTACACAATAAAAACATAATAATTATATCATGGAACAATTATAATCTTATAGATGTTAGGATGGTCTACAAACAATCCATCACATGACATATCTACCAAGTAACTACCATGAAAATTTATTCCAATGCTATACTCTTGTAAGTATAAATCCATCATATTCATTCAATGTGGGGGCAAAATAATTTTTCGTGTTGCAAATTATTGAGTTTTCACTAATGCTCCGGAGCTAAGCCCTTCCTTGTGTATGGGGAGGCTCCCATTATTGAATGTACACTACCTAAATATGTGGGTGGTCGTTAGGGAGGGAATCACATAGAAATACTCCACTAAACATGCGATAAAGTGTTTGTATTAGGTGCAAGGGAGGAATTGATTATCCAAAAAATGTAATATCCTAGCCTAATCTAATGCAAGTTTGTAGTAAATAAATGAGTAATAAAATAAAAAACACCCAAGCAACTAAGAAATAAAAATATGAAACCCTAATGTGCAAAGAGGGTTAGAAGAGCCTTAACTTATTTGTAGATGTTGCGTGATTGTATCACAGTGGAGATTGGATGAACAAAAATGGGAAACCGTTGCATAGGAGCTCTAAAAAATATAGATCCGAGTGATTTAGCTGGACTGAGGTGCTTAGAAAAGGGATTGGGGTGCCTGGGGCACCCAGGTCTAGAATCTAGGCACCCTGGTATGCAAAAAAGCTCTGTAAACCTCCTCTAAGGTATCACGGGATGTTTGCCTATGTTTGTCTTTAATTGCATGTATGTCACTGTAAACCTGTAATAAAGAATCACCTGCAAAACCCCAAATGAAGTATCAAAACCCTAAAAAATAAATATGCATATGAAGGGGTCAGACTGTCCTCAACTGCCACAATGGTAGACTTATAACCAAGCACTACACTACATCTCAGACCCAATGTAGTTCTGTGTGTGTGTGTGTGTGTGTGCGGAATTGTGCCCTCAGTGCTCTTATATGTGTCACACTTTGTGAATAACAAACAATAACTAGATATAAAATGTAAACAATGTGTGTATGGAATAGAATAATCTCCCCTCCTATGAAGTGTGATGTAGAATAACCAACCTTTGTCGCTTGTGATGGAGCTAGATGGATGCAAATGGAGAAATAGAAGCCTTGGTGGATGCAACCTTAGGTGGTGATAGCTAGTGCTTAGTGCTTGGTCCCTTATTATGATCACATAACTTTATATTTATATGATTTCTTTGCTTGAATTTCATTACTAACCCCGAAAAGGCCGACTACCAAAAATATGAGATGCTCAAATGGCTAGAAAGGACCCAAAAGTGAGAGTAAAGTGTAAAAAGGTTAGAGGCGCACAAATGGGACAAGGGCGTCTGACGCTGGCATCCTGGCTGGACGCTCCACTCCAAAAAACGTAAAACTAATGCATAAAAAGACAGACTAGGCCTATAAAGGTGGAAAACCAAAAGTAGCAACAGAAAGAAACAAATATGGCCAAAAACATGGGTTAATTATTACTTTTCACACTTAGGAACCACATAAATAGTAGTATGTGATCGAGACTAGATAATTACCCAAAGTGTGTGATTTTGTGTCTACATTTTCCCCCACTTTATGTTAGTGAGTGGAATTCTCAGTAATATAAAGTAGATAGATATGTGTACCTGATATCTATGTAGATTGATGAAGAAAATGTGCCGAGAGACTAGACAAAGCGTGGAGTGATAAAAACATGGAGCGTGGAGACTAATGATGCAAACGTGTAAAAAGTGATGAGAGTGAACATAGGGCGGAAGTGTGTGTGTAGATGCCGATGTATGTGATGTACCTGCATGCTAGTGTGATGTTGTGTGGTGTTGTTGATGTTGATGTTGACTTCTTGCTTCCCGTATGGACGGACCTGCAAAAGAGAAGATGATCAAGTAGTCAAATACACATGTATATGTATAAAAATGTGTGTAAAGATGAATGCATGTATGTAAAAAGTGTGTGATGAAAGTATGAAAATAAAACATGAACATGTGCATCTGATCCGTGATGAGAAAAAGGGTGTAGAAAGAATCCTGTCAATGAAGTGTGAGTTTTTTGGGTGATCTCACACCACAAGTCGAAGAGGTGTAGTGATGAAAGTCTGATTTATCCTCCAATTTGTAACTGCTTTCCAAAACTGAAGAGAGCTTTGTACTGTCTGGTTTTTTGGGTGATTTGACGCCATGACCGAAGTAGTGTAGAGAGGAAGGTCTGATTTATCCTCTAACCTATAACTGCTCCCCAACAGGCTAAGGACAATCTGCCTTGTAAAAGCCAATGTGTATGGATTTCTATAGACTGTGCTCAACCCACTTGCTATATAACTGCCCCTTGGTTATAGGTGCTCTAGGAAAGGAACTGTTATCTCATGGACCTAAGTCTGATTCTAAGCCCCAAAATTTGAAAACTGTACTGTATCAATACTATGTTGTGTATATCCTGTTTGGGGTGACTGATTCACCCAAATGAAGCCCCCTCTTTGGGTGCACATGCGACATTTTTGTAGGAGTATGCGGGCCAAAAGAGGACCAACCACTGAAATTTTTCCCTGCAGGGGGAGGGGATGTGCTTGGTAAAAAAAGACACATGCAAACAAGTGGTTGGGAGACAAGTGTTAGTACAAGAAAAGACGAACATGCATGTATAAGAAAAAGTGTAAGCTAGACAAACCATGTGTAAGCTAAAACATGCAAGCACAATATGTAGAGTGCAAAAAATGGGTTGTAAATATGGGACACCACTCATGGTGTTGCAAGACACTCAAGGCTGTAGTAGCAACCAAAAAACAAGTGTACATACAAGACAAAGGGAAATGCTCGTAAACAATGGCATATAATGAAAAGTAAGAACAAAAAATGTAATAGACAACCATGGTGACAAGTAATCCTATAAAACAAATGCTGCACATGAAGCACCCGTTAGCATGTTAGAAAGATAAAATGTATATCAAAAGCGTGTATAATCGATAAAGTAGTGTGCTATGAAACCAAATGAAACAATAACACCTATAGTGGATGAAAGTGGATTCCCTGAGGATCCGTTGTGGGACTAGTACTAGGTACTGCACCAAGCATCCGTGTTGTGTAAAAGGATCTGTAGAGTATGTGATCCCAACTAGAAAGCAAGTGAACACACATGTGTGTATGATAAATATAATGACATACAAGATATTTATTTAGTATGTGTAATAAGATGAACATGTACAAGTAAATGCAAGCAAGAGTAAATGCAACGAAGATATGCAACATATTGTGGATGGATGGAATGGAATGCAAAGTGAATGTTAGGATCATCGAGCCCCCTCGAGTGAATGGAGTTTTATGCAGTGAAGTTCATTTGTTTATTCCCCCTCAGTAGTCAAGAATGAACCATAAAAGAGAGTGTGTCATCGGGAAATGGTCAAGCTATGTGTTGTATGTGGCACATTATGGTGAATGTATAGCTATGATATGCGACATAGAGACAAATTGTGCGTGATGTTGTAGCCTAAGATTATATTATGACAAGATGATCAAAGGAGTGATGATTTAGCCTAAAGCGTATATCACTAAATGATGATTAAAATAGGTGGTGATGATGCTAGAGTAAGTGATGATGTATCCTACGACGTGTATCACTAACCTAGGAATGTTGCATGAGGAAAAATATCGAATTGTTGAATTTTTGAATGTGGTCTACTTGTGATGTATACCCTCAATAGTCCAATGTGGACCGTGAGACTAGAATGTGTCATCGGGTAGTGAGCGAAACACATAAAAGTAGATGTGTAAAATACGTAAGATGTGTAGTAGGTGTAGTGTAATGTGTGCTGTGTAGGATGCAATGCAACATGTGTAGATGATATATGTGTAGACTTTGTATGATGTAAAACATAAAGTGTGAATGGAACATAATATGTGTAAGATGAAAAAATTAGGATATACGATGTAAGATGATGTGTATAGAAAAAGATGTAGGGTGTGTGAGTATGTGCAATGCATATTGTGTAGTATCTACAGTGCAGCGTGTGAGGTTCATGTGTATAGGATGCCCTCAAAACTTAAGTGTGAACTGAAGCACAAGAGTGTGTCATCGGGAGATGGTTGATACTAATGTGTAGATGAATATGTTTATGCTAGGAGATGATGCAGATATGAAGCATGTGCTAATGCTAGGGGGTGTGAATGTCATGCCCCCAAGTGTGTGTATGATAAAGAAAAAAATCATGTAATGTCATGTAGGAGGTCATCAGTGTCATGATCAAAACCAAATGGTGATGCATCAGAAACCTGATGAACGATGTTGTCGGGTTGGTCACGTAGGGAGCCATTGAGGTGTAATTTGTAGATGCCCATAGTGTATTCCTCATCAGTGAAAGGAGGTAATGGGCATTTGTGTGCATACTAGTGGTTGAGATTTTATGTATATCTCAAAAAGGAACTGTTGTAAATGAATATACGATTGAAGGGCATAGGAAACAAGATAGCAAGATGATCAGGGTCAATTGTACCCCATATATCAGTAAGCCAAGACTAACCTAGTGTGAGTGGAGTAAAAGGAGGAGTGCGCATAAGGTAGAATGTGAGATGGAATACATGTAGACCATAAGTAGCACTGATAGTGATGGACCCTTAATATAGGTGAGGATCATGAGCTGGATGATAAAAATCCTCAAAAGCGAAGCCGAGCCGAACCAAACCCTCATCTGAACATATAGTGACATCGCAAGTAGGACAAAATGGAATATGCTCCCAATTTGAATTATTCATGAAAAGTGTACATGTAAATGGTGGGCATGCTAATGAAGGAGGTGCATGTGAAGGTGCATGGGATAGATCATCTTCCATAGATTGGACAGGCCCTTGATAAGGAATCATGGTAGTAGTAGTAGTGGGTGGAGGTGGTGGTGTGGAGGAAACTGTATCTATCACACAAATAACACCTTCAAGAGGAAACAAATGAGGTGGTTCATCCATAGGTTGAGGATCATCAATGGTATCTGTCTATGGAGTAGGGAGTGTAGTATTAGGATACCAATCACAATATTTTTAAGGGCGACGATCACAAAAAATAGTATATTCGATGCCTTCATGTATGAATTCGACGTAATGATGGCTAGTGGAAACAACGGTTTGCATGACGTGGAGCCATGGTCTACCAAGTAAATAGTTGTATGAAACCAGAAATTCAATGACAAAGAACACAATGTTAAGAGTTTTCGGCCCTACAATGATATGTAAAGTAATGCGACCTACTCATGGATGAATAAAACCATCATATGCACATAGTGAAAGGATTAACATCGGCAACAGAAAGACCTAGCTTCTCAATGAATGGCATAAGACATAAGTTGAGTTCAGATCCATTATCAATTAAAGTGTGCTTGATACCCATATTGTAAATGAGAATCATGATATGCAAGGGTGGATCATTATCGAAAGCTGTAAGATCGGTAAGAGGTTTAGATTTGAATGCAATGTGTTAAGAAAAAACATCAACAAATGATTGATATACCTAGTATGGATGCATATCAATAGGAATGCGAGTAGTAACAAGAAGATGTTGGACTCTATACCTTAAATATGAATTTGAAAGCAAGAAATCATTGATTGAGATACTCATGATAACTAGAATATAGGATAAGAAGCAAAGAACATGGATCCTAAGAGCGTGAAGATCGAGTTCGGGTTCACCAAAATTATTATGCTAAAATGTAATATCCTAGCCTAATCTAATGCAAGTTTGTAGTAAATAAATGAGTAGTAAAATAACTTAAATACACCAAAAAAACTAAGCAATAAAAATATGAAACCCTAATGTGCAAAGAGGGTTGGAAGAGCCTTAGTTGATTCATAGATGTCACAGGACTATGTTGCAATGGAGATCAGCTAAACAGGAATGGGAAACCGTGACACATGAGCTCCAGATAATGCAAATACGAGTGATTTGGCCAGACTGAGCTACCTAGAAAAGGGATTAGGGTGCCTGTGGCGCCTTGGTCTGTAGAAAAGATCTGTAAACCTACTCTGAGGTATCAAAAGATGTTTTCCTGTGATCATATTTAATTGCGTGTATGTGGTTGTAAACTTGCAATGAAGAATCACTTGCAAAACCCTAGAAAAAACATCAAAACCCTAAAAAATAAAGATGCATATAAAGGGGTCAAATTGTCCTCAATCACTACAATGGTGGAATTATCATTGAGAACTTCACTACATCTCAGACCTAATGTAGTTCTTTGTGTGTGTGTGTGTGTGTGTGTGTGTGTGTGTGTGTGTGTGTGTGTGTGTGTGTGTGTGTGTGGAATCGTGCCCTAGGTGCTCTTGTGCGTGTCACACTTTGTGAATAACAAGAAATAACTATATGTAGAATGTAAAAAGTGTGTGTATGGAATAAAATAAACTCCCCTCCTATGAAGTGTGATGCAAAATAATCGACCTTTGTCCCTTGTGATGGAGTTAGACGGATTCAAATGGAGCATTATAATCCTTGAAAGATGCAACCTTAGGTGGTTATAACAAGTGCTTAGTGCTTGGTCCCTTATTATGATCACATAACTTTATGTTTATATGATTCCTTACTTGAATTTCGTAATCAACCCGCCGACTACCAAAAAGATAATATGCTTAAATGAATAGAAAGGACCCAAAAAATGAGAGTAAACTCTAAAGAGGACAGGGGCACCTGACGTTGGTGTCCTGGCTAGGCACTCTAATCCAGAAAAGGTAAAACTGAAGCATGAAAAGATAGACTAGGCCTATAAAGTTGCAATACCGAAAGTAGCAACAAAAAGAAAGAAAAGATGGCCAAAGGCATGGGTTAATTATTACTTTTTGAACATAGGAACCATATAAATAGTAGTATGTGATCGAGACTAGATAATTACACAAAGTGTGTGATTTTTCATCTACATTTGCCCCCACTTTATGTTGGTGAGAGGAACACTCGGTAACACAAATTAGATAGAGATGCGTACTTGATATCTATGTAGATTGATGAAGAAAAGGTGACGAGAGACTAGACAAGGTGTGGAGTGATAAAAAGATGGAGCATGGAGACTACCGATGTAAAACTATAAAAAGTGATGAGAGTGAACCTAGGGTGGAAGCGCGTGTATAGATGTCGGTGTATGTGATGTACCTATATATTAGTGTGATGTTGTTGTCGATGTTGATGTTGAATTCTTGCTTCCCATATGGATGGACTTGCAAAAGAGAAGATGATCAAGTAGTCAAATACACATGTATATGTATAAAAATGTGTGTAAAGATGCATGTAATGAAAGTATGAAAATGAAAAAGGAACATGTGCACCTGATTCATGATGAGAAAAAGGGTGTAGAAAGGATCTTGCCGATGAAGTACGAGTTTTTTGGGTGATCTCATGTCATTGGCTGAAGAAGTGTAGGGAGGAAAGTCTGATTTATCCTCCAACCTATAACTGCTTCCCAAAATTTAAGAGATCTTTGTACTGTCTGGTGTTTTAGGTGATCTGACACCACAACCGAAGTAGTGTAGAGAGGAAGGTATGATTTATCCTCTAACCTGTAACTACTCCCTGAAATGCTAGGGATAATTTTCCATGTAAAATATGTTGTGCATGGACTTCTGTAGACTATGTTGAACCCAATCACTGTGTAAATGCACTGTGGTTATAGGTGCTGTGTATATCATGCATGGGGTGACTGATTCATCCAAACGATGCCCCCCCTCTTTGGGGGTGCATGCAATGTCACTGTAGGAGGATGCAAGCTAAAAGAGGACCAACCGCTGAAACTGTTCCCTATAGGGGGGAGGGGATGTGCTTTGTAAAAACCAAGGCACATGCAAATAAGTGGATGGGAGATATGTGTTAGTACAAGCAAAGACAAACATGCATGTATAAGAAAAAGTGTAAGCTAGACAAACCATGTGTAAGCTAAAACACGCAAGAAGACAATGTAGACCGTGAAAAGTGAGTTGCAAACATGGGAGACCACTCATGGTGTTGCAAGACATTCAAGGTCGTAGTGGCCACCAACATAAAAGTGTGCATATAAGGAAAATGGAAATGCACACAAATAATGGCATATAATGACAAACAAGAACAAACAATATAATAGACAACCATAGTGGCAAGTAATCCTGCACACGAAACACCCGTTAGCAAGTTAGAGTGATAAAATGTATGTCAAAAGCATGTATAATTGATGCACCCTAGAATTTACTATGAATAACCTAGGCATGCTAGCACATCACTCAGCCTGAGCTGAGTGCTCACCCAAGGTGCACAAAGGTATCAGGTTCCTCTTTAGAGTTGCTTGTATATGATGTTAGTGAGATGATGTTTAAACATATCCAGATTCATAAGTAAACATAAACATTCCATAGTGCATAAACCAGATCTAGATCTCCAAGAATCGTGAACTAAACAATAACTATAATAAGATTAACCATACAAGAACCAAATTCAGTTATGTCTAACACCATTATCCAACCAATATACTCCATTGCATTAACAACTGTAAAACACATAAGCTTCTTACTCTATAAAGTATCTCCATGAGTCATGTGTGCATCAAAACCAACAACATAACTCTACAATAATTCACCACCCTAAACTACACAGTTCAATTATATATTTATAGAGGTGGGGACTTTCCCTTCACCACCCATGCACTTCTCAAAATAGGTCGCATGTTGATAATAACCATGCACCTTTACAATAACATGCACAACATGCAAGTGTTCTAACAATAGATGTCCTATAGTTAACTCTAAGAAGAAATCCTATTATTAGCTTAAACTATGCATTGAACTTATCAACCACTTGTTCCCAAAATACCATTGCATGTGTAGCACAAGTCTTCATCTCTACATGTGCTCCACACGCTATCTCCAAAAGTAGCCCTTAATTGCAAAACAACTAAGTCCTGAGCTTGGGTGCTTCAATACTATTATAGCTCTGTGCGCTTCCAACACCCTATCTTCACATGCCCAATACTTAGAATATTTCTAGCTGCTCAACATTACCCCACACTAAAGTACATTACTGCCTGACAATGGGAATTATTTCTGATGTCACAAATGATAAAGAATAAGTAATGAAAGAATGAAAACTAATGAACCAAACTCTGTAAAAGATAATGACGTTTATTCTACAACACCCTCTTCTTCAACTGGAGGGATTAGTTCTGGATATTCATTCCCGATCTTAGCCTCCAAGGTCTGCCAGTTACTTAGCGTGTTCCTTGTTTTCTTTGGAATATCAGTGGCTATGTCATCTAATTCATCCTTAGAGATTTTATCTTTCTCATTTTGTAGTATTTGGACAACATTGGCCATACCTAACTACATTCCCTCCATGAGGTCCATCTTCTGTGCTACGAGCTTTCCAATCTCATTAATCCTTTCCTTGTGGTGTAGATCCTAGGCTGCTGCGAGGGCTTCACACTTTTGTTTTACCAGTGCCAACCTTTTTGTGCGCTCAAGTGTTTCATCCTTCATTGCCTTCAGAACTTCATTATCTTCTTCCAGAGTTCTGGTCCTTATTATGGTGTCTGGCACCGTACATAAATTAAGAGCTTGATCGACTCACTTCATCTCATCCTTTAATGTTTGGAGCAATGCCTCATATACTAAAAATTTTCTAATCAATAGTGGCCCTTGCTCTTTTTACTTCTTCCTTTACATCCTTTTTCTTAGGGAGGTGCATTGGCCGTTCATCCAAAAGTAGGTGAACTGTTGTGTGCGCATATATAGTGAACTCAGATTTGAAGTCTTGAGGCACCTTTTCCTGAAAAATAGGCCTTTGTAAGAAAATATCATCTACAATCTGTTCCGCCATCGTCTTTACCTTCTGGGCCTCCATGCCTGCATTATTCACTCTTGAGTAAGGTGTTTGATTTCAGTGTCCTTTTCCTTTTTATCCTCCACTAGCACCCGGATTGTTATTACCTTATCCATATTTCTGCATGCTACTTCTGCAAACACCTTAATCAAAGCATTGCTCACCTGCTCATTTGAAAAATCGAGTTGGCTTAGTGGTCATATGGTGCATATGATGCACCTTCCTCATCTTCTTTGAAGTTCATGCCTCCTCGCAAACATCAAAATCAGGCTCATCCATGTGAGTTCTGCATGCCCCAAGATAGCTTCTTGCGAGTGCTTGTATTGGCCATTTCAGGGTCCATCCAATCCCAACCATACAATTATTTGTTTGGTAGTGTACTCTGGAAATAGGTTCTAATAATTTGTGAAGGGTCATTCATATAACCCAAGTCTTGAGTACCTACCACTTCTTCTTCTTCAGGCGTGCTTGCATGCTCGCCAACATCCTCGTGTGCTAATGCGTCTTCTTCTTGCTGTTTAGACTATGCCTGCATCTTGTGGGACAACACCTTCAACCACTTGGTTGACTTCCTCCTCATCCTTCCCTTCTTCCTACAGTGGGATGCATGAGGACTTTTGTATCTCCACTAGTGCTTCTTTCTCCTTTACCAGAGATATCTTCTCGAATACTCATGTTGGGGTCTATAGTCTCATAGACTACGTGCTCGCCCATCTCTTCATCATCCTTTATCTCCACACTGGGGGTGGCCTCAACTCTATCTCCACTCATTCTTGGAGCTTCCTCCTCTACTTCCTGCATACTTGGCTGTGGGGATTCCCCTTACTATCTTGTATAGAGATATAATTCCCATGTTTTCTCTTCTCCTTCTCTTCATCCTTTACTAGAGTTCACGCACAGTGATTTCCTTACTGGTTGTGAAGTTCCAGCACCAGTATCTCCTGAAGCACACCTCTTCCTCATAATCCTTCTTGTATGCACAAGTCCAACGTTGTCTTCAGGTTCCTCTTGTTCTAGGATGTTTTGAAGTCTTGTATGTACTGGGTCCTCTTGAGCAGGGAACACAGATGCAACATTCCTTGAAGTCCCCACTATTTTCTTCTTCGTAGGAGGTCCTGTGAGAGCATATCCGCACCCTTCACCACTTTTCCATCCTTGAACCTTGGTCTGAGGTATATGTAGATGCGCGTTGGTTCAATCTTCCCTAGAGCCAAACTCTCTGGCATGATGTCCATGGTATCAGAACTCCATAGTTTTGACATAGGCCTCCTTACCTGGCCATACATATGTTTTGCGTAGAATGTGAATATTTGCGTACAATTTTTCTGTGTCGAATAGGAGATAATGCATGTCATGAAATCTATTTACAGAGTCCTTGAAATACCTTGCGGTAAACACAAAAGGAAACTTACACCATGGGCTCTTCTCTCTAGACTTCATGTGGAAGTGCCCGAGGCTGAAAATGCTGGTAGACTACAAATTCAGCCTCCCCATTCAACACCTTGAGTAACTCGCATGCGGAATGCACCATTATCCTTCAAATGCCCTGCGTGAAATATCTGAAACCACTTCTAAAAGTGCTCTTTATATGTGTTGGAAACATTTTTTGTGCAACATGTACTTGGCATATATTTTGGCTGGGGACTTGTTCTCCAACGGAAACTCCCATATATTTTCCCTAGGACCATCTGGTACCCCAACTTCACTTAACACAATTAATAACAAAATTGCACCCCAGGTTATCTTCTCACCTGTTTCTTCTTGGATGCATGCCTCATTCACCAAGATATCTCTACAATGTAGCCAAGTGATATTGTAGTAGGTCTTGTTGGCCATTTTGTACGCTATATGAAACCAACGCATGTTTACCTCGTTCCATTGCTCAGTGGCCCCTATTTTACTCCCTGCTAACTGTGTTGCTACTCTGGTGGCCATGTCTGTAATGTTAGTGACCTTGAAATCTCACTCCCCCTTCTTATATTGATATAGGGCTGCTGTGGCATCAATTCCCTCATCATATGTTAAGTCTCCAATAATTTCTAAACCCGTGTCCTTAGCCCAAGTAAATTTTCCAACCAATTTAGAAAGTTATCCTCATTCTCTTGCCCAAAAATAGAAATAATCTTCATGGACCTATGACACTAGCCATTGGTACAATTAATCGGGCTTTCCAAAGTAGGGAAACTCTAGGATCTGTCATTACAGCCAACATGGGTCTTGAGTAGTTTCTTCACCAAGGCATCCAAAACCCTAGTGTCGTTTGCCAGCTGCACAGGTTAGTCTTTCTATAGAATTCTGCGGACGATGTCCTTCATACATTATACAGTGCGATGGTTAATCTCTGCAACCGATACACTGAGTAATATTTGTTGTCCATGTCTGCCCTTCAATGACTCCTGGGTACATTTCCACCAGCCACTCCTCTCCTGGGTTGTCAACCTCCTTCTCTACTATTGGAGCTTTCCATGGTGCCATCAACCCTTTTGATTACAGTAAATGCGCATAAAAACCCTAGTTGTGAAATGAAAACCCTAGTCGCCCTTCCGGATCGCACACAAACCACTTCTAAAATTCTACTTATGTTCTTGGGTACTGAACAAACCATGTGGAAAATTTACTCAATTTGCCGAATGCTCGGGTGAATCCAGGCTCTTCTTCGTCCTTCACAATTTCTTCTCACAGTTTGCAAGGTAGCAAATGCTGTTGAGAATGCCGAATTTAAACCAAATTTTCAAAAATTCCCTTCATTAACGCGCGGGACTCCACCATGATCTTTACGCCACGTACCACCGTACACAACATTAATTTCTCTTAAGTGCATTGCATGCCTCATTATCCCGTGCTTCAATGTCATTGTGCCTCAATTTCTTGTGCCTCAGTCTTAATTTTCTGGCACGCCGCTACTTATCCATCACATATCTCCTCTACCCGCACTTCCTGAAGCTGAAGTAGTTTATCCAATGTGACCCAACATATGTAGTCTTCAATGCTGCAACCTCCCTTGATTTATACTGAGTGCCCAATGCCTTATGTGTGGTCTTATTTTCTTTTAGCAATTCTTCAGAAGTTATCTATGCCACATTTTGAAACCTTTCTCCTTCTGTTCCTCTTGTGGTTACCTTGAGTTTATTTCTTTTCCTCTACCTTAATTCATCCACCCCACACTATGGGTATGTGTAGTCCTCTGTGCATATAAACACAGACTGTGATCAGCTTTTGGTGCGCAAATGTGTTTATTACATAAAACACTGAACTAAATTGACAAAGCATATTGACGAAGAAGGAAATACACTAAATGAAGGAAATTTAATCTAAATGGCAATACTACCTTATTACAAAAACCAAGAAGGATTTTTTATAGTAGGGCTTCAACCTACTCCCATTGAAGTAACTGAGTAACTGTGTTCCATTAAGCGCCTCTAACTAGCAAGTGCTTGATTCAAGTATGTGAGTGATAACATATGGTCCCAACCAATGCACCTTAAGCTTTCTTGGGTGGCACAAAAACTTTGAATCATAAAGAAGTACCATTTCCCAACTCAAGCTTTTATGTCCTCTGATGTGTTATCATGCCATGCCTTCTACCTCGCATTTTCCTACTTCTAACTCCAACGTGTCTATGACACGCCTCTCATGCAGTTGTATTAACTTGTTAATTCTTTCTTCCAAAGCTTTCTCATCAGCTAGACATCCTCCGTGTGCAATACACAAAGAAGGTAACATGAACTCAATGGCAAGAACTGCTTCTGTGCCAAGCACCAAATGTAAAGGGTGTGGCCTTATTCAACCTTTTGTAGGTTTTTCTATATGCCCAAAGTACGGCATAAACTTTATCATCCCTGTTGGTGCTCAAATTAGTCTCGCCCCATTTGTCATAAGAAATTCTTCAGTTTACGGCCTTTGTCAAGGTTTTTTATCTCCCTGTATTGGTGCTTGAAATATACTCTGTGACATCCATTTGGTTGCAATGATTAGTCCTTTCCTTGGTCGAGGATCACTTCATAGGTCCATAATTTGTTTTTTATTCCTTTATCCATTTGAAAGAGTCTGTAACTTGGGCGTACAACTCAGGTTTTTGGTGTTCCTTCCATTTTCCACAGTCATGTTTTGTTGTCCCTATCATTTTTGTCCCAAATACTTGTGGAAACATGATTGGATGTGGCTTGGAGGATCATATTTGAGCCTTATAACATTTCCAAATTTCTGCCCTTTACTTGGACTTTTTAATGGCCTAATGAAACTGTCTCTGGAACCCTAGACACATGACGCCAAATCCGCTGAACCTTCAAAATTTTCAAACCGTGAATAGACTCTACCGGAATGAGACATGTGTTGAGCTTGTGCTTGTTTGCGGTCTCTACTTTTGGGGAACATCTCAAAATGTGCCATTGAGACACGTGAAGGCTCATGCTGGCATATCATTTTTTCATCGAGATCTTTTCAAAGGCCAAAAGGCATTTTTCTTGGGCCCAGGTTACGTGGAAGGCTCATTGCTTTGTTTGAGACTTGCCTATGTGCTTCTCCTTTGCAGTTGTGCTAAGGAACCATGTGGACGACTATGCTATAAAGTGGAAAAGGGGAAGGATCAATGGTTGTTGTGAATTTCACCTAGTTTTTCAGCCATTTTTTCTCCAAGACTCTTAGAGATGCAAATAAGCAAGTATTTTTCATCATTCTTTGATGAAATTCTTTGTCGTCTCTATCGGTAAGGTGCCATTAAATGGATTTGAAACTTAAATTGTGAGTCCAAGGATCGTTAAGGTTGATATTTTTAAATGGGAATTACTCAGGCACTCGAAAAGGTGGGAATTACTGCTCTCAGAGGAAATAGACGAGGGGTAGATATTGTAGAGGAAAAATAGGGAAAAGGGATGAAATGACTGAAAGTGCACACGTAAAAGATGAAAAAGGCATATTGAAAAGTTCGAGAGCAAAAGGGGATGATTTGTCAAGTCTAGCTATGTAGAGGCTCCAAAAATGATTAAAAAGGGGATTTCTCGCATGACATAATCATAATGATCAAAAGGACTCCTAAAAAGTTGTGGCATGAAATCCTAGTCATTAGTCGAGGGCCCAAGAAACATGATCACTTCACAATTGGTCCCCCTGGTAGATTTCAGATCTCAAATTTGTTAAACATTGAAGTCTGAGATAAATTGGTAACAAGTACAGTATCCCTTGAATATTCTTCTCTTTTGGGGGGAAAATTGAGTGAGAAAAGTCTATAAATGCAACAATGAGGATACTCTTGCAAATGGTTAAAGTTTGAATTCTTGTGAAAAAATTTGAGAAAGCTGTCTTCCCGAGAGACCAAAGCTGAGATTACATGTTATTTTACACTTGTGTTAGATTTTTTGTCATGTCAAGTTGGTTGTAGATGTATAGCCATTGACAAGCACTGAGATTTCTCTAGAAGCTTTCCCATGTTGATGAATCTAAGTGATTTTGGAATTAATTTGTGTCTAATCTCTTGCAATTCCTTCCAAGTCTACTTTATTTTCAGAATGTCTGCAAATAATTTCTTTCATTTCTATTGCAATCTTACACTAGTCAATTTTTGTGAAGTCACACATGATCTCGTACCCTTTGACAATCTAATGGTATTTGCAATTTCATTCTCAAGAAGAGTCTTCATCTTGGATGAGATAAACAAATTTAAAATCAATTCACTGTCATTTGTTGATAAAGATTGTCTGTAAGTCTTCGGGTGTACCTCTAGGCATGATTAATTATAACACTTTAGTGTTTAATTTATTCTTCTCAATTCAAGCCTCATGTTGGAGTCACAAAGATTATGTGAAAACGTTCTGATCTGGGCCTCCATTAAAGCACACCTTCTGGTTAAAGGAACGTCAATGACTGTTATTAATCTAATCTGTCTTTGAAGTGATATGTTCATTATTGTGAAGTCCCTCCGAAGATATGGTATAATGTAACTTTATCCTGCTTCATCTCCCACCAAAATAATTTAAGTAACCATTGACCCACCCTGAAATCCCCAAGTTTGCCCTGTATATTAACAAAGGAAACAAAATCTACTTGTTAAAATATGTAGAACAATTAGGATTTCTTAATGTCTTCAGTAACCTTAGCCTTGTGTTGAAAGTATCTTCATAGTTTTAGAAGTGAAAACTCTTAAGAGTTAAATCATGGAGCATTGACCGTATTTTCCCAAGGTTCTCTTCATAGAATTTTTGCAAAGGAAGGATATCTCCATCTCCTTCACCAAACAGAGGTTACATTAAGGGTCCTCTCACCTTGGTCGAAGAGGCACGACCTAAAGTAGTGAGGACATGTGAAATCCTCTTAAAGGTGCTATCCATCTCTCCAAAAATTTGAGTAACAAAGGGTCAGTTAGATCTCATCCTCAGCTATAAAATGACACATAGTCTAATATATCTGCCTCTAAGCTCCCTATCGAATCTGTGTTACTGCTCAAAGCTTGAAAAGGAGAACGAATTTGGATACCAACAATCCCAATATTTCCTTCCAACATCACAAATTTTTGTCAAGGTCTGGCTCAATATCTTGTTGAATGCCTCAATAGTCTCATTTTATTGAGGGTGATAAGGTGAAATATTGTGGTGTGGGACTATAAATTCATCCAATAATATCTTGATTGTCTCATTTAAGAAGTGTGTGCCCCTATCAATTTTCAGATTCAATGTACATCCATACCGAGTAAGAATGTTTTCCCATAAGAACCTTGCTGTTGTAGCCGCTGTACAATCCTTTGTAGGTGCTACTTCTGCCCACCTTGTAAGATAATCTTTACAAGTGATGATGTAGTGTGATCCAATTCTACGTGTGGCTAGGGAAATAAGACCCAAAAAGTCTATTGCCCATTTTTCAAATGGCTCTGCACTAGTAATAGGCCTCAATAACATTTCATCTCTTTGCCCAAGTTTTCCAAGGCACTGACAGTGATCACACACCTTATAATGCTCTTTACAATATTTGTACAAGGTCTCTCACCATAAACCAGCGAGTAGAATCTTGCACGCGGTGGCGTCACTTGCATAGTGCCCACCTGTAATACTACCATGAGCCTTTTTCATGATATCCATGCGTTCATGTTCTAGTACACATTGGTATAATACTTCATCTTGGCCTAGTTTGTATAAGTCATGACTGATCAACATGAAAGGTGAGGTGTGAATTGTAAGTTGTTTCTTCTCTAAGGATTTCATTCCTTCTGATGCCATACCTGTGCGTAAAAAGAAAACAATATCCTTCGATTTTGAAGGTGCACAGTTTAACCTGTACAACTGTGTATCAGACATTATATCTTCAATTATCTGTGTGTCCTCTCCTGATTGAATTCTTGATAAGTGGTCTGGGCCAGAATTACTTTTACCTAGTTTTACCATGACTGCAAAGTCAAATTCCTAGAGTAATAACACCCATCGACATATGCGACCCTGTAAAATGAGATTATTTACCAAGTATTTCAATGCCATGTGATCTGTATAAAACACAAAAGGTGTTGCTAGCAAGTACTATCTAAACTTATACAACACATAGATCATCGACAAGGCCTTGCACTATGTAGTTGTAGGAGTCAACGTTATACTGGCAAAACAAAGAGGATGACCTATAAAACCTTTTCCAGGCTAAACTAACACTGCACCAATGGCCATGCCAGAGGCATCCACATATACATGAAAAGGTTGGTTCCATGAGGGAAAGCACATAATAGGCACCATATTAATCTTCTCCTTCAATGATTCACATGTGCGCTACTGCAGTTCTCCCCAATAGAATGTCCCTTTTCCTTTTAGTAACTCCTCTAAGGGTGTGACAATATTAACATATCCTTTGATAAAATTTATGTAATACCTTGTGTGGCCCAAGAACCCGCGTACCTCACTCTAATTGGTAGGCTCCTCCAGGCCTATGATAACTACAACCTTAGCTAGATCTACTAACAAACCTTCCTTGCAGATGATATGCCCTAGCATATTTCCAAAAGGTGTAGCAAACAAACACTTCTTGATGTTTAAGGAGATGCTTAATTGTCTGCATCTTTCAAACATTAAGTGCAAATTGTCACAATGATCCTTGACAAGCCCATATACTTTCCAATCATCTAGGTAAACTTGCAAGAATTTTTTAATAAAATTCTGGAATGCTTGAACAACTATACGAGAAAATATTGCAAGTGCATTCTTCATTCCAAAGGGCATCACCGTGTATGCAAAACTTCCCCATTCGGTGGTGAAAGTTGTTTTCTGTTTATCCAAATTTGTAATTCATACCTTCTGATACCCAGAGAACCCATCTATAAAAGAATAAATTTCACGCCCTGCAATTACTTTTAATATTTCCTCGGTGAAAGGTGTAGGAAAAGGATCAATCACACATGTAGCATTCAGCTCCCTATAGTCCACACATATCCTAATCCAACCATCTTTCTTTATACTGATTACCATGGGGCTAACCCACTCTGATTCTTCTAGGGGCTTAATAATGTCAGATTTCAACATCTTGTCAATTTCTTCTTTAAATTTTATGCGCAGGTTAGGGTTCATTCTGTAAGGTCTCTTCGTGCCTGGGCACACACCTTCTTTTAGCTTAATCCTCATCTCACCCAAATACTCATGCACTCCCTTTAACTCATGGTGGCCCCTAGGTAATAAGTCCTAGAAATCACGTAGTAACTCAATTATCTTAGCCACTTCAGAATCAGACCAATAATCTCTAATTATGGCCTCCTTAGGTTCAAAATCCATGTCAATGTTCACTTTCTTGGTCTTCATAGGTTCATCATAGGTGCATGCCTTCTTATCCACACTATCTAAAACCTCATGCTTACTTTCTGAATGATCAATGTAAAAATTTTCTACTTCTTCATCATCCACGATGTAGACCATATTTCCTTTCTCCTTCTCAAGGAAAGCATGCTTAAGTAGTTTGGCATCGGTCTCATCTAATTCATCAAAATGTGCTCCTAGGTCTACCTCACCAAATAACTCCTGAATGAGTTCTTCAGCATTTGCACTATCTCCCATAGTCAAGTGCTCCATAATGTGTAATTCCTCTTTCATAGGAGGTTTAGTGGAGAAGTATTCAAAATTCTGGATCATTCCTGCAGTCAAGTCTTGCCAATTTCCAGTCTCCCTATGCAACTCCACATAAATGTACCAAACGCGTGTGCAACCACGCAAAGTGAAATAAAGTTTGTGCACCCAAAGTGAAGGTGGTAAAGCTTCCTTCCCCTTTGTCAAGAGATCTCTCAAATTTATGAATGTGGTGTTGAATAGGATGATTACCATGATATGTGTAGATTTGAGTAGGCGCATTTCTCCTGAGAAACCGGGTTGTTAGAGAAATTCTCACTTCATTCTATTCTATGAGATTATCCCTGTGAACCATCATCCAACACACTGTTGTCCAACACAGGGTATATAATAACATATTTAATCTGTCCACTTGATCTTTCCATTGTTCCTCCATGGTGCGCAAGAATACCGCAAGGTCTCCTTCTTCAGTGTATCGGGGTACAAAGTTGTTATCTATCCTCCTAATACAAGGAGACTTGTCTCCTTTGCTCAGATTCTCTTCTTACTTTGCGCCCTACCATCTCATAAGTTCCATGTGCCCAATTATCAAAAGCAATACTTGTAGTATCACTAATAGACTGTACATCTTCCCACTGGAGGATTCCTTCCTTAGATTGGCTCAAGTACTTCCAGATCTCGAATGGTGTGCACATAAATTCCGTTCAGGTCTTCCTCACTCAAAGGTTTAACATAAGGAGCAGATTTCCCATCTGTCAAAGAGATAATAAAGCGTTCTTCCTTTTTCTCAAAACTTATATACCCCTTGTTGAACCATAGATCAACATTATTTGCATAACACCAAGGGCACCCAAGTAGATCTAGGAAGCTGTCTACTTCTGCAAGTGCTAAAACCTCAAAGTCCCCAGTGAACTTGGCCCCTTGTATAGTAATGGATGCATCCCTTAAAACTCCTATTGGAGTGGCCTTAGTTTGATTTTCCATAAATAATACATTAGAGGATGGTTGTAATGGAGGTCTTCTCATCTACACCCATGCATCTAAAGTAAGCAAATTAACTTCTGCACCTGTGTCAATCAATATATTTCTCAAAATACACCCATCCAAAACAACGTTCAGAGTGATCTCCTTGTCATAATCCAAGATATGAGGGGGAGATTAGCATGCAGGATCTGCCGTCCATTCTCAATGCTTGCATGCAGAGTGTTTCCCTTAAACCAATTCCCTAGTAATGGAATAATATTCTCCTGGTGCAACATCTTGCATACCTCTTTCAAATTATCAACATCTGACTGGACCTTCTTGGCCGCCTTATTTTGTTCCATCTTCCGTGACTATTCATTTAAACACTATTTTTCACCCTAAAGTTTTCTGAGAACCTTTATAGTCTCTTGATAAACCTCCTTTTGATTTGTAGGATCTGGGTATCTTGCATGTAAAAATTTCTCCTTAGTAATGGTAGGATTTTGTTACAATGTTTCTCTAATGCGCGCAACTTCAGCGCATGTAGTAATCTTCATAGGTACTACCTGAGGTTCTGGTGCCAAATTTGGCATCCATTAATTTTCCATTGCACGCTGAATTCTAACCTTCACTATGCCTTTATTTTCATATTTATGTTGCTTGCTAAGATGCTCATATAAGTCTAGGCACTCCTTATAGTTATGATTCATTCCACAAAAAGAACAATTAATATTCTGAGGGCATTCATGCCTGTAGTGGTTAGGAGATCCGCATGTATAACATGTTCTTCGAGGAAACTCACCTTGTCCACCACCATGGCCTCGGCCCCTAAATTCACCATGGTATCCTCGACCTCTACCATGACCTCCTTCAAAGTTCCCTTTGTTCTGATCGTAGTGCCCCTGAGTGTGATCGCGATCATGGTGCTCACTTTTACCTTTAGAGTTATCTGATACTCCTATATGTCATACACCAATATCAATGGCATCATGGATATGATCAATCAACCTGCAGTATTCAGTATTGTGAGGTATGGACCAAAAAATATTATAGTAGCAAGATAGATTTTTCCTTATCATGTGCTATAGCAATGGGTAGCGGTTTGCATCATGGTATAAATGACATATCTCGTAGTCTAGCAATAATGAATGCACTAAACTGCAGGGACAACTATCCTTAGTGTGCCCCTACACTTCATAATATGTACACCAAATCCCAGTGCACGTCTCTTGTGATGAATTGGATGATAGTTTCTCCAACTACTTTTCCATAGCCTTAATCTAAGCTTCCAGGAATGGGCACAATTTAGTGTCTATAGTTCCATATTCCTCAACGTGTAATACTACTTCAAGCGCTTCATGTGGATCCATATATGTATTATGTGAAAACGCCCTCCTAAAAGGTGTGATCAAGCCTTCGAAAAACCACTGTGCATGTTGTCTTACATGAATATCATATGAAAGTTTAGACAAAAGCATTTTGAAATGAGCATCATTCCTGAACACTCTTAGTAGTGCCCTACTTAATATCCTTGAGCATGCTTATACTCTTCTGCTCGAACTGAGGGATATAAAATTTCTTAAGGAAAACATCCTGTAATGCTGTATAATCTAAACAAGTCTAATAAGGGTCAAAATTTCTATATAAACTATGTACGCGTCCCTGCAACGTAGTTGCAAACTGACTTGCCTTGCATTGAGAAGACGTGATCCCTTTTGCATGCCATAGTATCCAAAACATGTGCACATGCTCAACAACATCCTCTATTCCCCTATACTCTGGAATATGAAGCACCATCTCCATGTAAATATTCTAGGGTTGGTGAGGGCCATGCCCAATAGATATAGAACCCTCTATGTTACCTTTGCATCGAGAGCCATAAGATCCACCAGAACTAGATCCACCTATGCCCCCTAATCCTCTAGTTGTAGCTAGAAGTGAACTAGAGGATGTACTTCCCTATATCTCAACAATGGTACTAAACTGAACTCCTACCATCTACGAGGTGGTAATACTCCCAGAAGTGAGTCCAAAATTCTGTGCACTTGATTTCTATGCCAAAGACATGTCTGAAACGATACCTCCAAATAAAAAGGAAGATGTATGCCTAGCCATATATGTACTTTATATTTGATTGAATCCTGTTATTCTACTACCTAAACTAGCTTGTTGAATACTGGCTATACTAGAAATTAGAAAACGAAGCGCAAGGGCTAGGTTGCTAGGTAGATTCAGATGCGTGCCTATGGTCCATGTCGTCTCTTTTGGCATACTCTCACAAGATGCGAATGAGGGTTCCCTGTCATGATTACCCAAATGGGGGAGTTCCATATGCTTTGGCTCCATGCCTTCTGCATGAGTTCCAAATCCTTTATGAGCCATCTATCTCCTCAACGCCATCTACTCTGTAATCTTGCGCTGCTTCCCTAACTCTCTCTCGCACACCTCATTATACTTAAGCCACCTTTATTCTCTTTGCCTCTATGCCGCTAGGTCTGTCATCCTTCACAAAACCTGCTCCTACTCACGCGTGTGGTGGGGTTTAGCTATCCATCGACTTCTCTTCCAAATTTAGGGTTACCATCAAAATTTTAATCACTAGTGGAATGCCTTATAGGTAGGCTCCCTTGGGATAACATAAAAACTAGAAATCAGCTATCTCCAGGAAATAATAAGTGGAAATTGAGTACTCCAAAATATAGCTATTCATAACAACATGGAACCAATTATCCATAGCATACGTCCAAATCATATCAACATCATAGAGGGCTTGAAATTCTTCCTGCATCCAGAAAAGTGTGCAAAACTTCCAATTTTTTTAGATACATAAGTAACCATCCACTCGTACATCTCTATCGGAAAGATAACAAAGAAAATCTCATATAAATAGTCATACAAGTTCTGCTCCACCCATGCAGGTGCATTAAACTCAGATCTAGTGTTAAATCTTCAAGCGTATTCTTCTTCCAGATCAACTATCCAATCCTTAACACTTGATAGGGTCAACCGGTACGTATTCATCATGAAAATAGCTGAAAAATAGGTCCCAACAACAGAACCAATGATGTAGCCTAGAATTTACTACAAATAACCCAGGTGTGCTGGCACATCACTCAACCTGAGCTGAGTGCTCACCTGAAGCGCACAAAGGTACCAGGTCCCTCTTTAGAGTTGCTTATACATGATGTTAGTGAGATGATGTTTAAACATATCCATATTCATAACTAAACATAAACATTCCACAGTGCATAAACTAGATCTAGATCTCAGAGAATCATGAACTAAACAATAACTATAATAAGATTAACCATACAAGAACCATATTTAGTTATGTCTAAAACCATTATCTAACCAATATACTCCATTACATTAAACACTGTAAAACACAAAATCTTCTTACACTATAAATTATCTCCATGAGTCATGTGTGCATCAAAAATAACAGTATAGCTCTACAATAATTCACCACCCTAAACTACACAATTCAATTACATATTTATAGAGGTGGGGAATTTCCCTCCACCACCCATGCACATCTAAAAATAGGCCGCATGCTGATAATAGCCATGTGCCTTTACAATATCATGCACAACATGCAAGTCTTCTAACAATAGATGTCCTATAGTTAACTCTAAGAAGAAATCCTATTATTAGCTTAAACTATGCATGGTGCTTATCAACCGCTTGTTCCCAAAATAACATTGCATGTAGTATAAGTCTTCATCTCGATGTGTGCTCCACTCGCTATCTCTAAAAATATCCCTTAACCACAAAACACTTAACTCCCAAGCTTGGGTGCTTCAATACTATTATAGCTCAGCGCGTTTCCAGTGCCCTATATTCACGCGCCCAATACTTAGAATATTTCTGGCTGCTCAACAATAATCAATAAAATAGTGTGCTATGAAACTAAATGAAATAATAACACCTGTAGTGGATGCCCCAAGGAGCCGTTGTGTGATTCGTACTAGGTAATGTGCCAAGCATTTGTGCTGCGTGTAAGGATCTGTAGAGTATGTGATCCCAACTAGAAAGAAAATGAACACACATATGTGTAAGATAAAGATAATGACATACAAGATATCTATCTAGCATGTGTAATAAGATGAACATATACGCGTAAATGAAACTAAGATATGTAACATGTTGTGGATGGATGGAATGAAATGTAGAGTAAATAATAGGAGCTCCGTGCTCCCCAAGTGAATGGAGTTGTATGCATTGAGGTTCATTTGTTTATGCCCCCTCAGAAGTCAAGAATGAACCATAAATGAGAGTGTGTCATCGGGAAATGATCAAGCTATGTGTTGTATGTGGCGTGCTATGGTGAATGTATAGCTATGATATGCGACATAGAGACGAATTGTGTATGATGTTGTAGACTAAGATTATATTATGACAATATGATCGAATGAGTGATGATTTAGCCTAAAGCATATATCACTAAATGATGATTAAAATAATGATGATGATGCTAGAGTAAGTGATGATGTATCCTATGACGTGTATCACTAACCTATGAATGTTGCATGAGGAAAAAGATTGAATTGTTGAATTTGTGAATGTGGTCGATTTGTGATGTATACCCTTAATAGTCCAGTGTGGACTGTGAGACTAGAATGCGTCATCGGGTAGTGAGCGCAACACATAAAAGTAGATGTGTAAAATACGTAAGATGTGTAGTAGGTGTAGTGTAATGTGTGATGTGTAGGATGCAATGCAACATGTGTAGATGATATATGTGTAGACTTTGTATGATGTAAAACATAAAGTGTGAACGGAATATAATAGGTATAAGATGAAAAATGTAGGATATAAGATGTAAGATGATTTGTATAGAAAATGATGTAGGGTGTGTGAGGATGTGCAATGCGTATTGTGTAGTGTCTACTATGCAGTGTGTGAGGTTCATGCGTATAGGATGCCCTCAAAACTTAAGTGTGAACCGAAGCAAAAGAGTGTGCCATCATGATATAGTTCATGCTAATGTCTAGATGAATATGTTTATGCTAGGAGATGATGCGAATATGAAGCATGTGTTTATGGTAGGGGGTGTGAATGCCATGCCCCTCAAGTGTGTGTATGATAAAGAGCACAATCATGTAATGTTATCTAGGAGGTCATCAGTGTCCTGGTCAAAGCCAAATGGTGATGCAGAAGAAACTTGATAAGCGATAGTGTCAGGTTTGTCACGTAGGGATCCATTGAGGTGTAAGATGTACATACCCAGAGTGTATTCCTCACCAGTGGCTGGAGGTAATGGGAATCCGTGCGCATGCCAGCGGGTGAGATTCTATGTATAGACTAGAAAGGAAGTATTGCAAATGAATATATGACTGAAGGGCATAGGATATGAGATATCAAGATGATCAGGGTCCAATGTACCCCATATATAAGTAAGCCAAGACTGCCCTAGTGTGAGTGGAATAGAAGGAGGAGTGTCTAAAAGGTAGACTATGAGATGGAATACATGTAGACCATAAACAATAGTGATAGTGATGAACCCATAATATCCTCAAAAGTGAAGTTGAGCTGAGCCATACCCACATGTGAACATGTACTGACATTGCAAGTAGGATAAAATGGAATATGCTCCCAATATGAATTATTCATGAAAAGCATACATGTAAATGGAGGGCGTGCTAATAGAGGAGGTACATGTGAAGGTACACGGGATAGATCATCTTCCGTAGATTGGACATGCCCCTGATAAGGAATCATGGTAGTAGTAGTAGTGGGTGGAGGCGGTGGTGTGGAGGAAACTGTATCTATCACACAAATAATACCTTTAAGTGGCAGATGAGGTGGTTCATACATAGGTTGAGGATCATTAGTAGTATCAGTCTGTAGAGTAGGGAGTGTAGTATTAGGATACCGATCACAATATTTGTAAGGGTGATGTTCACGAAAAATAGTAATTCGATGCCTTCATGTATGAATTCGATGCAATGATGGACAATTGAAGTAATGACTGACATGGCATGGAGCCATGAATTACCAAGTAAATAGTTATATGAAACCAGAAAGTCAATGACAAAGAACACAATGTTAATAATTTTGGGCCCTACAGTGATAGGTAAAGTAATGTGACCTACACATGGACGAATAGAACCATCATATGCATGTAGTGAAAGACATAATGGATTAACATCAGCAGTGGAAAGACCTAGCTTCTCAATGAATGACATGGGACATAAATTGAGTTCAGATCCATTGTCAATTAAAGTGTGCTTGATACCCACATTATAAATGCGAATCATGATATGCAAGGGTGGATCATTGCCAAAATTTGTAATATCTACATGAGGATTAGATTTGAATGCAATGTGTTGAGAAAATGCATCAACAAACAATTGGTAGACCAAGTCTGGATGCATATCAATAGGAATGCGACTAGTAGTAAGATGTTGGACTTTATACCTTAAATTAGGATTTTCAAGCAAGAAATCATTGATTGAGATACTCATGATGACCAGACTCTAGGATAAGAAGTAAATAATAGGGATCTTAAGAGCGTGAAGATCGAGTTTGGGTTCACCAAAATGATTATGCTAAAATGTAATATCCTAGCCTAATCTAATGCAAGTTTGCAGTAAATAAATGAGTAATAAAATAACTGAAATACACCCAAACAACTAAGCAATAAAAATATGAAACCCTAATGTGAAAAAGGGTTGGAAGATCCTTTGCTAATTTGCAGATGTTGTGGGACTATGTCACAGTGGATACCCACTAAACAAGAATGGGAAATCATTGCACAAGATCTCCAGAAAATGTAAATCTGAATGATTTGGTTGGACTGAGGCACCTAGAAAAGGGATTAGGGCACCTGGGGTGCCCTGGTATTCAAAAAATCTCTGTAAAAATCTTCTGAGGTGTCATGGGATTTTCACCTGTGTTCATATTTAATCACGTGTATGTCACTATAATCCTACAACGAAGAATCACTTGTAAAACCCTAGACAAATCATCAAAACCCTAAAAAAGAAAGATGCATATGAAGGGGTCAGACTGTCCTCAACTGCCAATAGTGGAATTATCACTTAGAACTGCACTACATCTCATAGCCAATGTAGTTCTCTATGTGTATGTCTGGAATTGTGCCATAGGTGCTCTTGTGCGTGTCACACTTTGTGAATAACAAGCAATAAATAGATGTAGAATGTAAACAATGTGTGTATGGAACATACAAAACTCCCTTCCTATAAAGTGTGATGAAAAATAACCATCCTTTTCCCCTTTTGATGGAGATAGATGGGTGCAAATGGAGCAATAAAATCCTTTATGGATGTAACCTTAGGTGGTAATAGCTAGTTCTTAGTGCTTGGTCCCTTATTATGATCACATAAATTTATGTTTATATGCTTCGTTAGCTTGAATTTTGTAATTAACCCTGAAAAGGCTAACTACTAAAAAGATAAGATTCTCAAATGACTAGAAAGGACCTAAAAAGTGAGAGTAAAGTGTAAAGAGGACAAGGGCGCCCATAAGGGATGAAGGTGCCTGACGCTGGCGTCCTTGCTGGGCGCTCTAGTCCAGAAAAGTTAAAACTGATGAAAATATAGTCTGGGCCTATAAAGGTGCAAGACCCAAAGTAGCAATATAAAGTAATAAAAGATGGCCAAAGGTATGGGTTAATTATTAATTTTCGAACTTAGGAACCATATAAATAGTAGTATATGACCAAGACTAGATAATTACCCAAAGTGCGTGATTTTGTGTCTACATGAATTCGTAGTGAAGAGAGGTAAAGGGGAGTTGGGGAAATTAAGAGAGAGGGGGTTCATGTTATGGGTATCCTTATAAAATCCACATAACCATAGTAGGTCAATATTCAATTATAAGAACACAATAAGTCAAACCATTATCAAGACCAATAAATCAGAGACACAAAGTTCTACTTATGTATCAATCAAGGACACAAAGTTATTTCTTGGTTGTATAAGATCACAATACTTACAAAATTTGAAAGTAGATAAGGTAGAGGAACATAGACAAAGAAATAGAAGAAATGGATCTCTTATTTCTTAATGTAGTAGTGATACAAAGCTCAACAACATACAACAATCCACAATTTCCCCCTTGGAATATAGGCTTCCGTCTAATTTATATCATTACAACTATCCTTACATCTCCCCCTACGTGAATTTTCACCTTCCCTCATGGCCTTTGACCTTCACCTTCCCTCATGACCTTTGACCTTTGACATTCCCTTGTGAAATTTCATGTTCATTCATCACTCGTGACCTTTCGTCTTCCCTTGTCATTTGTGACCTTCCACATTCCTAGCGTTACAAAAATGATACTTTTTCTTATTGATGAAAAGGGACCCTTATAATGTTGAATTGAAGGTCACTTAAGTGAATAAGATGAAACATGGAAAATGCATTTTCAATGATTAAATAGAATATAGGGAGAGAGAGGTTGAATGCAGACGCATGAATGCATACTCTAGATGCCTATCAGATGCTCGAATGCAAAATCTAGATGCCCAACTGCACCTTTCCTAGGTTCCACTGATAATTGAAATGGATAAATGTCCCACTACAAACTCCAGATGCTTGATTGCATCTCACCCAGGCTACAAAATCCATACTTCTAATTTCACCTTCTAGACACTCAACTACACCTTTTAAATGCCTGACTCCACCTTCCAAACACCCGAATGTACCCTCCAGGTGCCTAGTTGCATAATCTAGATGTCTGGTTACATGATCCAAAATCCTAGTTGCATGTGCAGGTGTCCATTGTTTAGTGATTCCATACTTATGACTTGTCTATACCTTTAAAATACGTTGTCGAGAAGATTGTCCCTGAATGATCAAAACTTTTACTAAATCTTCCTAATTTTCTTTCATCACTTTAAATACTCATTGTTACCAATTTTATATGCTTATGATATTTTTTGAACTATCCTAGAGGATGTACACAAGCTCCAAAATAGCCAAAATTGACCTTTCTAGCATTCCAACAAGACTAATTTTCCTTTGAAATTCACTAAATCAACTGATGAACCTTATTACAATCATCCCTACATATTGAAACAAACTTAAGAAGATTTTTAGGAATTTCCTCTTCACTGGGGTGAGAGTGGGATTGAAGGAAAGCTGGCTAGAGGAAGAATTCACAGTTTTCAGGAAGCAAAAGATTTGACCATGGAATTAGTTGTTATGCTTTGAATTTGGCATTTTTGGGCTAGTCATTTTGCATGACAACAAATGGATCTAGATTGGTGACATTGGATTGTAAGGGGAAATAGAGAACTCCATATATCTCATTGGTGATCAAACTAATGCCTTATCTTTTGGGTAATTGATTCAAATATTCACTACTAACACAAGCAACGAACATACACAACAGAAGGGAAACACACCAAAATTGGAAAGGAAATACACACACAAATGAAATGGAAAAAAAACATAACCTAAATCACCTATGGTACGTGCTAGGTAAAATATTCTTTCACTATATATATATTTTTTCCTTTGGATGTTACCCATGTACAAGTAGCTTTGAATGTTTTTGTTAAGAAAAACCATTGACATGTCCGATGAAGTATGACCCCTTTCTAAATTTCTTGAGAAATTTTGCATGATTGTTCTAGTAAGTTAAGATCCATCTAGATATCTTACTTCCTTCATTTCTTTGAAATATCATTTCCATATACTCATTTATTTCTAAATTCATTCCAAATGATGATTTTTCATTTCTCATTTTTCATTTTGTCACTATCACAAGATTGATTTTTGATCATAACAGGTTCACCATATTTGCAATAGGCCTCATCCTCTTTATTGGGCAACTACTCTTGATTTTTCATGTTATTCATGAATGTTACTTTTGTGAGATGGTTCCTATTGGTGGTCAAACTTGCACCCATGTATCAGATCTTGAAGGACCAAGTCGTTCGAGACAACAATGGAACCATATCCAAGTTGTGGGACCTTGCACGCTTGAGACGGATCTCTGGAGAAGGCTAGTTCCTATATCAATTTCTACTACTAGTGATACTCCTAATGCTGAAAGATAAAACTAAGCTAACAATGCCAAGGGACCAGGGATAGAAGGATAACATGAAAGGAAACTACACTAAGGAAGGCAATAACACCAGAAAAAGAGGGATGAACACTATCTATTCTGAGTGAAAATGAAGGGAAAGGCATGAAAGAAGGCTAGGCATGTGTAGCACAACTAAGACACATTTACTAGATTAATTTCATGGAGCACAACTAAAAAGAGAAATGCAAGGGAAGTAGATTAACACAACAATCACATAATGTAAAATAAAGGCAAGAAGAAAGAATACAAACACACTTAGGAAAAAGAATAGTCAAAAAATGATGCTTCCATTACTTCCAAAAAATACATAGAACTGTTATAATGATGAAAGAGGATGATATCCACATGCACGAGTCATATATAGAGGTCTGTGACTCAGAATACAAAAAATATGAACTCCTTAGCAAAATGCTTAAGGATCCTGTTGTCTCCCAAAAACTACTCCGCATTTTCATAGCCAAATTCAAATTTTTTGAGTTCATGCCCTTCATTGGTGTTTAGGCCAAATTAGAGATTCAAGAAATTAGTAGAAGTCGTGCCCTAGAGCTGTTTAAACCTTTGTTTTGCTCATTTTGAGAAATTTTCCATTTCCTGGTGTGTGCACGTAATATCCTCTTTGCAACCTCCATTTTGATTGAAATTGTTCACTTGTTCTATGGCCTAGGTCACCAAATCATTGTTTTTCCTCCATGCCTCTGGTTTGTGAAGGAAATTCAAAAAATGGACTCAAAACAATGAAGTTTACTTCTTTTGCATTTTTTCCAAAGTCGGGATGATGGGTGTCTTTTCCCTGTCAACTTTTGACTCCAATGAATGCAGGTACGTGGTTAGATCCTATTGGATGGAAAGGAATGAGATTTTTAGTGAACTTAACACTTTTGGTCACTTTTGGCAAAAATGGTAAATTTTCCCCGCGACCCCGATCAGGCTATAAAGGAAAAAGTCAAAGTTAAAGCCCATAGGGAAAAAGTCAAAGTTGAAATCCGCTATTGAAAAGTCAAAGTGGATGAGCGGGCCATCGGGGAACTTTTGGAAATTTAACCAAATTCCCAAAAGTGAAGTAAAAGTTCTTAAATGCTCCATGGCTCCGCCAAGGTCTCGGGCCTGAAGTTGAAAAGTCAAAGTGGAAGAGTGGGCCGATGGAGGAATTTGTGTTTTTGAGCCTTTTTGTAAAAAAGGAAAAAAGTTAAAAAATGATTCGAAGCCCTGATCAGGCTATAAAGGAAAAATTCAAGGTGAAGCCCGTCGTTGAAAAGTCAAAGCGGGAGAGCGGGCCAGCGGAGGAAATTAAGGTTTTGAGCCTTTTTCACAAACAGGTTAAAATGTTTAGAAAGGAGCCATGACCCATTCTCTAACCAGAACGTACCACATGTCCTAGTCAAATCTGAGTAGTGGACCGATGGAGGAAATTGAGTTTTTGAGCCTTTTTCCAAAAAAGGTTAAAATGTTGAGAAAAGGGCTACGACCCCATTTCCAATCAGAAGTAGCCACGTGTCTAAGTTGAAAAGCCAAAGCGGAGGTGCGGGCCAATATGTTCCAAATTTCCAAATCTCTAAAAAATCACAAAATGTAAAGGGCTTCCTCCGTAACTGCTCCAATCCATTCCTGCCACGTGGACGACCCGATTTCAGAGTTAGAGGAGCAAATCTAAGACTCTGTATTTAAACTGGCAAATCAAATGTAACGATTGCTTTGTAAGATCTGGTTTTAACCCGCCATGAGAATTTTCTTCACAAAAAAGGGATTCAAAAATGCGTTGAGAATTTGTGAAGTTGTAACGGTTTCTTGCAAAGAATATAATGGCTTCTCGACGTCATTTTGAGAGGGCGATTGATTTTTGAAAAAACCAGAGTGCTCTGTACCTAGAAAAGACAGAAAATGCCATCCTTCTTATATTTTCTCTTCTTCCTCAAATTTATTCCATTCTTAAGCTATGTATAAACATTGCTCAAGCTTTAATAAGAAAAGAAGGAATTTTTTCCTCCTTGATTGAGGAATTAATTGGTACTTTGCGAGTAATGAGTTTCATTCAGTCTTGTATCTTCTCCCGCGGATTTGTTTTTCTTCTGATTATAAATGCATGTAAATGAAGTTTCTAATTGATGTGTGTGGGCATCTGATATTCTACCCACAACATTAGTTTTTCCTACCTCCATTCTCACTCCCTTTTCCCTTCTCAGACAAAGTTTTTCTCTAGTGAGAAATTGCTAGCTTTGTCACAGGGACAGTGGAGTGCCCCTGCTGGATCTCTAGTCAAAAGACCACCATTGAAATCCATTTTTTCATGCATGCACATATGGAAGTTGCACCATTTAAGTAGAGGGACTTAGATTCCCATAGCATTGGCTTGAAACCCACCAATTTGTCCATAAGACAAATTTTCTTGCCAACATTTTTTGGCATCCACCGTGGGGTACATTTTGTAGCATCTGCACCTAAAAATGACCTCAAGGTCATAAAATACAAAAAATATTCTAGAAGAAAAGTTCATGGAGATTGAATAATCACATAGACTACATGGATGTAAATCATGGCTATTCTAGGAAATCCTCCTATTGAGAGACTTGATTTACTCTTTCACATCCAAGAAGACATTGCTTCTGATTTGAGAGAAGCTATTTGGTAGAAGAGGCAAAGTGTCAATCAATACTTTGTTACCATAAGGATTCTTGACCTGGAAGAGGAACGTGCTATCAAAATGGAAAGGCAGAGACAAATTCCAGCACCCTAGAGGAGAGCATAAAATTTCAAGCTAGTTGATAGAAGATAAACCTGGCAACTGAGGCAAGGAGGGAAAATTGATCCCACATTTGAAGAGCTTGAAAGAGAGGTAGTTGCTGAGGAGGAGATAAGGGCTCAACTTGAAGAAATAGAAAGACTCCAAATTGAAGTAGAAGAAAGAGTAGCATCAGAAACAACCTTAGCAAGACTGAAGGATAGAAATAGGAATAGAATGGGTGATCATGAGCATGAGGTACGCATGCCCAACGTACCATGGGGGAGAAATACTAGTCCACTGGCTCTTTCTCAACCACTCCATGAGCTCCCAAGAGGTTCGAGAAAGAACTTCCCAAAATTCAAAGGGGGTGGTTCTCAGCTCCTAGAAGAATATGTAGCAGCATTCATCATTGCTTATGAAGTGTTGGGAGTTGAAGATGAAGATGTTTTAGTTAGGCTCTTTGTGGAGTCACTCCAAGAAAAGGATGCTGAATGGTTCTACATGTTGCCCCTAAGATCTGTCACATGCAGGGAAGATATAAGAAGTGCATTTGAACATAGGTTCAAGAGCACAGAAAATTGTCAGAATTGGTTTAGATGAAGAAGGAGACCTCTGAATCAATGAGAGATTTTGTAGCAAGGTATGATAGGTTGACAAGGAGGATCCTAGAAGATGTGTTACCCTCTGAAAATAACTTGAAAATATTCTTCATCAGTGCTTTGCCACAAAAATTTGGTTTCTTCCTCAGAAGAGCCCAACCAAGAACCTTGAGGGACGCTAAAGAATTCATAATTGAGACTGATGATGATCTAATTCTTTCTGGCAAAGTGAAAGGACCAAATGGGAAGAAAAAAGGTCAAAGTTAAAATCCAGTCACCACTGATCCAATGTTCCAAAAAATGGCAAATGACCTAGTTTCTTTAAAGAAGCAACTGTCACAAATCACAATGAGGAATGCTCCAAGGAGATCAAATCCTCCTGACAGACCAAGAATTTCTCCACCTCCTTATAGGATTGCTCTTGAAGCACCATCAATCAATGATTTCTGTAACACTAGAGAATCAGAAGAAGGAACATGCATTGAGGAAAATGAAGAAGAAAGCATGGATGACTACGAAAACTATCTTGAAATTGAAGAGGTTGGAATGCACAATGGCCTGATTGAATACGTTGATGATGAAGAGGAAGGTGATGAAGAAGCTCCAAGTTTTTCAAGTGCTATTTTCACTCGTGCACAATACAAGAATGGTGTTTCAGCCTCAGCAGTTGCAACTGAGAGTAGGAAGAACAAAGAAGATAGCTCTTCAAAGCCTCCATAAAACAAGATCATCAACAGAGGATCACCATTACCACCTTCCATGGAATCAGCCTAAGAGAAACTAGATTCACTGTTTGTCAAGGATCACACTGCTATGCCAAGTAAGTCATCTGATTCTCCTCTCAACCCAAAAGTTGTTATGATCAATTCTCTTCTTAATACTGGTTCTGTAAGAACATCTAAATTTTAATCGAGTGCTACACCCTCACCTCCTTCCAAACCAATTGCTACATTTGAAAAGGATAACCCAAAACCAAAAGTAACAAAACCTCTAACATTTAAGTCCTCACCCACTACTGGAACCTCTTCCTCACCTACCATAGCTCCATTTGACTTTGTGGAGCATGCAAGCAAAACAAAAGTTCAACTCTCTGAGATTGATACCTACAAACACATCTTGCCCAATTTGACAGATTCATCAAGGCAGTCTGGGGCGGTAAATATACACCCTAAATCTCTAATTCTAAAGGCTTACTTCCCACACCATCCATACCACCTTCTCAAAACATGATAGCCCTCAATGCTTCCAACACCAATAGAGTTGAGCCTTTCTACCTGTCACTTCTCATTAAAGGATTCCAGTTGAACAATTGCATCATAGACTCTGGAGCCTTAGATAATGTGATTCCAGAAAAATTTGCAAATGCTCTTGGCCTCACTTTGACCCGGGTAAATGACACATGCCATTAGTAGGAAGAATCAAGGATGCTCAGGTTGCACTAGCTGATTACCCTGACAAGAAGATACTCTTGACCATTTTGGTGGCAGATATCCCAACATATTTTGGTATGCTTTTGAGTAGAAGTTTTTGCAGAGATCTAGGTGTAGAAATAAAAATGGATTGGTCATCTGCAACCATTCCAGTGAAAGGAGAAATGAAGAAGCTACTGCCAGTCAGGAAAATGAAATTCATAGTAAGGAAATCTGATTATCCAAGAGATAACAATGTCTTTCAAGATTGTGGGCTAGGAAACTACTTCCTTACATCAAAAAATGAAGAGAACTTGCCACTCCTCATGGAGGAAGAAGAAGATTAGATTTGGACAATGGAGTTTGATGGCAGTCATTCCAGAGTAGGTTCAGGAGTTGGTGTAGTATTATACTCTCCCTCTAATGAGATATACCCTTTTTCCTATAAGCTACAATTTGATAATACAAACAATACTGCAGAGTACGAAGAGTTACTGTTAGGCATGAATGCAACAGAGGACATGTGGATCAAGAAGATGAGATGTAAAGGTGATGCTGAGAATATGGTGAAGCAGGTCCACCAACAATATTAGGTAAAAAATCCAAGGCTCAGGCACTATAGAAATAGAGTGTGTGAATCCTTTGATGCATTCTCCATTGAAGCTGCACCTAGGGAGTAGAATGAAAAGGCTAATTCTCTAGCAATGTTAGCTTCCTTAGTGACACATCATCCTTATTTTGGAAAAGATAAGGTGATCATTGTGATGGTTTTCAGACCTAGTGTACCAGACAATGCAAATCACTGATAGGTCTTCAATGATGACAATAAGATCCTAGCCTTCTTAGAATAAAGGGATAACTTCAATAATCTATTCTTTGAAGGAAGTGAAAACCCACACTGAGAATCAGTCCCCAAAGAAGAGAAGGAAGGAATTGAGCGATTTGATGAAGAGGGGGTAATTAAACTGAAAGGAAACAAAATACCCAAAGGCCTAGTTTCTTTGGAAGATCTCTTTGACAAACATGACAGGTTCATCCAAGATAAATAAAAATAGTCTTCTCAGTGCCCATCTGATTTCGATCAAGAAAACATTTTCACTTTAGAGAATCCAAGGATGGTTAAAATTTGTAAATGTTTCTCACCAAAAGAGAAGAGAAAGTTTTTTGCTCTGCTAAAAAAGTACTCATATGTCCTGGCCTGCTCCTATGATGAACTCAAGTCTTTTCAACCAAAGGAAATGCATCATTCCATTCCTTTGAAGCAAGGAGCTAAGCCCTTTAGGCAAAAAAAAAGGCCCTACAATCCAAAGATTTATGATGTTATCAAAAAAGAGGTGACAAATATGCTTAATGCTAGAATCATCTTCCCCATCCACCATTCAACATGGGTGGCTAACATTGTGCCAGTAAGGAAGAAGAACAAGGAAATAAGGATTTGTGTAGACTTCCAAAATCTAAATCAGGCATCTCTCAAGGGCAACTATCCTCTTCTAATCATGGATCATATTTTGCAAGCAGTCACTAGATCTGAGATGCTCTCTTTGCTTGATGGATTCTCAAGGTATAACCAAATCAAGGTGGTAGAAGAGGATTGCAACAAAACAACCTTCATAACACCTTGAGGCACTTTTTCCTACATCAGAATGCCTTTTAGATTGATCAATGCTGGGGCCACTGTCCAGAGAGCAATGGACTTGGCTTTCAAATATTTTAAATATTACATTGTCATTTACCTTGATGACCTCACGGTTTTCTCAAAGAGGAGGGGAGACCATATTAGTCATTTGGAGCAAGTCCTTACAAGGTGTAGGAAACATGTCATTTATATAAATCCAAAGAAGTGCATTTTTGGAGTCACAGAAGGTAAGTTGTTGGGACAAACTTTGAAAAAAAATGGAGCACACATTGATCCTGAGAGGGTCAAAGCTATCCAAGCATTATCCTTAACAACCAGCAAAAAGGGAGTTCATTCATTCTTTGGAAAGGTAAACTTCCTTCATCATTTTGTGCATGAGTTTTCTGAACTGACTAAGCATATAACTTCCATGATGAAGCCTCAAGAAAATTTCAAGTGGAATAAGGAGGGAAAAATAACATTTGAGAATATCAAGAAAGCCATTGCCAAAGATCCAACTCTTATATCTCTAGATTTCAACAAGGAGTTCATCATGTATTACTATGCATTAGAACATACACTCTTTGCTGCCCCTGTGTAGAAAAATGATGAAGGCTTGGAAGCACCCATTTCTTTCATGAGCTGTCCTTTGAAAAATCACAAGCTAAAGTACAACCAACTAGAGAAGCATGCGTACATAGTGGTTAAAGTTATTAAAAGTTTTAGATTCTACATTCTCTATTCCCATACAGTGGTGATGGTCCTTAAGTGAAATCAAGTCCATTTTGACTCAACAAGATCTTGGGGCTAAGAGAGGAATTTGGATGGCAAATACCCAAGCGTATGACTTGGAGATTAGGCCCTCTAATATGGTAAGAGGAAATGGTTTGTGCAAGCTGATTGCTGAAGATGAAACTCTCAAGGCTCAGCAGGGGGAAAAGGATGATGTTTTCCCAACCTTTTTAGAAGATAGTCCACAAGTGCTCTTTATCACCACTACTGATGAGTGGTATGTGGATATTGCTTACTATCTCACTTATGGAGAATGTCCTCCTCATCTTGACTACAAACAAAGAAGGACACTCAAGCTAAAGACAACCAAGTTTGTGATTTGGAATCATGCACTTTATAAGAGAGGCCTAGACGGTTGTTTCTTTAGGTGTGTAGATAAGGAGAAGCAAGAAAAGTTACTTAGGGCATATCATAATCAAGCTTGTGGTGGACATTTCTCAGCAATGGTTACTGCACATAAGATTATCAGGGGGAGATATTATTTGCCCTCCATCTTTACCGATACTTAAGATTGGGTTTCCAAATGCAAAGCATGCCAACAATTTGTTGGAAAGCCACAACTAGCTGCATTTCCACTCAGGCTTGTGGTGATTGAGGAACCATTTTAGCAATGGGGGCTAGATTTTATTGGTGTTTTGAATCCTCATTCTAGTGTAGGGCATACTTATGTACTCACTGCAACTGATTACTTCACTAAATGGGTGAAGGCCATTCCAACCAAGCAAGCCAACTTTGAAACAGTCAGCAACTTCATCAAGGAGAATATCATTGTATGCTTTGGAGTACCACATAAGATTGTTGTAGAAAATGCCACCTATTTCTCTTCAAAGGAGCTCACAAATTTTTGTTATGGTTTTGGAATCTCCTTATCTCACTCTTCTGACTACTACCCATAGGGAAATGATCAAGCTGAGTCAAGCAACAAGAACATTATGACCATTGTTCGCAAGCTAGTAGATGAGAATCAAAGGAACTGGTATAAGAAGTTATATGATGCATTGTGGGCCGATAGGATCACTCCTAAGAAGGAAATAGGTATGTCACCTTTCCAAATGCTGTATGGAATTGAGGTAGATATTCCTCTCACAATTGAGATGCTAACTCTCAAGCTGCTACAAGAAATATAAGATGGTCAGTATAAAGACTCCATTGACAAGAGGATCCTCTTCCTAGAGAAGCTGGAGGAAAGAAAATGCCAAGTGGTGGATAGAATTAAAGAACATCAGTTGAAAGTGAAGAATTTTTTTGACAAGAAGACTAAAGTAAGGAACTTCAAAGTTGGAGATTAGGTCTTGCTGTGGGACAAAAGAAGAGAACCAAAGGGTAGCCATGGAAAGTTTGATTCATTATGGCTTGGCCCATTCCAAATCCATGGAGCTTGTGGTGAGAATGTTTTTATCTTCTCTTACTTGGATGGAACACCATTGGAATTACCTCGAAGTGGGAAATACTTGAAACTGTATCATCAGTGAAAGCGGGTTGTCCCCCACCATGTATCATAGGTGATTTGCGTAGGTGTGATTTTCCTTTTCTACTGCGTGGTTTTGGTTTTAGTTTTGGTTTGGTTTTGGTTGTGTGTGGTTTGCCTTGTGTGTTTCCTTCTTCTTCCATTATTTCTCATAATTGTACATGGCTCTGCAAGGCCCAATGGATAAGGCACTAGTCAACGTAATATGTTTTGAAACTTTTGATTCTGGATCCTCACATCGTGCCCTAGAAATGCCCAGTTCACGCCATGTCCCCAAGCTAGAGTCAACTTTTGTCTCCCAAAAACTACTCTATGTTTTCATAGCCAAATTAATATTTTTTGAGTTCATGCCCTTCGTTGGTGTTTAAGCCAAATTACAGATTCAAGAAATTAGCAGAAGTCGTGCCCTAGAGCCATTTAAACCTTTGTTTTGCTCATTTTGAGAAATTATCCATTTCCTAGTATGTGCACGTAATATCCTCTTTGTAACCTCCATTTTTGATCGAAATTGTTCACTTGTTCTATGGCCTAGGTCACCAAATCATTTTTTTTCCTCCATGCCTTTGGTTTGTGAAGGAAATTCAAAAATTGGACTCAAAATGATTATGTTTTCTTCTTTTATGTTTTTTCCATAGTCGGGATGACAGGCGTCTTTTCCCCATCAAATTTTGACTCCAATGAATGTAGGTACGTGGTTAGATCCTATTGGATGGAGAGGAATGGGATTTTTGGTGAACTTAACACTTTTGGCAAAAATGGTAAATTTGCCCCATGACCCCGATTAGGCTATAAAGGAAAAAGTCAAAGTTAAAGCCCGTAGGGAAAAAGTCAAAGTTGAAACCCGCTGTTGAAAAGTCAAAGCAGATGAGAGGGCCATTGGGGAACTTTTGGAAATTTAACTAAATTCCCAAAAGTGAAGTTAAATTTCTAAAATTCTCCGCGGCTCTGCTAAGGTCTTGGGCCCGAAGTTGAAAATTCAAAGTGGAAGAGTGGGCCGGCAGAGGAATTTTTGTTTTTGAGCCTTTTTGTAAAAAAGGCAAAAAGTTAAAAAATGATTCACAGCCCCGATCAGGCTATAAAGGAAAAAGTCAAGGTGAAACCCGTCATTGAAAAGTCAAAGTGGGAGAGTGGGACGATGGAGGAAATTGAGGTTTTGAGCCTTTTTCCCAAAAAGGTTAAAATGTTTAGAAAGGAGCCATGACCTCGTCTCCAACTAGAACATTCCACATGTCCTAGTCAAATTGGAGCAGCGGACCGACAGAGGAAATTGAGTTTTTGAGCCTTTTTCCAAAATAGGTTAAAATGTTGAGAAAAGGGCCACGACCCCATTTCCAATCAGAAGCAGCCACATGTCTAAGTTGAAAAGCCAAAGCGGGGGTGTGGGCCAATTTGTTCCAAATTTCCAAATCTCTAAAAAATCACAAAATGCAAAGGGCTTCCCCCATAACCACTCCAATCCCTTCCTGCCACATGGACAGACCAATTTCAGAGTTAGAGGAGAAAATATAATGCTCTATATTTAAACTGGAAAATCGAATGTAACGGTTGCTTTACAAGATATGGTTTTAACCCGCCATGAGTGTTTTCTTCACAATAGAGGGATTCGAAAAGGTGTTGAGGATTTGTGAAGTTGTAATGGTTTCTTGCAAATAATATAATGGATTATTGATGTCATTTCAAGGGGGGGGGCGATTGATTTTTGAAAAAACCAGAGTGCTCTGTACCTGGAAAAGACAAAAAACACCATCCTTCTTCTATTTTCTCTTCTTACTCAAATTTCTTCCATTCTCAAGCTATGTATAAACACTGCTCAAGCTTCAATAAGAAAAGAAGGAATTTTTTCCTCCTTGATTGAGGAATTAATTGGTACTTTATGACCAATGAGTTTCATTCAGTCTTGTAGCTTCTCCTGCGGATTTTTTTTTCTTCTGATTATAAATGCATGTAAATGAAGTTTCTAATTGATGTGTGTGGGCATCTGATATTCTACCCGCAACATTAGTTTTTCCTACCTCCATTCTCACTCCCTTTTCCCTTCTTAGAAAAAGTTCTTCTCTAGTGAGAAATTGCTAGCTTTGCCACATGGACAGTGGAGTGCCCTTGCTGGATCTCTGGTCAAAGACCACCTTGAAATCCACTTTTTCACGCATGCACATATGGAAGCTGCACCATTCAAGTAGAGGGACTTAGATTCCCATAGCGTTGGCTTGAAACCCACCAATTTGTCCACAAGACAATTTTACCTCTAACAGATCCAAAATGTCCAATGTTAACAATGAGCCCAACTCTTACATTTTTAGATGAATCCATGGAATAAGAAGAGAAGGAGGGAAAACCCAAATTTGAAATACAACCATCAATAAAAAACTTTGAATGCCTACAAATCCACTTATAATCTATAAAATGTGCTTCCCCAAGTATTTTTGGCTTGTTGGAGAAGGAAAGATGGAAGATCAAATCAAATCGGGTGGTTGGAGTAATTAGATATACTCATTAATTCCCAGAAAGATGTTTTCCCATTTCTCATCTACCAGATCCAAAAAGAATTTAAATTTGAATATCTAACACTATAGCCTATGTCAGCATATATTGATTGAGACTAGGTGCACACCGATCAGAGCTCTACAACAAAATATATGGATGTTAGAAGTTTTTCATATTTGTTTATGCATGCAGAACATATGACACACACATATTGGCTAAAAGGATTACCAAATGTGTAAATCTTCTTGTCATTTCTACCACATGTCACTCATTGATTTGTTACAAGGATTTGACACCCTATTGGCACACTTTGACTAGTTGTGTGTGGCATACTCAAGCATGTCAGAGAATGAAGTGGCATGGAATGGCATAGGGGAGGGTGCAAAATTATGCACATGGAAAAATGAGGCATGTGAAGAAGGAAGAGGGAAGGTGCACGCAATCGAGTGCAGAGGAAATGGGGAAAACTTGTGAGCAGAGAATATATGGTAAAGGCACAACTATTACAAGGAATGTGCGGGGGGCGCGAGAAGGCCATAGACTTGGCTGATTAAATAAAGTGTAAGGCATGCGTAAAGGATGAATAACTACTAGGATGAAGGAAAATGTGTAGAAGATGCATGCAAGGTAATAGTTGAACAAAGAGGAAAAGAAAAATGGAAAGGGGAGAAGGGGAAACGCTTAAGGGCGTGCGAGGAAATAATGACCAAGTGAATGTGCCAAGGAGACAACTGAGGTGTGTGCCACTTGTAATGAAAATCTTGTTGTTGCAGACTCACAGCACCCCTAGATGCAGATCAGGCTTCTAGGTTGATGTTTAGGCATCCAGTGTGATTGCACAACATGGAATCCTTTCTCCAAGTGTGGGACTTGTAAAGATGAGAAAGGATTCTCCAGAGAAGGCTGGTTCCTATTCCTCTGTTCAGATGCATACAAAAAATGCAGAGGGTTTACTAAAACCTAATCTAACTTGCCAAGGAGACAGGGTAAGAAAATGCATAGAATAAAACCTAAACTACAAAGGTGATGCACCAAGGAATGTTAGACACTTATTTTGCAAATTTAACACAGACCACATAGATGCAATACAAACACCATGCACAGTTAACCAAACTACAATAAGGGATCAAAATGACAACAATGAATACATGAGAGGGTTGAGAATCAATCACAAACATATATAATTGCTCAAGATTCGATACAGTACATTGCAGTGGCCAAGAGGCAGAAGAAAACTAGCATTACAATCTGTATGGGAGGTTTGAAAGCTCCACAAATTCTCTGGCAGGCGAGGGAAGAAGGGAGGATGCAAAACAAAGATATCCGACCCCCTAAAGGAGCTCCTCTTTACAATATATATGAAGAAAATGAGAGGGGAGAGAGAGGAAATCCAGAATCTACCCCAACCACTTCTTGGTAGCATTTAAAATCATCTCATTATGATCCAAGTGGCGGATCCTGGCAAAACGGTGGGCTGTCTAACAGGGGCGGCGAGCTGTCTACTACAATAAAGTTGGTAGTTGAAGCATTACACGTGTTAGAGACGTTTTCTTAATGTTCTCCCTCCAAACTACACCAAAATGCAAGATTGACCCCAGAATCATGTAGAGAATTTCAACAACTTTCTGTTGATATAAAGAACGTGCAAATATGAGCTCTGGATCGAAAGATATGATGATCTGAAGATTTAGGGCAAAAAACAGGCGAAAACAGATTTTTAAATTTCTTTTCCCACGCTCTGCCATCTGGACGACACATGGCGGGCTCTGATTCGCTGAGCAATTCCCTCTCTCCACCTTTTCGTGGGTTTTTCTTGTGGGCCCCTTAAACTTGGACACGTGGCACTATTTCATTAGTTCGGATCAGTGCTCGAAAACTCGCCCCTTTGACGTTTTGGACCTTTTTCCTTGACGACACGTGTCATGTTGTGATTCGTCCACGAGCCTACCAGATTTTAGCGTCCACCATGTCCTTTTTATCCCAGATGTTTAGTATGAAAGTTCTCCACTTCAGCCAATCCGGGTGGTTCGTGTCCTTCGCATCCAAATGTCCCAAATGTTTGGCTATTTTTCTTCTCCTTCGGCCGAACCGGCTTTCCACATCCCTCACGTCCCAACGGCCCGATTGTTTCTGTGCTAAAATTTTCCTTTTCAGCCGAACCCGCCAGTTCGCGTCCTTCGCGTACATTTGTTCCACTTGTCCCTGTGCTTTGCGGGCCACCTGGAGGTGTTTCGGCCGAACCGCGCCTTGGTGTCCCACATGTCCCAAATATTTCTAGGACAAGGACTTAGCCGATTTTCACAATTTTTTCTGGCCCAGGCTTATTTTCTGCAACTTCTCGCATTCTCTCAGAGCTCATTCTTTTTCAGCCTGGGACTTGGGAATCCTGATGTATGTTATCAATTCAACCCTAGGGGGGTGAAATTGGATAACAATTTGGTGACTCAGCGGGGTCATCTGCCTGCTAGATGAAAAGACCAGTGGCCTTTTAGCGATCCATTGGGCATGGAGTCATAAGCAATGACCTGAAATGAGCCTGATACTGCAACTCCTTCTACGAGAGCACGCTGAATTGTAAAAACTCAATCCAGGAGAAACAAAACCTGTGCTAAAGCACTTAGGGAAACTGAAACCTAACTACAACAAGACAATGTGCATACGCACTTAGAGGAATTGAAATCTAGACTAATATTTACAAGGGTGAACCTTTTATTTTCAGTAGCAATGTTTGAGATAGATTCCATTTACTGGAATCTGCAGTTCTTCACCGTCCAATGAGGCCAATTGGAAAGCATTGCTGCTCTTGCACTTTGTGACCATGTATGGGCCACTCCAAATGGCATCAAATTTTGAATGTCTTCCCGGTTTTGCTCTGTCCACATCCCATTTCAACACTAGATCTCTAACTTGAAAAGATCTATCTTTGGCCTTCCTATCAAAGGTCTTCTTGATCAAAGCTTGATCCTTTTCCATTACTTGGGATGCCTGATTTCTGATCTCTTGCAGCTCCATGAACTCTACATAACTCACCTCCATGGGCTCAAATTCAAGTAACTCCAGCTGCTTCATGAGTTCCAATGTTGGCAACTCAAGTGACATGGGCAAGATTGCCTCTCTTCCATGGACAAGCCTGAATGGAGAGTTACTTGTGGATCTTTTGGGAGTGATCCTATCATCCCATAAGGCTGATTTCAGCTTGGTATGCCAATACCTCTGATTCTCATCAAGAGTTCTCCTAATGATCCTCAACAATTTTTTGTTTGTAGACTCGGCCTGGCCATTACCTTGAGGGTAATAGTTCGATGAAGTGCTTAGGTAAATACCGTTCTTGATAGCCCACTCAGTCACCTTAGATCCAATGAATGCCAATGCATTATCAGAGATTATTGTAGCAGGTACACCAAATCTAGTTGTTATCCCCTCATAGAAGTCTAAGATGTTAGACTCATTTGCCTCTTTGAGTGCTACTGCTTCTATCCATTTGGTGAAGTAGTCTGTGGCTGTCAAAATCCATGTGTGCCCTTGGCTTGAATTGGGATTAATGACTCCAATGAAGTCTAAACCCCATTGTATGAATGGCTGGTCAACTAAGATTGGATGCAATGGAAGGGCAGCAAGCCTTTCTTTTCCCGTGAAGAATGCACAATTCTTACACCTCTTGATCCATGCATAGCAATCAATGAAAATTTTAGGCCAATAATAGCCAGCCTTCATGATTTTTAGAGCTGTCACTCTTGGTGCGAAATGGCCGCCAGCTGGTCCACTATGAAACTCTTCCAACACCCTTTGAATCTGTCCTGTGCTAATGCATCTCAGCAGTACTCCATTCACATCTTTCTTGAACAAAACTCCATCAACAATGGCATACGGAACAACCTGCAACCTGAAGTGTCTCCTTTGGGTCTTGTTCATCTCTAGGGGGCACTGGCCTGTACCTAGGAAGTGCATAATATCTTGGGTCCAGGAAGGAGTGGGGGAAGCATTGTCTTCTTCTTGATTGCCACTTGGCTCATGACTGTCCTGGACTGTCAAAACAACCTCTTCTTCATTGCATACTTCCTTTTGCTTCCCCAAAACCAGCTGCTCACACAGTTCTTTCCCTCTTACCAGCTTGGTGATCTTGATATCAATGTCATACTCCATGAAACGGGTGATCCAACCTGCCCTTTTCTCATTCAAATCCTTGTTGAGGAGGAAGTCTTTAACTCCAGCATGTGAAACCAGCAACTAGACCTTGTTGTTTGAGACTAAATGCTTGAATTTCTTCAAGCTTCTGATTACTGCAAGTACATGCTTTCAATAAAAGAGTACCTCACCTCGCAGTCGTCTAGGCTCTGGCTGAAAAAGGCAATCGGATGCTCATCATTATCTTTGTTTTGCTGTACCAGAATGGCAGAGATAGTGTCATCACCTCCAAATGCATAGAGGATGAAATTCTTGGAGAAGTCTGGGTTAATGAGAGTTAGTGCTTGAGAGATAGCTTCTTTGATTGCCTCAAAACTCTCCTTTCCTTCTACTGTCCACTTAAAAGCCATGCTCTTCTTTAACATTTTGGTGATGGGCTTGACAAGGGCTGCAAAATCTGGGATAAACCTGCGGACAAAATTGATCCTTCCCAAGAAGCTTTGAAGAGCCTTCTTGTGACTTGGTAATGGCAGTGCTCTTATGGCTTCAACTCTCTCTGGGTCAATTGCCAGTCCCTCTTTCGAGACAATATGGCCAAGGAGCTTTCCTTCATGTGCAAGAAAGATGCACTTCTTGGGGTTCAAAGACACTCCGAACTTTCTACACCTCTGAAACACTTGCCTGAGGTGAAAGAGATGGTCTGCTGCATTCTTGGAGAATACAGTGATGTCATCAAGGTATATCAGCACTATCTTGTTGATCAAGCCCTTGAACGCCATGTCCATTGCCCTTTAAAAGGTAGCACCAGTGTTTCATAGCCCAAATCGCATCTTCTTGTAAGCATACATGACCCATTTAGTTGTGAAGGCTGTCTTGAATTGGTCCTCTTCTTTTACCATCACCTGATTATACCCTGAGTAGCCATCTAGGAGAGAGAATCTCTCTGAACTGGATACTACTTGCAATATTTGCTCCATGGAAGGGAGTGGATAATGATCCTTGAGAGATGCCCTATTGAGGTCGCGGAAGTCCACACAAAACCTGATTTCTCCACTCTTCTTCCTGACCGGAACCAAGTTAGCAACCCAGCTTGAGTGCTTGATCGGGAATATAATGCTTACCTCTATTAGCTTATTTAGCTCTTTCTTCATCAGAGGCTCAATGTGAGGGTTGACTGGTCTCTGCTTCTGCCTGATGGGCTTAGCATCTGGATCCAATTCTATGGTATGTTGTGCCAAAGTTGGATTGAATCCTCTCAAGTCTTCATAGCTCCAAGCAAAGACATCTGGAAATTCTTGGCAAAGCTGAACAAAATCAGATTTCTCTTGTGAGGTACTTACTTTGCCAATCTGTAATGTTTTGCCTTCTTCCACTAAAATAGGCTCTGAATCCTCACCCTTTACTTGAATGTTTGCCTTCTCCTTCCGGAACTGATCATTCGGGTTGAAGATTGACTCCAAGGTTATGAGGCCTTTTGGTAATTTGTTAGTTCTCAACTGCACCACTTGGTCACCATACTGCTGATGCAACTTGTCTTGATTCCTGGCAGAGAACTCATCTTCTTCTTGTAGGAAATTGATGATTTGCTGGTCATTCTCAAACACTTGCCAACTGACATTGTTATCTGGCACTGAAGGCCTAACAATCACGTGGATGTTTGGCTGTACCTTGTCTTGTTGAATGCTTTTCGTAATGTCAAAGGCTGCCCCTACTGCTGCAAGCCTATCAGCAGCTTGATTCTCTTTCCTGGGAATGGATTCGATGCCAAAACCTTCAAAATCTTCCATGAGGTCCCACACCCTGTTCTTGTAGCACCTGAGTAGATCATTCTTGGCAACATGCCATCCCTTGACCTGATTTACAATCAATTCACTGTCTCCAAAGACTTGCAGATTCTTTATTTTTCTCTTGATTGCCCAATGCATCCCTTGCACCAAGGCTTCATATTCAGCAGTGTTATTGGAGCATGCAAATTGAAATCTAAAAGCTTAATAGTACTTTATTCCTTGGGGTGAAACAAGCATGGCTCCACCTCCTGCACCTTGACTACTCCTTGATCCGTCAAAAAACAGCTGCCATACCTCATTGTCATCATTATGGATTGGCTTGGTGATGCTAGGAACAGGTTGATTTTCTTCGTGTATACAATAGACTCCCAGCTCAGATTCTTCTACTTCTTGATAGGGATCAAAAGCATGTATCTTGTTTGCCCATTCATCAAGAGTTAGGTCCGCGATACTTCCAACCTTGGTGTCAGCCTCATCAGTACTAGGGTGATCTTCTTGATCAAATGCTGAGCAATTGGCATTAATTTGACTTGGGGTGTAAGGCTCAATATGGAAGTTTACAATGGGTTCGGATCTGATTGTGGCCTTAGTTCCATACCTTGTTCTAAACAGCATGTGAGACCAATTAGCAGACAAATACCCTCCAATCTTGGCTTTGAAGTCCCTTGACGAGCAAAGGGAAAAGAGTGGTGGAAGGTCTATGATTGATACATCTTGTAAGACAACAACATTTGGACATGCATGCAAGGTAAGGATCAAGTTTTTAATCACTCCAACTGTTGCTATTGCTGTCCCATCTAGCTGCACTACCCCTTTGGATGTTGTTTCATACTGGAGCCCTAGTTGATCAGCTATTTGCTTGGGCATCACTGAGCTACTTGCCCCAGAATCAATCATGCAATTGTGTACTAGTTTATCCCCAATGATTAATGAAACATAGAAAGGAGGGGGTTTCAACATTTTACCTTGTTGTCTTTCATGACTTCCTTCAGGTTGGGCAACATTTGTAAGCACTTTGTCTTGCATCTGAACCCACTGATTTGAAGTTGGCCAATCTTCATGGCAGCTTGCAGCAGATCTCTTTGTCCTGGGATGGATAGGGATTCCCACATTGATATATTAACGTTTGTCTTCTTCATCTGATCAATGATACTGAATGGTGATGAAGAATCTATCTGCTGTCCTTTGGTTTGCACGTTTACTCCCTGCACGTGGGCAGCAACAGCTGGCATTTGAGTTGGCCTAGGGGCGGTTCTTAGCTGCCCTTGTGTATTTGAAACTGGGCTCTGCTTGCCAATTATTTGTGGAACCGTGGAAGGTTGTGGATTGGCTAGGGCTAATGGCTGTTCTTCGCCCAGATTCCTCCTTTTTGACCTTGTGTTGGCTACAACACCTTGAGAAACTGCTTGATTCATGCCACAGAAATATTCTACTTGCCAGTTCACCAATGTGGTGTCATTTGGGGCTGATTGCTGTTGGAATGTTTCTGGTTGTTGGCTGTTTCCTTGACTGCCCTCGCCATCCACACCGGTAGTTGTCACCATTAGTGCTTGATTGAGAGCACCATTGAAGCACATGGATTGGTTATGAGGTTCGTTGCATGGAAAGCACCAATCATATTCCTGGGCAATGTTGTTATGTGTTGGCACTAATGCCTTAGAGGCAGATATGGCATTTGGATTATAGGGCTGGAATGGTCTATTGGCGGGAGGCCTTACTTGGCTTTGATTTTGATTCATATTTGCAGTTGGATTAGGTGGTCTTTGTGGTTGGTATGACTGCCTATTAGGCTGAGCTTGGGGTTGATAGGAAGGTCTGAAACCTTGGGCTTGCTGCCTCTTGAGAGTAACCAGCTCATTGCCTAGGTTTTGCAACTGTTTCATGACCTCTTGAAGCTCATTTGGGGCACTTGGAGATGAAGTGGAAGCTTCATTTGAACTCTGGTTTCTAGGGGTTGGAACAGGAGCCAAAGTGGGTGTTTGACTAGTGCTTGGATTTTCTAAGTTTGGATACAAGGGCATGGGAGGCCTAGGAGCTAGTTTACCAGCTTGAATAAGACAGTTTTCGGCCCTAATGGCAATGCTATAAGCCATAGGGATTGTTGTGCCTCCCATGGACTGAATTAACATAGAAATATCAGAATTCAAAGCTTTAAGGTAATATAGAAAAGCACCTCCTACTGTTGGCTTGACTGCCACTGGAATCCTATCCCAAGACCTTTGAAATCTGAAGTTAAAGTCAGTCAGCTGCTCGTTGGGGGCTCTCTTGATAGTTGTCAACTACTCCAAAAGAGATAAGTTGTCTCCCTTCTCTCCAAATTTCTCGTGAAGTGCAATGCACAGCTGATTCCAGTTTGTAATAGAACCAGCCCCAAGGCTCCTAAACCATTACAATGCTTTACCCTTGAATGAAGATGCCAGTAATTTGATAGCCACTTGCATTTCATTGATTTCATGAATTGCACAAAGGTTAGCAATATCTTTAACATGATCACCTGGAGTAGTCTGATTTTCTCCAGTGAAGTAGGGAATGTTCTTCAAGGCCGCAATATGAACTGGATGTTGTGCATTGAGAGCAAGTGGGCTGCTGCCTGTGAAGTTGACGTAGGGGTTGTTCTGAGCCATTCTGATTGGTCTTAAAACCCCTGTATATTGAAAGAAAGGCCTATCAGGTGGAGGAGTTGAGAGAGTTCTTTTTGGTGGAGATGGAGACCTTTGAATCCTTCTTCCTCTTTGTCTTCTTCTTAGAGATAACTGTAGGTATTCAAACGGCACTTCTTCTTCTCCAACTCTTGACCTTGTGGTGATTCTTCTCATGAGTTTTCAGGCCTGCACTGCTAAAACCAGTTGATTCTTCCCCTTGGAGTCGCCAGATATGCAAATAATAGCTCTTATAAGCAAGAAAACTGCAACAAATGCATATCAACTTTGCTGCAATAAAAATGAGACCTCTAGTGTCCCATCGGGCGTGCCAAAACTGTTGTTGTAGACTCACATCACCCCTGGATGCAGATCAGGCTTCTAGGTTGATGTTCAGGCATCTAGTGTGATTGCACAACATGGAATCCTTTCTCCAAGTGTGGGACTTGTAAATATGAGAAAGGATTCTCCAGAGAAGGTTGGTTCCTATTCCTCTGTTCAGATGCATACAAAAAATGCAGAGGGTTTACTAAAACCTAATCTAACTTGCCAAGGAGACAGGGCAAGAAAATGCATAGAATAAAACCTAAACTACAAAGGTGATGCACCGAGGAATGTTAGACACTTATTTTGCAAATTTAACACAGACCACATAGATGCAATACAAACACCATGCACAGTTAACCAAACTGCAATATGAGATCAAAATGACAACAATGAATACATGAGAGGGTTGAGAATCAATCACAAACATATATAATTGCTCAAGAGTCGATACAGTACATTGCAGTGGCCAAGAGGCAGAAGAAAACTAGCATTAAAATCCGTATGGGAGGTTTGAAAGCTCCACAAATTATCTGGCAGGTGAGGGAAGAAGGGAGGATGCAAAACAAAGATATCCGACCCCCTAAAGGAGCTCCTCTTTACAATATATATGAAAAAATGAGAGGGGAGAGAGAGGAAATCCAGAATCTGCCCCAACCACTTCTTGGTAGCATTTAAAATCATCTCATTATGATCCAAGTGGTGGATCCTGGCAAAACGACGGGCTGTCTAACAGGGGCGGCGAGCTGTCTACTGCATTAAAGTTGGTAGTTGAAGCATTACACGCGTTAGAGACATTTTCTTAATTTTATCCCTCCAAAATGCACCAAAATGCAATATTGACCCTAGAATCATGTAGAGAATTTCAACAGCTTTCCGTTGATATAAAGAACGTGCAAATCCAAGCTCTGGATCGAAAGATATGATGTTCTGAAGATTTAGGGCACAAAACAGGTGAAAACGGATTTTTAAATTTCTTTTCCCGCGCTCTGCCATCTGGACGACACGTGGCGGGCTCTGATTCACTGAGCAATTCCCTCTCTCCACCTTTTCGTGGGTTTTTCTTATGGGCCCCTTAAACTTGGACACGTGGCACTATTTCATTAGTTCAGATCAGTGCTCGAAAACTCGCCCCTTTGACTTTTTGGACCTTTTTCCTTGACGACACATGTCATGCTGTGATTCGTCCATGGGCCTGCCGGATTTTCACATCCACCGCGTCTTTTTGTCCCGGATGTTTAGTATGAAAGTTCTCCATTTCGGCCGATCTAGGCGGTTTGCATCCTTCATGTCCAAATGTCTTGAATGTTTGGCTGTTTTTCTTCTCCTTCGGTGGAACCGGCTTTCTGCGTCCCTCGCGTCCCGACGGCCCGATTGTTTATGTGCTAAAATTTTCCTTTTCGGCTGAACCGACCAGTTTGTGTCCTTAGCGTACATTTGTTCCACTTGTCCCTGTGCTTCATGGGCCACCTGGAGGCGTTTCGGCCGAACGGCGCCTTGGTGTCCCGCATGTCCCAAATATTTCTAGGACAAGGACTTAGCCGATTTTCACAATTTTTTCTGGCCCAGGCTTATTTTCTGCAACTTCTCGCATTCTCTCAGAGCTCGTTCTTTTTCAGCCTGGGACTTGGGAATCCTGATGTATGTTATCAATTCAACCCTGGGGGGGTGAAATTGGATAACAGATCTCTGAACCATAATATGTATGTAAGTTGTCCAAATAACTAGGAGAGTTAGTTGGATAACATTTTTGGAGAATATTGGGGACATCTTCCTGCTAGATGAAGGAGATCAATGTCCTAGAGCATCCATTGGGCATGGAGTTTGCTATGTGATCATGAAATTTTGATTTGAAGCTTTGAAGAACTACCCCTAAAGTCACATGAAGGATCATTTCTTGACTGTATTCTGAATTCTGCAAACTACTTAAAATAGACCAATACCCTAGAAGTAAAAGAAGAGCACATGTAGGAAGCAAGTAAGAAGAAAGAACTATGTACAAACAAATAACTGCATGCAACACACTTGAAGGAATTGAAACTACCCTAATATATATAAAATGATGCAAAAAACTTAATGGAAGGGTTCGAGATGGATCCCATTTATTGGGATTTACAGTGCACCTCCATGAAGATGAGTTAACTCGAAAGAGTTATCCTCCTTGCATGAACTGATGATGTATGGGACATTCCAAAGTGCATAAAACTTTGAATGACACCCAGGTTTAGCTCTATCAGCATCCCATTTCAAGACCAAGCCCCCAAATTTAAAATTTTTAGGCTTGACCTTTCTGTCAAACCATTTATTTGTTGCTTGCTCATGTTGTTCTAGCTTGATCATGTCAAATTTCATTGATTCTTTAAGATTAACCAGCTCTACCATTTTGATTTCTCTCTGGTCTGGGTCTTTGAGCTCGAGCTACTGAGAAAATGCCAATGAGTTTAACTCATGTGTTAAAGGAAGTGTATCCCCCTTACCATATACAAGTTTGTAAGGATAAGTATGTATTGCTTTTTAAATTATGATTCTATCTACCCAGAGTTTGTGCGAGACCTTATCATGCCACTGTTTTTGGATGATGTTAATTGTGTGCTTTATGATCATGATCAGGCTCTTGTTTTTTGACTTTGCCAAACCATTGCCTTGAGGGTAATAGTTGGAAGAATTCTTTAGATAAATTCCTAGATTTAGAGCCCAATCGGTGATTTTAGTGCCAATGAAGGCTTTTGCATTATTAGAGATAATGGTTTGAGGAATGCCAAACCTTATGACTATACCTTTGAGAAAGTCAAGGATGACTGAATTGGATGATTCCTTGAGTGTGATAGCTTTTGTCCATCTGGTAAAGTAGTCCATAGCCATCAGCACCAATCTATGTCTAGCGCTTGAAGTTGGATTGATCATGCCTATGAAGTCGAGACCCCATTGCGCAAAAGACTGATCCACTTGGATTGGTCGGAGGGGAAGCACTGCTAATCTCTTCTTTCCTACAAAAAAGCACATTCCTTTCATTTTGTGACCCACTTGTGTGCATCTACAAACATAGTAGGATAAAAGATACATGCCATTATGATCTTCATTATTGTAGTCTTCGCAGATAAGTTTCTACTAGAGAATCCATCGTGAAATTTTGCTAACACTTTTTTAGTCTGCGCATCATTGATACATTTTGACAACACACCATCAAGATTATTCTTGAAGATAAGTCCATTAATAAAAACATAGGGGGTATATTGTAACCTCATATGTCTTCTCTTTGAATTGAAATCTAGGAGGGTATGTGCCCTTGGAAAGGAATGTGATCATGCCCTTCATCCAATTACACGCACCAGGATCTGTATTCTACTCAATTCTGTGTGCAGGAGAGATTCATCAAGAAAAAATGAAGTCTCAGATTCATTGTGTGCATATTCAACAAGCTACTTATAGAGTGCACTACCTCTTACCAACATTGTGGCTATGATAGTCATATCATACTCCATGATTTTGGTCACCCATCATGCTCTCTTCTCACTAATTTATTCTCCCATGAAGAATTCTCTAACAGAAGAGTGGGAGACTAACACCTTGATATGATTTGTGGCGAGCATATTTTTGAGATTTTTGAGTGTGCACATAATGGTGTAAACCTATTTCTCTATATGACTATATTTTAATTAATAATCCTTAAGTTTTTGGTTGAAGAAATCCACTGGTTGTTCTAACCCTTGTTCATTTTCTTGTGTTAGGACAACATCAACACTCGCATCAACGCCATAAGCATAAAGGATAAAATCATTTGAGTAATTCGGGTTGATGAGTGTTGGTGAGAAAACAATATCTTACTTGATTTTGTTGAAGCTTTCTTTTGCTTATGCTATCCATATGAAAGTTATGTCTTTCTTGAGCATGAGCATAATGGGCTGAACCGGTCTTGTAAAGTTAGGAATAAAACACCTAACAAAATTGATCTTACAGTGGAAGGACTGCAAAGGCCTTTTTGTTCACGAGTAGGGAAAGAGCCAGGATGGCTGAAACGTGTTCAAGATTAGTTGCAATGCCATCCTTTGAAACCACATGGCCCAAGAGCTTGCCCTGTGCCACTGAAAAATTGCACTTCTTGGGGTTAAGAGATACCCCATACTTTCTGCATCTCTCAAAGAATTTCTCCAGGTGTGCAGTATGATCCGTGCTCTGCTTTGAGAAGACTGTAATGTCATCAAGGTAAACAAAGATGAATTCTTTGATGTAACCTTTGAAGGCAATGTCCATGGTGCGTTGAAACGTTGTGCCTACATTTGACAAACCAAAGGTCATCTTTTGATATGCATATGTTCCCCACTTGGTTATAAAAGCTATTTTGAATTGATCTTCTTCCTTGAATAGGATTTGATTGAAACCTGAATACCCATCCAACATTGAGAATCTTTGTGCATCAGCCACAATCTACAGAATCTGCTCCATTGAAGGTAGATGATAATGATACTTTAGAGATTCCTTGTTCAAATATTTGAAATCAACACAGAGTCTGATTTCATCATTCTTCTTGCACATCGAAACTAGATTCGCGACCTAGGTAGAGTACTTGATGGGAAAAATAATCTTCACCTCAATGAGTTTGGATAAGTCCTTTCTCACGAGGGGCTCTATCTTTGGATTAAGTGGTCGCTTATTTTGTCTGATGAGCTTGATACTAGGATCAAGGTCAATAGAATGTTGAGTAACACTTAGATCAAAACCTTAGAGGTCTTCGTACTCTCATGAGAAGATATCACTATATTTTTGACAGAGAGAGATGAAGACTTGTTTTTCATTGTGCACACAAGCTTTAATGAGTAACGAAATCTCTCCGCGTGCAATATTGACTGGGGAACAATCTTCTTGTGCTGCGTGCATATACCTTTCTTCACTCTTGAACTCATCATTAGGGATAAACATTTTCTCTAAGGTGACTGACCCTTTAGGAAACTTGTTTGTCTTTAGCTATATTACTTTGTCACAGTAATTGTCATGCAAATCGGATTGCATACTTGATGAGAAATCAACTTCATTCTGGATGAATTGGATGATTTGCATGTCATTTTCAAACAATTGCTAGCTGGTGTTGTTATCTATAATGGATGGTATGATCATCATATTAATGTGCTGAGTATTTCCTTTGAAAAATTCCTCAACAGGAGAGAACTGGGAACCAAACATGGCCATTTTATCAACTTCCTTATTCATTTTGTGTGGCACCACCTACAGATTTAGAGCATCAAATCTCTCAAGGAGGTCCCAAACTCTATGTTTATAAGCTTTGAGAAGATTATTCTTTGTCATGCAATTGTTTGTGACTTGGTGGATAGCCAATTCTATGTCCCCAAAGATCTGCAGTGCCCTAATTTTTTTATTTTTAGCAATAAGTAGACCATGCACCAATGCCTCATATTCTACCACACTGTTAGAACATGTAAACTACAACCTGTGTGTGAAGAAGAATTTATTATCCTTAGGGGAAATGAGAATGAGTCCTACTCCTGCGTCATTTATGCTTTTGGATCCATCAAAGTATAACTTCCATAGACTAGGGTTCTATTCACTTTTCTTGAGTGTGCACGGCAACATAACTTCTTATTCAAGAATGCAGTAAGTACTAAGCCAAATTTCACAAACTTCCAACTCTTCATCATATGGGTCAAATTTATGGTGCCTCTTCACCCACTCATCAAGTACCAGATCAGGAATATGAGGTGGAAGAGGATACTCTTCAGAAACTGAATCATGTTCTTCTTGGATTAAATAGTTGGCTTGGAGAGGGGATGAGACATATGAATCTACATGATAGGAAAATATTTTCTCAGCTTGTATGGTAAACTGGGCACCATACTTTGTCTTGAGTAACATATGGGGCCAATCAGAAGACAAGAAACCACCCACTTTAGTAGTAACATCTCTTGACAAACATAAGGCAAACGGAGGGAGTAGATCAATGATTGACACATCTTGAGTTATTGTAAGACTTGGAAATGCATGGAGAGTTAACTCAAGATCCTTGATTTTTCCTAGGGTAGTGACAGTTGAACCATGAAGTTGGAGGACTCGTTTTGTCAAGGGAGCTGTAATTAAGACTTAAGACATCAAAAATATTCTTAGGCATGACAAAAGTACTAGCACCTGAGTCAATCATGTAGTTATGGACAAGATGTTTTCCTATGATTAAAGACATATAGAAGGTCAGGGTTTTAATAACTTTACTTACTTGCTTCTCCTCTTATTGGTAGATGTTGATAGAAGCGTGTGACTTCTACATAGATGGATCAGTGTGTGGGAGTTGCGCTAGAGCTTAATGCAACAAATCACACTGGGATGGAAAAGTGAGTGCATCCCACATTGTGACATTTATGTTTATCTTCTTCATCTGGTCCATAATGCTAAATGGAAAACCCACTAACTTACGCATTTGAGGAATATCAAAATCCTTTCTTGGTTGTTTGGGTACAAAAGCCAAAACCTTCATTGGCGCAGAGGCTTGACCTACCAAAGGATGGGAATGAACCACTTCTAAAGGATCTTTGCACGAAGCGTCACGCGGTGGCACTTGGGAATTATTAATACTGGATGTCTTAGCTACTTCCTTTTTCTTTTAAGGGTCTGCTTCTGTTGCTAGAATTATGACGTGTATGCTATGCTCAAGTATTCTTTTCTTGTTTCTTGTGTTGTCCAAAACTTGAGTGTGTGGCCTACTTGTATCCTATATAGCTTGGTTGATTGCACAGAAGTCCTCAGCACCAAAGAAGATAAAATTTTCCTCTAGAGGAGCTTCTGGCCTTTCTTGGTTATCTGCTTCAGGTGGGCTTGTTGAAGGATAAAAAATGGGAGCATTCTGAGTCATGCAGGCTTACACACATGTAAAATTGGTGCAATGATATTGATTATGAGGCATATTGCAAGGAAAACACCATTCGGACTCCTACGCCATGTTGTTCTGGACTGGGAAAAGTGCTTGACTTGTACTGGGAATTGGAAGAGAAGGCGCGAGAGGAATAAACTGTAAAGGCAAGTGCACATTAACATGCCATCTATAATTCTGCTTATTTTTTTAGTATCTTTGATTCCCATACTAATTCCACCAAGGTTGATTTATCTGGATTTGCACCTGATTGGAACTACCTATGTAGGCTTGCATCTACTACTGCTCTAATGATATGACCTTGTTGGACAAATTTCTAATCAGTCCTTAACTCATCATCTTCCTTTTGTTGTGTAAGAGAGTAGGATGTAGACGTGACTGGTTTCGAGATCTGCACTGGAACTGGAGCAATAAAAGGTTGGGGCCCTAGAGACATCTCTAGGAACAAGGGTGCATGATTCTTAGGCACCAACTTAGCTTGAATGAGACTATTTTCTAGCCTTATTGTAATGTTGTATGCAACAGGTAAGGTTCTACCTCCCATATATTGAATCATGACTGAAATTTCACTATTCAAAGCCCTTAGATAGTACAAGAAATCATGCTAGGATGTAGGCCTTACTACTTGAGGAATTCTATCCCAAGTCTTCTAGAATCTAATGTTGAAATCAGTCATCTACTCATTGGACGCACGCTTTTTTGTAGTCAGTTTCTCCACCAGTGATAGATGATCTGTTTTATCTTCAAAGTAATTATATAGAGCCGTTCCAAGCTCATCCTAAGTAGTAATAGATGTAGGTCTCAGGCTACGGTACCATTGGAGTGATTTACCCTTGAAAGAAGATGCAAACAACCTGACAACAATATCATCATGTGCAATCAGATAGAAAGAGCATACATTGGCCACATCTTGAATTTGTTCAACAGGGGTGACTTGATTTTCTCCTGTGAAGTATGAAATACTCTTGAGTGCGGCTAGTGGTATTTCTTTTTTGGCATTGAGATTGAGCAGGTTTCTACCAGTGAAGCTAGACAATTTTGTTAGAGAAGGAGGAGGTTGAAGCACCTGGTAGGGTGTGCTTTTCTATTTTGAGGAGGAGTAGAGTGCACTCAATGTGTTGGAGTTGGGGATGAACATGTGGAAGATCTACTTGGTGTGTTTCTTAGTGAAAGATGGAGGTATTTAAAGGATCCTTCAATTGTAACAATCTGTCTGGTATGTACTCTTCTCATAGATAACACAAAGGATTGTAAAATAGGAGCTCTAAAAATCTTGGGAGTCACTAGATGTGTTGAAATAAGCCTCCAAAGGCTGAAAATACTAAGTTCACAACTAGAACTTAGCAATATGAAATTTGAACTTTCACTGCTGGTCCCACCAGGCGTGCCAGAAACTATTGGTGGTCAAAATTCCACCCGTGTCTTGGATTTGGAAGGACTGAGTCGTTTGAGACAATAATGGAACTGTCTCCAAGTTGTGGGACCTTGCACGCTTGAGATGGATCTCCGGAGAAGGTCGGTTCCTCTATCTATTTCTACTGCTACTACTATTAATAATGCTGAAAGGTAAAACTAAGCTAACAATGCCAATGGACCAGGGATAGAATGATAACATGAAAGGAAACTACACTAAGGAAGGTGATAACACTAGAAAAATATGGATGAACACTATTTGTTCTGAGTGAAAATGAAGGGAAATGTGTGAAAGAAGGATAGGTTGTTCCCTTTTTAGGGAGGGCACAAAAGTATGTGTGTGGAAGAATTAGGTGTGGGAAGAAGGAAGAAGGAAGGTGCATGTAATCATGCATGAAGGAAATTGGGAAAACTGGTGAGCAGAGAACATATGGTCAATGCACAACTATTACATTGTAATGTGCGGTGGGGCATGAGAAGGACATGGACTTGGATGATCGAAGCAATTTTAAGGCACATGTGCATGATGAATAATTGATAGGAAGAAGGAAAATGTGTAAAAGATGTGTGTAAGGAAAGAGTGGAACAAAGAGGAAAAGGAAAATGGAAAGGGGATAAGGGGAAGTGTGCAAGGGTGCGTGAGGAAACAATGGCCAAGTGAATGTGCCAAGGAGACAACTGAGGTATGTGCCACTTGCAATGAAGATCTCTAAGCCATAATATGTATGTAAGTTATCCAAATAACTAGGAGAGTTATTTGGATAATAGTTCCTGGTAGATATTTTGAAATACTTAACATCATCATAGACGTATCTTTAATTCATGTTTGAAAAATGTCCCAGATGCTCTTCTTTCACACCTATCGAATCATTGTTTACCTTTATATCATTTTCTATGGTAGAGGCACTATCCTCATAAATGAAGTCATTTGTGTGAGATTCAAGCATTTCCATTTCATCACATTCAAAATGAATAAAATATTCTTCACAAAATGGGAAAGAGAAGGACTCATCTTCAAATTTATTTTCATGAACCAATGTTTCAAAAGGGACATTGAGTTCCTTTGCTTGTTCTAATTCATTATTGAACATTTGTGCCTTAAATGAAGAATTAAAAACTTATTCATACTTATATTACATATTCATATCATAGGTCAGGATTTCAAGATTGAGTTGAGGGTCTTCAGTTTCTTCCGTATCCTTTAAAATATCTTGTAGTGATTCCTTCTTCAAAGCTACCACATTCTCACCTTCACATTGAGTCTAGATAATATGGACATGAAAGACTAGTTCACTTTCACAAGGTTTATTGAATATCACCATTTCATCTTCACGAGTAACATCATATTTGAAAGACTTGAGTACTTTCTTATCCATACATTCACCATCAAGAAGGCCATCCTCTTCAAATGGAAAGGTGAAAGCTTCATTTTCACAATTATGTTCATTAGTTAATTTTTCATGTCGGAACTCATTTAAAACATCCTCTTTCTCATGATCAGAATTACTTATCATTTGGGGTTTTCCTTCTTTCAAGTCATGGCATACTTTATCTTCATCATCATGAAACAAAGAACAAATATCAATACCAAATGGGAAAGGTGCATTGTGTAATTTAGGGTTCATAAAATCAGCCTCTCATTCCTCAACTAGTTTGATCACATTCAAGAACTCTTCCACCAAGATGGGAAGCTCAACCTCTTCTTCTGAAGTCATGAAATAGTTACAATCTCTTGAATATTTATATACAATGTCTTCCCTTGGATCATCCATTTTTTGCACATTATATTTCATTTTTCTTATCAGAAGCAACTTCTTCATGATACCTTTGACTAATATGGTGGAAAATGAACAATCCAACTTTATAACTCTAATAATTTCTCTGCAAAATATTTGACTTAGCAACATCCTAGATACAGTCAGCATGTCTACCAAAAGTATTTTGATATTGATTTTCTTGTCAGGAAATTCCACAAGTGCTACTTGAATATATTTAACTTGACCAACAAGATGTACTTCTTTGGTATCCATGGAGTAACAATGGCCAATAAAAGGGACATGAGTGAGAATAAGAGCATGCAAAATTTTTATAGGCATGACATTATCTGATGCTTTAGAATCAGTGATACAATTATTCAATTTATATCCATTAATCAACAAAGAAAGGTAGAGGGGTTCTATTCTTCTAGAAGTGGAGGGTACAGAGGCAAGAAGGTTCTGAGATATAAAATTTCTAGGAGTAGGGATTGAATATTTTATAGAGAGGTTTGTGGGACATGATCTTACCTTTTCTATTTTGATAAACTAGACAAATTTATCAAACTACTTGGGATGAGTTCTCAAATATTCATAGTCAAATATTTGGACTTTGGACTTCTTAAAATGTTCAACTATGTAAAGATGAGGAGGACGATGGAATGGACATAGTAGCGAGAGGCTAACTACTTCTTGGAATGACACTGATATTGTTTTTATTTAAATCATTACACTTGAATACATAAATGGGGTGAGAACTTAGAAAATGAGACACAAAATTACCCACATTTGAAGATGTAGAGGAAATTGTGGATACTTTGGGATTCTTCTTTTTTGATTGCATGGGAGGGGGTGGAAGTGATAATCCTTTGGTTATTGTTTTTTTAGAGCCACCACTTGATGATATTTGAATTTACAAGAAGTATCCCTCTCTTGAGCCTTCAAACGGGTGAACACCGCATAATAATGACTCTTCATATAAACAATGGTTTCATCATCCTCATCATCTGAAGAAGGGATAAATTCAAAAAATCCAATGTTTCCAGTAGAGTCAATCTCATAAATGGCTAAAATTCCATCATTATTTTCATCATCAAATTGAGCATCCACATACTCTCCTTCAGGCCTTGCTTCGCATGTGGCATACACGGGAGGCCCTTCAAGATCTAATGTTATTTCTCCTCCACCTATTCTATTTCTATTCTGATTATGATTTTGGTTTACATGTCTTCCCCTCGAAGCATCATTGTATGAGACAATGACTTGCGAAATTTAATTCTTCAATGAAAGCATATCATTAACTAATTTTTATAGCAATGGATTAGCTCTTTCATCTTTTGAACTCTAGGCATTATCCTTCATTGAATAGTTCTTGAATTATCTTGAAATGATGAGGTCATCTTCCACATCAATGGAAATTTCTTGAGCATTGTCCAAATTGTTTGGTTTTGATCTATGTAGTATGAATCTAACTTCATGAAACTGGGCATTCACGAAGAACATTTTCTGATTATCTGCCATAGGATGAGCATCAATAGAACTTTTTTGATCAACTTATTGGATTTTTCTATGAAATATTACATGGGATATTTTGGTTCTTTCTTCATCTATATTAGTTGAAGGAGGAGGGCATGGACATATTCTACAGTCTTCAATGTTGCCTCAAACTTGGTTTTCATATAATTCCAATTAGTTCTTGAGCGTGATGACAAGCAGTAAAACCAATATGTAGTGGCATCTTGTAATAATTCCACAACTAACTGCACAACAAAATATTTGTGTTATACTCCAAGAATTCCATAGGATCTGATGAATGATGTAATATGACCATTTGGTCATTGTTTTCCATATTCATAGAATTTGGGAAAGTTATTTCTCGATCCTTTTGGAAATTCATGAAGTGATGGAGCTAAGGCCAACTGACTAGTATTTTATCCACATAGAAGAGGTGCATCCATTCTTTCTTCTTCTTCCTATGGCTCTTCTTCACTTTCTTCTTCCAGAGGAGTGAGGACTAGTGGTTCAATAGGTGGCTCTTGAGTACAACCTTCAATAGGAAAGTTAGGATTGAATTCAAGAAAGTACTCTTGACTGTTGCCTTGCTATTTGAACACTGGGAATCCTGAAATTAGCTTGTTGTTGCTCTTTAAATGCCAGGTCAATTATGCCACCTACACGATCAACTCGAGTGTATATATTTTTTACCAATTTGATCAAAGTGTTAGATAAAAATGTAACTTGGAAAAATGTATATTTTTCAATAGGATGAAAACAAGGCTCTTGAATATTTAGATGGAATTTTTGGTTTTTTTAATTTTTATGGATTTTCAAATATACATTTTTTTTCCAGATATATTATTTTTTTGTATTTTTCAGAGATTTTTAGGGGTACACAAGAATAGATCTCTCCCCAGTGGAGTTGTAAAAAATTGTTGGCAAAATAATTTGTCACGTTGCAAATTATTGAGTTTTCACCAACGCTCTAGGGATAAGCCCCTCCTTCTTGTGTATGGGGAGGATCTCATTATTGAATGTAAACTACCTAAATCTGTTCATAGCCATTAGGTTAGGGATCACATAGGAATAATCTAATAAACCTATGGTAAAGTGATTGTACCAAGTACAAGGGAGGAATTTTCAGTGAAGATAGGTAAAGGGGAGTTGGAAAAATAAGGAGAGAGGGGGTTAATGTTGTGGGTAGGATTATAGATTACACATACATCAACCAAAGTAGGTCCAAATTCAATTAGAAGAACATAATAATACAAGCCGTTAGAAAGACCTATAAATTAGAGACACAAAGTTCTACAGATATATCAATCAAATAAACAAAGTTCCTTCTTGGTTGTATACGATCACAATGCTTACACAATTGGAAAGTAGATTAGGTAGAGGCACATATGAAAATAAATACAAGAAATGAGTCTCTTATTACTTGATGTAGTAATGATATAAATCTAAACAACATACAACAATCCAAAATTTCCCCCTTGGAATGTAGGCGCCATTCCAATTTATAACATTACAACTGTCCTTTCATCTTGCCCATGTGAATTTTCACCTTCCCTCATGACCTTTGATCTTTCAATTTACCTCATGACCTTTGACCTTTGACCTTCCCTCGTGACCTTTCATGCTCCTTCATCACTCATGACCTTTCATCTTCCCTCGTCACTTGTGACCTTCCACATTCCTAGATTGTTACAAAAAATGAGTATTTTTATTATTGATGAAAAACAACCCTTACAATGTTGAATTGAAGGTCATTAAGTGAATAAAATGAAACAGGGAAAAGGCACATTTTCAACAAGGAATTAAAATATAGGGGGAGAAGAAAGGAAAGAGAGGTTGAATGTAGACACATGACTTCCTACTATAGAAACCTTTCAGATGATCATCTATAAAATCTAGATGCCCGACTGCAGCTCACCTAGGCTACAAAATATAGACACCTAGTTACACCTCCTAGATGCCCAACTACACCTTTCAGACGCCCAAATGCACCCTTCAGATGCCTGGTTGTATGATCCAAATTATTGGTTTCATGTACAAGCATATTTCATTTAGTGATTCCATATATACGAATTATCTGCATTTGCAGACGCTTACTTACTGGGCTTCTGCACATCTGACTCATCTGCACCTTTACAACCCATTGTTGAGTAGATTGTCCATGAATGATCAATTTTTTTCCTAAATATTCCTAAATTTATTCCATCACTTTCAAGACTCCTTGTCACTACTTTTAGATTCTTAATATATTTTCCGAATTCTTCCGGAGGATGTACACATGCTCTAAAATGGCCAAAATTGGCATTTGTAGGATTCTAACAAGACTAGTCTTCCACTAAAATTAAATGAATCAATTGATGAACCTTATTAAAACCATCCCTGAACATTGAAACAAACTTAAAAACCTTGTTAGGAATTTCCTATGAGCTAGGGTGAGAGTGAGACTTCAGGTAGGCTGGCCAGAGGCAGAATGCACAATGACTAGGAAGTGAAAGATTCAATTGTGGGCTTAGTTGTCATGCTTTTAATTTTACATTTTTGGGTTAGTAATTTTTCATGAAAACATAATGGAATTAGTTTCATCTTGTATAACCATAAGTTTAGTTAGTTTCATCTGGATTAGAATAGTGTTAAATGGGTGAATGCAATTGGATATCCTTGCTAATTCATGGTGAAGTTGATTAGCTATATGTTGTTTCATGATCTTTAGTAACATGAGATTAAATTGTGTATAAAATATTCAATTATTAACTTGAATTATTATTATTTCAAAGATTTTCTATAAGTGGATGTGTGTTAACAATCTTTTGTAGGAAATTGAGAAGTAATAATAAGTTTTCTAACTAATGTTTACTAAAATAATCAATCCACAAACTTCTTTCCCTTTTCATCTTAAGCCTATTCTTAGCTAGGAATGAGTTGCTATAGATATATTTAATGAATCATGTAGTGGTAAATTTGAGATAGAATACCTTTGGTGTTTCCAAACAATTCTCTTTTCTACCCTACCCTACCTTACCCTTTTTTCAATTTTTTAAAAGCAAGCCTTATCAACATAAAAATATCCTTATGGGGAAATACTACCAAAAAAAGATGGGAAAATTTGAAGTATGTTGAGAATCTCCGAGTGTTAACAAAATACATGCTTGTTATTCTAACACATTATCATTTATAAAACTGGATACCCACAACTCATGCATTGATTCAACCCCCTCCAAGCTCTAAAATGAGTAGGGAACATAAAAAATTCCCTGTTTCTACATGTGGGTGTAAAAAAACCTCATCAACAATAATATTTTGCAGATAATTCATCTCTGGTTCTGGAGAAAACTATGTTAAGGTATAAAACCATTTTACATAGGATAATATTGTCCCACAATTTGGTCTAGGTTGTAAATGAGGCTCTATAAATTCCATGACCTTTGAAAAAAAAATGTATATATAATTTTGTGAAATATTAGGTCTCCATCATGTACACAACCCTCTAAAATTAGCCAGCTTGACCCAAAACCTAATATTTGCTAAAAACCCTACAAATTATTAGTGATTGAGTTTAAGCACAATCCATGCACCACATACATTAGCACTTTTTAAAGAGGTCTCAAAATACACGTAGTTCTCCACATAGAGATGCAAGATTATATTTCATGGATGTAACTATATTTTATAACTTAAACACTTAATAATTTTCTTTGTATTGACTTGGCTTGTTTGTTCTTGAATTGGCTTTTTGGGATCTTGATTTGAGAATTTTAAATCTTGGACTTGGTTTAGATTGATTTAGACCTATATGGGGGATGTTCATGATGTCTTATTTTACTTTAGGGAAGTTTAGGATATTTTTTCATTACTTTCAAGGCATTATTTCTTGAGAATCTCTCAAGAATGCAAGGTGAGTATTAGGTGTGTAAATGATTATCTCATACTTTCTTATATAGGGTTTCATGGATATAATTCACATTAAGGAAAACCTATAATGGATATTATGACCCATTAAATATATAAAAATTGGAAAATTGATAGTTGGGTAGCCTAAGACGGGACCATTCTACTTAGAATTAGACCATTTGACAATTTTTTTCTTGTCAAAGGGTTTGGTCTAGTAGTGAGAGACATTTTTGTAGAGATTTATGCTTGATAATTAGGAGTGATGGTCTATTTCTTACTGATATGAGTGATTCTATAGGTGGTTGATAAGTGCAATGAGGAGAGAATGCAATAGGACCAAGGATGGAATATGATATGATAATTAAGTTCACAACAGGTGCAAAACTCATGACTAAAGGGATTGAGTCCATACTGACATTATCAACTTCCGAGTTACCAAATTTAGGTGTCTACATTTTTATCTTTAAGCTAGGAAAGGAAATTTTATTTCTTAAAGGAAATATATACTTGTGTGTAAACACAATTTTTATTTATTTGATAGTTTAAGTGCCTACAAGATCCCTAAAGTGAAATAGGTGCATCATAGAGTGTAGCCAATGTCTATAAAAAAGAACTAAACTTAAATTCTAAATTGAATTGAAAGATTATAAATTGAAATTAAACAATCATAGAAAAAGTACACTTATTTTCCTAGTGAATGTAGAATCCGCCTGACGAATCACTTGGAAAGAGGCACTCTATCTATATAACTATCATGACATAACTAAAACTAATATGAACTAGTCCACTTTTGCACCTCGGGCGAGTGCACAAGGTGAACCAATTTGTGTGATATGTCAGCATTAGATATTTGGGTGTATCAAGGTGTGTGATATGATACCTAAGACCCATGCATTCCTGGCTGATTATGGACTAGGAAAACATGTTCAACAATTGTAGTATGGGTGATCATGTCTAAAACTACTTTCAAAATATTTGATATAAATTTAATGAAAAAGATTATTATGGATTTGTTACTTTATGGGATAGTAAGATACATGTTGTCCAAAATAGAACCCAATGCTATTTTGAAAAACTCATCTAAGTTTTAGAATAGACAACTCTTGCTTTAAGACCCACAAAACAAAGTAATTTATGAAATTGTAGTATTTTGTATCATTGTAAAAAGTTAGTACTTCACGAAATGGAAGATATAGTATTTAGAGGAGATGGTTAATTCCGAAAAACAAGGCATGTAGTCTCCATAGGAGAAGCCGTGATGCAAGGTAAAAGTGCCACCAGAAATTGTGTAACATAAAAAAACAAGTTTGAATGCGACTAAGGTTAGAAGCGGTAGAACAAATAACTTAGTGTTCCGTAGACTTAACAGACGTAGTATTCTTTAGAGTTGAAAAATTCATAGGGCTTTCAAATTCCACACAAGAAAAAATCCACGATGAGAGAAATTCTACTGTTATGGCATGTAGAAGAGGTGGGTTTAATGTGGAATATTGATTTAACAAATATGGAATTTGTGAAACCCTATTTGCAACGTCATGTATGATTAAAAATGATAATTTTTTTTTAGAATATAGATGACACAAGAAATAAGCTATTGAAATATGAAACCTTGAGTGCAAGAGAATTATTAGAAGACTGATTTGATTTTACACTTGATCTCGAAGTATTATGAACTGGAAGACTAATGAACAAGAAAGGCAGACTATCGCAAATGAGCACATAAAATCCTGGAACTTCCAGATAAATATGGAATAGGGCGTCTGGACTGCGGAAAGGGTTCTTAGGCACCAGAGACCTCTGTTGGGAGCATGTGACTACGTAAGTTCTCGAAAACTTATTTTTTTTGTTGTACAAGTGTCGCTAACCTTCTCTTTTGGTCTCCTGTATGTTGCTGGATGATCATTGAATTTACATGTACTCTGTAAAGATAAGATGAATTACAAAACCATCAAACTACATAAAATACAAAAAATAAAATATACAATATAGGGAGTTAGACTGACCCTGATAGTCATCTGACAGAGTGACATTATGATTGAGTGTTGCACTGCATCTCAGAATCTATGTAGTTCTTGTGTGTGTGTGTGATAGAATTGTGCCGTAAGAAGCTCTTGTGAGAGCGCACATGATAACGAAACATAGCTAGATGTACCAATGTAATTAGATATTTAGATGGAAAAATGAACTTCCCCTCCTATGTGTGTATGCAGAAAATGTTGTCCCTTTTCCCTTGGATGAAATCTAGACGAATGCCTTTGATGCTCTTAGATGCCTTTGGATGTAACCTTAGGTGATGATAATAGATGCTTGGAGCTTGGTCCTTTATTTTGGTCACATAGCTTTGTATTTATATGATTCCCTTGGTTTAATTTCATAATTAACAACTAAAAGGCCAAACCATAAGAAAATAAGATGACAAAAAGATAAAATAATCCCAAAAGAGGTGAGTAATATCGAAAGAGGTTGGGGGCATCTAGAAGGACCAAGGTGCTTGGGCGTTGGCGTCCTGGATGGGCGTTGGTGTGTAGAGTCATGAAAGATAAGAAAGTAAAGTAGTGACTGGGCTGTTAGGGTGTGTAAGATTAGATAGTCAATAGAAAATAAAGACAAAAGGCCAAAGATAACAATCAATTACTAGTTTTCTCGCTTAGGAGTCATATGAATGTAGGTACGTGTTTATGGACCTAGAAATATACCCAAGTGAGTGATTTTGTGTCTACATTTTCTCTCACTTTATGTTGTTGAGTGAATACTCGATAACATAAAGTAGATAAGAGATACATACCTAATAACTACGTAGAGTGTGATGGGTGATAACGTGACGAAGGGATAAGTGAAAGTGTGGAGTGATAAAAATGAAGTGTGGAATTTAAGAAAGAGAAAGTGACTCTAAGGGTGAAGCGTATGGGTTATACCATCTTGTACCTTCTGTTGTTGTAGCTTGATGAAGGGATGCTTCTTGTTGTGTATTAAGGACAAAACCTACAAAAGAAGAGAAAAATAGTAGTCAAAGTCATGTGTTATGACAAATCTATAAAAACATGTAAAAGTACGTAAAAATGTGAAAAGGTAGTAAAAGGAAAGTGTGCACCTAATTCGTGAAGAGTGAAAAGGATAGAAAATGTCTTGAACTACTGTAGAAGAGTAATTTTTTTGGGCGATCTCATGCAAAGAGGGATTTTTTTTAGGTGATTTCACACCAAGAATGTGTTTTTTGGGCGATCTCACAACAAGTGTAATTTTTTTGAGCAATCTCACTCCATGGTAGAAGAGTGTTGGGGAGAGAGGTCTAGTATTAATATCCTTCCATGAATGCTTCCAAAATTTATACACCACTATATCTAGTGTGATTTGTGTTTAGTTCCATGTTTTTTTATGTTCGATCTAACTAAAAAAAGGAGATAGAATGCATTCTGATTGCTAGAGGATTGTGCTTGTACTATGAAAAATATTCTGTGAATTATTGTTGAATGTGCTGATATGAGAAAGTAATTGTAACTACCCTTGGTCATAGGTGCCTAGGAAAGGTCACGAGTGCCCCAGACACTAGTGTTTGTATTTTGGATTTGGTATTTGTGCTATACTAAGGACCCAAGTCAAATTATGGGCCATTCTGTGATTGTACCTTTGTTCTATTTCTATACTATGAAAGCATGTACTGAATCTTTGAGCTGCTGTATGGGGTGATTGATTCACCCAATGTATTACCCCTTGTTTGGGGTGCATGTGACATTGCTAAGAGAATGTGGCCCATACGAGAGGACTGAATGCTAAGCTGAAATTGTATCCATGTAGAGGGGAGGGAATGTGCATGGTAGAAACCAAGGCACATGCAAACAATATGGCTAAAAACATGTGTTAGTGGAAAAAGTGACACACATGCTATAGAAGACAATGTAAATAAGAAATAGTGTAAACAAAGTAGACCATGAAAAGTAAGTTTAAAACATGGGACATAGCTCAAAATATTACAAGAAAATCAAGGCTGAAGCAACCAAAAGCATACAAGTAATGATCAAGAAAGAAAAAAGGGCATAGCCCGTAAGTAATGGCATACAATAGAAGATAAAAGAAAGAAAAGGGTAACAGAAAACCCATGGCAGTAAATAGTTCCTGCAAGGAAAATAATGTAATGTGTGAGAAAGTAGATGCCACCAAGAGCCTCAATGGGACTGGTAAGAGGTACAATGCCAAACAACATTGTTGTATGTAACAATCTATAAAAAAGGCTACATTCACAACTAGAGAACAAGTTATTGTGATTGTGTATATATAGAAGGATAATGACATACTAAGTATCTGTCTAGTATGCAAAAAAAAGTATACATGTAAACATAAGTAATAAAGAGTAAATGTAACCAAGATATGCAGTATGCTGTGAATAAGAGAGATGAAATGGTATGAAATGTGAATTTAATAAGAGTAGCATGCGCCTCGAGCATATGTGGATGAATATGAGATGAGGTTCATTTATAAAAGACCCCTCGATAGTCAATAATGAACCATAGAACAAGAGTGTGTCATTAGGAAATGGTTTGAACTTATGTGTGCTAGATACATAGATCGATGAATCATAGAGAATTAAGAGTTTGAATGTGGTGAGGTTAATTTCATATTCATACACTCAGCAGTCAAGTATGAACCATGGAACTAGAGTGCGTCATAGGGTAGTGATGATAAAAAGTGTTTTAATTTGTGTAATGATGCTTAGTAAGATGAAACGTGAAGCACAAATCATAAGAGTATAATGGTAGACAACTAGTGATGCTAGAGAGGGGGGAAGAGAAGTGAGCATGATGCCCCCTAAACGTACGATGATGAGTAAGCTATCCAAAAAAAGTGAAGGGAAAGGGTCCTCCACATGATGCCTATAGAGATAAAGGTGTGTGATCATGGTTTGAGATCAGTGATATATGATGTATATGTGACAAAAGTCTAGGAGGTGATGAACTATCTGAAGGAGATGCAGGATATGATGAGAACCTATATGAAGTAGACCTAAGAGGTGATGATAACATATATGAAGGAGAGTGAGGGAGGTGATGAGCACATATATGAAGGAGACCGAGGAGGTGATGAAGGTGGGGATTTAATATGTGAAAGGGCTTCCCAAGTAGGGCACTTAGGCCAAAAAGATGGCATAGTAGACCGATAAGAATGAATAGGTTATGTGCAAATCAGAGAGCTAGGTGTAGAGTGTGCCTTAGATTTGATAGGTCTAGGGGACCTAGATGCTCTAGTGAGTGCAATGGAAACCTCAAGAGGAGGATGCCGGCCACAATGTGCACATTAGAACACCTTTGATGGTGATAACTTTCTTTTTGTGAATGAATTTTAGATACAAGTGATTCTTGGAGAATGATATGTTGAGTGACATGGAGCCAAGGAAGATCTAAGGGCATGTCACAAACCTTTTCTCACCTCATGTAGTCTTCTAGATTGATGAATTCGTTTCTTGTACATGTTTCCATGTGACCACTACCTCATCAAATTTAAAGGTGCCACAATGAATGTCACAAGCATACTAAGAGTACCAACTGTAACTTGAAGCTTGACGTAACATAAGATTTGGGAACTAGATAATAAATATGAGAAAGTGGATAGTTGATAGCAATAAGTAATGCAATAGAGTACACACCCATATGTGTTTCACCTTTTTCTTAGATTGTTTCTTTGAATTGTTGACGAAACAGATAGGGTAACGGGTGTAGGAGGAATACTTGTTCAATGTCGGTTGATGGGTTGTTGTGCGTATGACTTCCAAATCCACAGCTAATCGTGAGAGCTTCCTTTTGGCTAGGAGGAACTACCTATAATGAACAAGACCACTAGAAGAAATTAAACAATATGGAAGTGAACTGCCTAGCGTAAACTACATGCAGGAAGTATGATACTTCCTACATGGCTATCAGTCCACTGTTTTAAACAAATTAATGCTGTAAACAAAGTAAATCCTATTGTTATTTTGAAATGATTTAGGTATCTCACTTAAAACACAATAATAAAATAGATCTAATCTAACAAGCTAAGCTAGAATAGAATCCAAAGGTCAAATGATTGGTTCTGGGTCTCTGCAGGTCTGATAAAGGTCTCAGGTAGGTCACAGGTAAATGAGGGTGAGGTAAAATTAGGTGGGTAGGTATCTGTTTAAGGCTGTGTGGGAAAACACAGATACCGGTGTTGGTCAGGGGTGACCGACGATGGTTAGGTATAACTAGTGCCAGTTACTGTGAGATCTGGAACTATCACAGAATAGGGTTTTGGTCTCCTTTGTGATTGCACAAAGGATTTTGGTTGGTCAGGACAAGGTATTGGGTGACTGGAGTAGGCTTTTGCAAGGTTTTAATGGGTCTATGGAGGTGAAAATGTTAGATAAGGTCAATAGTGAGCAAGATAAACAATGGGTGATAAAATAATGATGAAATGAAATAAACCAGAGAAAGTATGACGTTATAATTACTTGGATTTCATTCCCGAAGGTCTGTGTGTGAAGGATGGAGGTGATGCTGATGGGTTTGAAGCCTACAAGTGATCACCAATTGAAGAAAATATTTTGCATGGGCTGCATATACACTCCTCTTTGCTTGGATAGATTAGATCATGTCTGGGATGGCTATGCAGGAGAAGATGCTCAATCTCCTTCCTTGGATGTGAGTTTTTCACTAGAGTTGGCTCTCTGAAGATGCATTATCTCTCTGAGATGTGTTCTTTCTTGTCAAATTTCTTGCTTCCAAGTTCCAAATTCCAAGTTCCAACCTCGAGAATAAGGTTGTTTTGGGTTAAAAGGGGTAACTGATGGTGGTCCGGCTTAACCAGTGATGATTAGGGGTAACCGACGTTGGTCAAGGTGGGATTTCCTAGGTTTACTAAACTAGGGAGATCCTCTTGATTTCCTTAGATCTCATGTCGTTATCCCATGGATTAGGCTCAGAGCCTCTTGTGAGCATACACGGGAATGTGGTTAGAGGGAGTGTAGGAATTGATTTTTAGGGTTTGGGTAAGTCTTAGTTAGTTATGGGAACTTTTTAAGAATAGGTCTTAGGTTGAGTTAGCTTGGTGAGGTGTCTAAGTTAACTATATGTGTAGATATTATTTAAACAAGATATTTAAATAATAAATATAGTGAGGGTAAAGAATTAATTAAATTAAATTAATTAAATTAATATTAGTGGGGTGAAGGGGGTCATGTCTAGGTAAGTGTAATAAAGGGGTGCTTATATGTCGAGGGACAAAAGGGGAGTGTGACCTAATTTTAGTGTCTACATTTTGCCCCTTTTGTTGCAATAGCTTGTATTAGTAAGTGATGCTAACAAAAAATAAGATGTGGTTGCCCCATGTGAGGGTGAATGTGATCCCCCTCAAACCAGGAAGTGACGAGGCAGCAGGATGAAGTGGTGAGTGGTTTGATAAAAGGTAAATGTGAAGAAAAGGAAAGTGGGTACAGGGAAAAAGGAGTGAAAGGTCTACTCAGGAAATCTAGGTAATGGGTCAGGGTCAAAGGTAGCAACAGTCAAACACACGCACATGTATAAAATGCAGCACGCTATCGGGTTGAAGAGCAGGCAAAATTTACATCATCTAAGGTCGATAGGTTTATCCAAACAAGGTTGAAGTGAATCCAGTATCCAAGGTATAAGATAAGGTCAGAAAGCACAACGTAGGTTAGGTGCAAGTAGGTATGTTCTGGTACACCAAAGGTAGGGGTCAGGATAAACAGTCACAGTAATAGGCTAGGTAAGGTCATTGGATCAATCAACATAGGTAACAGTGCCACAAGGTATAGCGAACACATGAGGTCAAAGGTCACTAGTGATGGTCCAAATCCAAATATCTAGGTCACCGGCATGGGTAAGGCCAAGGTAGAGGTAAAATAATTAGTCCCCAAAGGAGGAAAAATAGAGGTAGTAAATGATGAGGTTAGGAAAGGTAAGGTAATGGGTTGGGTAAAGGCCTGGATGGAGGAAAGGAGCAAGGTAAAGGGGTGGGTAAAATGGAAAAGTGGGGGCAATGTGTAGGTAAGGGTGACCGGATGGCGGTCATGGATAACTGATGTCGGTATAGGAAAACTGGTGATGGATAGGTAGGGCACGAGACCGATGCCGGTTTAGGGGAACCGACATTGGTTAGGTTGGGTTTGGTATAAAAATAAAAAAATCCATGTTTTTTGTTAATCATTTGTTATTTGTGAAGTGAAGAAAACAAAAAAAAAAGAGAGAAAAGTGAGAAAATGTGTCAAGAGGAAACGAGACAGTGAGTTGTTCAGTGGGATTTAACGGTGGTTGGGTGGGTGAGTAGTGGGTCCACGAGATATTAGCGGAGGGATTTGATTGGTCGGAGGCTGTGGGTAGATATTTGGGGATGGCAGAGGCTGGAGAGGGATCAGATGGACCATCGACATAGCGGCCCAGATGTTCCATTGAGACGGTGGCAACATGACGAGGTAAGCCTAACTCTTTAATGTTAATTAGATAGAGCAGATGCCTTCCTATTGAGATGTGTGCAGTTGGGATACAGGAGATGGGTGCTAGTTGTAGGAGAGTGGAGGTCAGATAGGCTGATATATGATGTGGCCCATTTTTGGTAGTTATTGGAGGGGTGTGTCTGGAGTGGACATTATCTAGAGGCCATATGTGGGATTCCCCTCATATAGGTACATGCATGAGGATCTAACTGAGCTATAGCTAGAGAGGTGGATACAGGGTTGCCGTGTCGGGGGAGGATTGAGATGATCCCAATAGACAAGGTTCAACAACAGCTCGGGCTTGTACATGATATTCCTCTACCCTTCCCATAGTATCAGAGAGATGACGTGGGAGAGGCCTCTCCCTCTACCACAACCTACAGTGCCTACAGGAGAGGAGGAGTAGCCAGTGGATCGGAGGATTAATGACGCTAGAATGCACATATAGGTATAGGCAGTGGTGGGGTGGCTCAATTACGAGCCATACTCCCAGACTAGGGTAGCCAGATTTAGTTATCATGATAGTGCAGAGAGAGACGCCCTATAGGGGAAGGTAGCTACGTTGATCACACAGATAGGTATACTGTGGATACAGCTAGAGGGGTCAGAGGCAGAGGTAACTGAGCTAACGAGTACATGGTGGCTAGTTTGCAGGCCCAGTTGGTAGAGGGGAGAAGTGTGGAGGAGATGGAGGAGATGGAGACAGAGATATGGGTCAGGTGGCAGCCTTACAGGCTCAGGTGGCAGGTTTATAGGGCCATTTGGCCACAACCCAGGCATAGTTTAGGGTCTTACAGGCCCAAATATAGGCATAGGGACAAGGGGCACCACCATAGGCACAGGGGCAGTGGCCACCACCACAGGAGCAGGGAGCTGGTCCCAGTTCACATGCTGGTGCAGGGTAGGTACATGTGCTGAGACCTATGGGACCAACCACAGACTATGCCTATATCTAGGCTATGTGATGCCCTAGGTGAGGCGCGATACTATCAAGACCAGCTCATGGCAGCCATGATAGACTTCCTCGCATACAGAGAGTACAAGGCACAGTAGGCTTTTAGTGAGAGGATGAGATCCCACACACAGTGTGTGGAGAGCACAAGAGGTCAACAAACTCCAAGGCCTAAGCAAAGAGAGGCCAACGGTGCACGGTGACTAGAGCTAGGTGATGTGCTAGCAGGGACATAGGAGGCCAAGGGTGCAGAAGATACAGAGATGGAGGACATCCAGTGAGATGTCTGATATGTGGCTGCCTTGATTTTTGATGGATATTAATGATTATTTGATATATATGTCAGCCTGCGTGCCAAGGATAGTTGTGTATATTATATATATTTTGGATTAGATACCTACTTGCATGTGGAAGATAGTGAGGATGTACGAGTGATTTTGTTGTATATTTTGAGCATATACCGGCCTGTGTGTCGAAGATTTTTTTTATTGATTAATTCATTATTTTTGTATATATGAGACCGGCCTGCATGTCGATGACATTTTATATTGTATATCGGCCTGCGTGCAGACATTTTTGAGATGATGGCCATGATGAGATAGGCATGTATTTTAAGATACACATTTATTGATTTATATGATGAGATTCATGGTATTTTGTGACGTGTTAATATGTTTATGAGATATTGGTTTTATGGCTTGTGTTAGATGAGATAATGGATTTGTTATTTTAATGTGGTTTGAAATTAGGTGAGTTAGGCATGATGGAGTCAAGTCAGTGTAGGTATGGATCGAGTCACGTTATAGGCATGAATTGAGTTAGGTTTATAGGCATGGATCGAGTTAGGTTTGGTAGGCATGGATCGAGTCAGGTTATAGGCATGGATCGAGTCAGGTTATAGGCATGGTTGATTTAGGTTATACTCATGGTTGAGTTAGGTTATAGGCATGGTTGGATTTAGTTCTGGTTAGGCATGGATTGAGTTAGGTTGATTTAGGCATGGTTTGAGTCAGGTTTGGTTAAGGCATGGTTGAGTTAGGTTAGTTGATGATTCATTATTGGGTGCAATGAATGATACGATGGGTCATATGTGAAATGTTCTATAATCTATGCATAATGATGATAGAGAGATGGTAGGTGTAATAAATGTATAAAATGGGAAGCAACTTGTTATGTATGTGGCTTAATTTTCAATTTTGTTAGAAAAGGGGAACTAAGTGAATTGTGGGGTAAATGGTGAGTTAGGCATGGTTGATGAATTTTTTAGGGTAGAGAATTTCCGAGCTAACCTCCAAGGGCCCCATGCCCTCGGAGTGCTGCCTACATAGTCCCGGTGAAAAGGGACCTGAGGATGATGTAGTTCTTCCATGAGCTAGGGAAGAATATGAGAATGAGTTGGTAGGTTTTTGGGCATGTAGTGGGTTTAGGTTTAATAGGTGTGGGTAGATTATAGGTAAAATGTTGTAGGTGAAGGTGATTATAACGAAAGGGGAGGATTACCCCAAAGGTAAGCGTCGAGGACCAAGTCCTATATAAGGTAATCAAAATGTAAACAAAGATGGTTAAAAGATAAGAGGGGGGCAATAAAGTCACCTGATTGGGTAGGATCATACCGAGTAGATCATACCTTGGAGGGGGTGATGAACACAAGACCCGTAACGCATTGCACGATTAACTGTTCTACGGTGAAATTAGTCATAAGATCACCAAATGTCAAAATTCCAAGATGTCCCTTGAGGTGATTTAGGAAATGAGAGTGGGAATGGTAAGGTGGGTGAAAGGTAGGTAATTGTATATGTTTGGAGTGACATGTTTTTTGGGTAAGAGGTTTGAGGTCACAGTGGGCAAGTCCATGACTAAAAAAGTGTTTTTGTTGTGATATACTGATTAATGTAAGAAGTCTATACGGGATAAATAATATGGTACTCCTTGAGGTCTTCGTGAAGCTGATCATTGCGAGAAGATTCGCTTTCTCTCATTTTTTTTTTTTTGTTTTTTTGAAAGCTTCACATAGTTTTCCTTCAAGGGAGCAGTCTATTTATAGTAGCAATTTGGTCGAGAGGAAGATGTCCTTTTGAGGGATTCATCTTTTTTATTAGGAGTTTGACTCAAGGAGTTTGGTCCCATTGGAGGTCTTTGAAATCATGGACAAGAGCAAGGTAAAGGATAGGACTCTTGTTCAAAAGATAGGGTGGAATGACCATGGGATCTCATCTAAATGTAGACAAAAAGTATCCATGAGAATCATGCTATGTGCAGTGCCATGGTACACATATTCAAGAGAAGATAACAAATGATGGGTACTCACATGATTCTTGTTTAATCATTAGGGTGGTGTATGGAGTGGATAGTTCTCAAGGGACAAGCATGTAAAGAGACAAAGGGTGAAGTAGGACAATGAGTCAACAATAGAATGGGTGAAGATGTAATGCGTTAAGGGGCTCAGGTTTAGGTTTACCATCAAGTGAGGAAAAATGATAGGCACCTGATCCATAGGTATGAGTTATAATGTATGGTCCAAGCCAATTAGGAGTGAATTTTCCCCGTTTAATTTTTTCTGCTTTGGTTATGTGTTGATTTTATTTCAAGACAAGGTCACCGAATTGGAAGGTTCGTTCATGAACACATTTATCATAAGCACGTTTGATACGTTGTTGGTAAATTTGAAGGTGATCCAGAGTGTTAAGACGACGTTCATCTAATAACTCTAGTTGTGCTAAGCAGTCTTGATGAAAGTCATCATCAGTAAGCATGTCATGGAGAGAAATGAGGAGTGAGGGGATTTGGATTTTGAGAGGCAGAATAGCCTCTGTACCGTAGACCAGCGAAAAGGGTGTGGCCGCAGTGGAAGTGCAAATACTAGTGTGGTATGCCCATAGGGAAAAAGGAATGTGTGTATGCCAATCCTTTCCAGTATCATCAACCACTTTCATAAGAATTTTGTTGAGGGTTTTTTTAGTGGATTCAACTTGGCTATTGGTTTGTGGGTAATAAGGTGATGAGAAACTAAGTTGAATGCCGAAGGCATTGCAGATTTTTTGCAATGTTTTTTTTTTGAATTGTTTTCCATTGTCAGTGATGAGGTGATGAGGAACACCAAAGATTGTGGCTGGGATGGATGTGCAAGAGAAGATGCTCAATCTCCTTCCTTGGATGTGAGTTTTTCACTGGAGTTGGCTCTTTGAAGATGCGTTATCTCTCTAAGATGTGTTCTTGCTCGTCAAATTTCTTGCTTCCAAGTTCAAAATTCCAAGTTCTAACCTTTAGAATACGGTTGTTTTAGGTTAAAAGGGGTAACTGACGGCAGTCTGACTTAACCGGTGATGGTTAGGGGTAACCGACGTTGGTTAAGGTGAGATTTCCTAGGTTTACTAAACTAGGGAGATCCTCCTGATTTCCTTGGATCTCGTGTCATTATCCCACGGATTAGGCTAAGAGCCTCTTGTGAGCATGCGATAATGTGGTTAGAGGGAATATAGACATTTATTTTTAGGGTTTGGGTAAGTCTTAGTTAGTTATGGGAACTTGCTAAGATAGGTCTTAGGTTGAGTTAGCTTGGTGAGGTGTCTAAGTGAGCTATATGTGTAGATATTATTTAAATAAGATATTTAAATAATAAATATAGTGAGGGTAAAGCATTAATTTAATTAACTTAATTAAATTAATATTAGTGGGGTGAAGGGGGTCATGGCTAGGTAAATGTAATAAAGGGTGCTTATATGTCGAGGGACAAAAGGGGAGTGTGCAACCTAATCTTAGTGTCTACAATATAAAATGATGGATCAATCATTGTATTATTGATAACATGAGGCCTAATAGAAGCCGTAATATGTAATGTATGATAAGATATTGTAACATAATGTAATGAATGATGACGATGCATCAACATTATCAACTAGAAAATAGAGAACCCCCAATGAAGGAGGAGGCATTACACAATATTTATGATTAGATGAAGAGTCAACAACTTACTTGTCATGATTATGGAGAGGATCATTAAATATTTTTATATTTTTATTTTCATTGACCGACGTAGATGCCAAAGGCTCATGGAGCTTGATTGCATTGTTGTCAATAAGATCTTGAATAAGATGTCTGAGTTTGAATCATTGATTGGTAGAGTACCCAATACATTGATGATAGTCACATCTAGTATTTTGATTATAATTTCAATCCGTTAGGGAAATATGGGTCCAAATTAAGTGGAGGAGGAAGCATAATAATATTTCTCTCAATAAGTTGTGTCAATAGAATATGTGGAGCATAAGATAATTTTGTGAATGTACACTTTGTAGGCTACCATTGAAGATTTTTCAAGAGTAGAGACAACATTAACAATAGCTTTTGATTCAACATACTTAGGAGATGGATTGAAATTTGATTTTCTTTGTAAAACCGATAAGTGATTTAACAATAATTGAAATTATATTAAATTCTAATTTAAGAGTCACAATGAAATGATAAAGCAATAAAGTATAGATCTGACCTAAGTAATAAACAATTGAATTTGAAACCATAAGTGCAAGACAAGGGATAAAATAATTAGGTGATTTTGCAATAATCCCGAAACTGTGCCAAGATGGAAAAATGACAAACAGGAGGAGGAAATTGTCGAAGATGAACCCATAAAATTTTGTGATTGTCGGATCTTCCTGGACTGGGTCAGGGGTGCCTAGGCACCAGAGACTGCTCCTAGACGCATGTGACTGTGAAACTGGTTTGAATATGAATTTTATATTGTCACAAGATGTTTGCTAAATGTCATCATTAATCACTTATATGTCACTGGTTGATCATTGAGTTTTCCTAAAACCTGCAAAGAGAAAGAGGCACCTACAAAATCCCAAAACACATCAAATCCTAAAAAATAAAAAGATACAAATGGGAAGTTAGACTGACCTCGGTGGTCACCAAGATTGAGTGAACTATGATCTGGAAACCGTACTATGTTTCAAAATCCATGTAGTTATACACACATGTGTGTATAATCATGCCCTAGATGGGTCTTGTGCAAGATGCAATTGATACTGAACAATAACTAGATGTAAAAACTGTAAGTAGATGTGTGCATGGAAAAATTAACTTCCCCTCCTATGAAGTGTATGTAGAAGAATGTAGTCCCTTTCCCCTTGAATGAGTGCTAGATGGATGCTTTGATGCTCTTTAAATTCCTTTGGATGTAAGCTTATGTAATAATAGTAGATGCTTAGAGATTGGTCCTTTATTATGGTCACATAACTTTGTATTTATATGATTCACATTGTTTGAATTTCGTAATTAACCACTAAAATGCCAACCCATAAGAAAAAAAGATTCCCAACAGCTCGAAAATACCCAAAATATGTGAGCATGATACAAAGAGGTCAGGGGGCCCAGAGGGGATGGGGGCACTTGGGCACTGGCATCTTGGCTGGGAGTTGGTGTCTAGACTCAGAAAATCTAAAGTATCAAAAGTCAAACTGGGTAATAGGGTGTGTAAGGCCAAGAAGGAAACTAGAAAGAAAGAAAAGAGGCCAAAGATAGTGGCCAATTAGTAATTTTATCACTTAGGAATCATATGAATAGTGGTATATGATCAAGACCTAGAAATATATGCAAGTCTATGACTTAGTGTCTACAATTAGAAGATGATGAAGCTTGATTATGATACTTGAGTTTTCCCATAGAGATAAGTTAGCCTTCAAATAATTTAAGATTATGCTAGAGTTGATCAAATGAAGGAGATTTCTCAATGATGACACTCTCTTGTAGAGGTGGTAAGAGACTTTGGACAAATAGACCTTGAAGTTTCGAGTCAGTGAGCACATTGGCATCCTAGATAGGTTGATTCTTATATTGTAAAATATAGTTTGCTAGATGCTCATTAGATCCTTGTTTAATTTTTTCAAGTTAAGCATATGATATATTAGATTCGATATTGATTGAAAAATGAGTGAGAAAATAATCGACTAAATGCATAAATGATGTTAACAAATGAACATTGTAGATCGTATAGAACAATTGCATAACATAATCTTGGAGACTTCTAACAAAGATATTTTGCTAGTAAAGTATGATCATCTGCATAATTGTGACAAGCCACATTTAAATATATAATATTATCTTGAGGATCACCATGGCCATTGAAGGTGGGTAGGTTTGGGGTGAAAAAATTTGGAGGAAGTGGATAGGCGGAAATGGTGGGTGTAAAAGGAGTATTCAAGATTTAGGTGGGAAACCCCCAAGGGGAAGAAAACCCTCTAAATTTTCTTATAACAATAACAATATTAAAGATTTAGTGAAGCACCAACTCCATAAGGAGCTTAAATCCCTAATTTATCTAGCACCAACTAGACTTTAACAAGCTCTAACTTGCAAGAAGGATACAACCCCCGGATTTAGTGAAGCACCAATTCCACAAGGTAACCAAACCTTGAATTTTTATCAAGCACCAAATTGAAAGGAAGTACAAAATCCCTATATTTTTAGCAAGAACCAACTTTCAAGGAATACTAAGCACCAACTCTGGCCACCTGTTGTTGTGAAAATGTGCAACAGGGAAATTGACAATTTTTGAGCACCACAACTAGACCCAGATGTTGAAATTTTCATGTTTTTATCATTCCCAGGAACCCCAAGCCAAATACGTTAGTATTTTCACCCTCTATTTGATATAAAATTTGTCCCTAGGTGATTTAGGAAATTCTATTCATTCCCCCTAGGTGATTTTAGGGAGTTTTGAAAAGATGTTATCTTCTGGCAGTATTGGGAAGGGCTATCATTGGCCTTCCCAGGACTGGATTCAACCCCCTGGAGTGTAAAATAAGGGCCAATATAAACATGGACATGAATTAAATAAATTATAACATCATGAAAATTATTTTGGAAGGATTTGGGAAGTTTTGAAATACTTGGAGCAGTTTGAGAGAAAAACAAGGTTCTCAAGCCTAGGAGGTACACAGGCCTAAAACAACTATTCGGATTCAGAAGAAGATTCCAGGAGCTCCGGATGGAGTTGGAAGTAAAAAAAAACATCTTCAGAAAGAGGATTCTAAGACCTACATGATGGTGAAATAATATTTTTCACAACACCTTGGTGAATATGATTGGAAGGTAGTTTTTCTTAGGCACAAGTGGAGTCCCAGATCAAAAATCTGATTTTTCAGGGATCATATGGTTGAATCAAGACATAAAACCCAAATAATTAGATTAAAAATTCCATTTAAAGTTAGGATCATATAAAATTTCACCAAGAAATTCCACTGGGAGCTCAAGTTATCTTCATTCCAAGTTACCCTCTCAAAGGCAGTTCAAGACTTATTCATTTTTTTCGAGAGGACACGTGTCAGCACCAGGAGCTGGCGGGATTTCATGCCCCTAAAATCCCTGAGGTCAGGTACATCAGTCCTTGGAAAATGCACCCAGCCCTCATGTGACCTCTGGGACCCTCATATGACCTCCAGACTTGACAGTTCAGCCCCCGGGTGCTTATTTGGAGCATGCATTCCCTGCCGTCGGATTGGGCGCCACGTGTTAGCTCCAGGACCACTGTGGAATTTGATGTCCCTTATGCAGCTAAGGTGGGGGACATCAAACCTTGAAAATTTCACCCAACCCCTATGGGGAGTCTTCTAGACACCCACATGACTGCAGTTCAGCCCCCAGGTGCATTTTTGGAGCAGCCATTCCCTGTCATTGGATCGAGGGCCACGTGTCACCTCCAGGACCACCATGGAAACTAATGTACCTTATGTACCTGAGGTGGGGACATTAGACATGGAAAAATGTGTCCAGCCCCTATGAGGAGTCATTTGGACACCCAAGTGACTGAGTTTCAGCTCCCAGTGCTTTAAATAAGGTTTTTCCTCCTTCATTCCCTGTCGTTGGATCTAGTGCCATGTGTCACCCTCTTACTCATTGTGGAAATTGATGTCCCTCAAATCCATGAGGTCAGGGACCTCAAGCATGGAAAATTTTGCCCAAGCTCTACCTGTGCATATCTTTTTGAAATTTTTCCAAGTGCCACTTTTTCTCGCTTCTAACTTCTAACAGTTATATGTGCACTTCATTCCTCCATACTTCCTCTGCAACATTCTTCCATCACTCCGCCATTGAAAATGCTCAGACCTGCTCAACCCAAGAACTGAAACACATTCCCCATAGTGATGTGTAGGTCTCATAAGGAATCCTCATCAAACACAAAAGGAGAAGCATAGAGCACAGAAGGAGAAAACAAAGAAAACTCCATAGCCATGAAATGAGAAGTTGAAGAAATCTCCCAGAACAAGATGCATGAAACAACAAGATATGTTTTTCTGCTCATTCCTCTACCCAAGGCCATCAAGAAGACACCTTCAAAGTCCCCCCATGTGTGACAGAGCATCCACAATGAAGAAATCTCCTTTCCTGGCTCAACGAAGAAAGAAGTGGGATTTCCCGTCAAACCGGTTGCCGGATCGAAGTAAGATTGCACGTGAAGCACAGAAGAAAAAACCCACATCAAAAATATAATTTTCTTCACAAACGGAGACAAAAACCAGACCTACAATTTTTGAGCTCCATTAATGGCCACCATGACAACTTTGTGCGCGAAGCCACTGCCAGGTCAAAATTTCAAAATTTATTTCTAGGCATTCTAGTGGGAAAAACTATGTGAAATTCAAGAGGGTGTGATCATAATGAAAAGAAGAGTCCAAAAAAGTATGTTCCATCACAAATCAAGCACTGGAAACACACTTTCTAAAAATATTAAGTTTTCCTATACATGCTTGCTATTTTTGGCAAGTCTTCATCAAAAGTGGCTATGGAAAGAGTAGTGTGCATTGAAGATCTCCAAAAGGCTAGAATGATTATCCAGAGCAGAAAATAGTGGAAATGACCATTTACTAAAAATATTAAGTCACACTCAAAGGGCAGTTTTGGCACAATGGGACATTCAGAACTTCGTTGAATTTGGAGCTTTCCATCAACGAGGATCAACAGACTTCATCGGGAGACATATCCTCTTCTTCTTCTCTCTCTCTTTCTCTCTCCTCTTCCCCCTAACTTTCTCTCACTTTCAAATTTTATAATTCTTCGTTGGGGTTTGCACTTTTTGATATACCTTTAAGTCACTTAAAAGTGACTTTAGAAACATAATGTAAATTAAGTCGCCTTGCTATTATAAAAGGGACTTAAATATTTAAAGTGGAATATGAACAGTCTTAAGTCATATTAAGGTATTCGAAAGGTCATGAGGAAGATGAAGAGTCATATTCTATTCTATAAATTGTAAAGCCATTCCCATTTCAAAGGGTTGGCAATTGATCTTGTAGACTCAAGAGTGCATTGTACCTAGAGAAAGCAAAGGAGATAGCCATTTTCTTCTACTCTCTTCCCCTCTCAAATTTCTTCCATTCCCATATTATGTACAACTTTTATTTGAGCAATCAATACGAGAAGAAGGAGTTTCTAGCTTTCTTTGACTAAGGGGTTTCTTGATACTTGGTGATCGGTGAATTCTATTTGGTCTTGTTGCTATTCATAGAGTTGTTTCTTCCAATAAATGCATGTGTTGAAGTTTCTAACTAGTGTGTGTGTAGGAATCTGATTTTCTACCTGCAACATTAGTTCTCCTACCTCTTTTCTCACTCCCCTTTCCCGCTCTACAGACGAAGACTTCCCTAGCAAGATATTGCTAGCTTTTCCGCAGGGTCAGTGGAGTGCCCCTGTTGGATCCCTAGTTGAAAGACCACCACAAAAATCCACACTTTCTCATGTGCATGCACATACAACAGTTGCATCAGTTAAGTAGAGGGACTTAGATTCCCAGAGCGTTGGCAAGAAATCCACAATTTTTTCCACCTGACAAATTTTCTCACCAACAGTTTTTGGTGCCCACCATGGGTAGATGTAGCAGTATATGCACTGAATATACGACCGCAAGGTCCCAAAAATTCAAAAAAAAAATCAAATATCTAAAAAATAAAAAAAGGAGTTCATGAAAGTCTATTGCCAAAAGATACACTGCTTATTTCTACACATGAATTTTCACATTCTACAGTGCCCTTTTGTGTTCTAATTGCAGAAGTTTTCAAAAGCTAGCTGAAAGAAGATACACCAGGTTGAGCAGGTCGAGAGGTGTTACTGATTCCAATTTTGAAGCTTTGAAAAATCAGCAAGAATGAATTAGAGATAATCCATACTTCTTCTCTCAAGCCTCCTCTCCATCTAGCACTTCGAGTAGTTCTCCTGGAAATCCTATCCAAACTCCTTTGAATTCTCCAATTTTTCAACCATCATTGAACATCGAGTTCACAAAAGAAGAAGAATTTGAAGAAGAAAGAGCTGAAATAGAAGTAGAAGAAACAATGGCAGACGAAGAAGAAAGACCTCAACCCATTGTTCAATGGGGAAGGAATACAGGCCTGCTTGCTCTTGAACCCCCTCTTCACGATCTACCAATGGGTTCCCGCAAGAACTTTCCAAAGTTCAAAGGTGATAACTCACAACATCCTGAAGAACACGTTGCTACTTTCATGACATCATGTGGAATTCTTGGTGTCCAGCATGAAGATGTTGCTGTAAGATTGTTCGTGGAGTCCCTCCAAGAAAAAGCAGTAGAATGGTTCTACCTCCTACCTTCCCGATCCATCACTGGTTGGGATGACATCAAGGCTACCTTCGAGGAAAGATTTAAATCAACTGAAGATTGTCAAGACCTCTTGGTGTAGTTGGCTCAAATGAGGAAAGGAGAAAGTGAAACGATGAGAGACTTCATGGCTCGTTTCAAACGGTTGCTTCGTAGGATACCAGAAGAAGATTCACCCTCTCAGAACAATATCAAAAGATTCTTCATAAACGCTCAATCACCAGAGGTAGGATTTCTCCTATGAAGAGTTCAACCAAGGAACATTGTAGAAGCACAAAGGAGGGCCATTGAATTGGATGACGATCTCATCCTCTCTGGAAAGATCAAGAATCCATCAAAGGGCAAGGCCCAACATCCTGAAGATGAGAGAACTAATCCATCGCTGTAAAAGTTGGTGAATGAGATGGCCTCTTTGAAGAGGGAATTATTTGAATGAGTTTCTTCTCAGAGAAGCAACAGAAATCAGATTGTAGGAGCACCCCAAAGACTTGCCTTGGAGGCCCCACCCGTGAATGTAAATTGTAGATTTCAAGAAAGTGAAGAAGAGCTTGAATAAGAAGGTGGCAATTTCCAAGAAAGTGATGAGTTTGAGAACGATACACAAATCAGGTTTTGTGAGTATTCTGGAGGTTATGAAGAAGATGAAGAAGATGCACCCAGTTTCTCATGCGCGGTATTCACTTGTTCTCAGTTTGAGAAAAGAGCATCTCCCTCCACTGCTGCAAAAGAAAAGAAGGTTGATGATCCTCCTATGGTGACTCTGAAAATAAAATAATCAGTCAAGGATCCCCACTTCCATCTTCCATGAAGTCTGCATTGTTGGATCCTGATCTCATAGCAAGTAAGAAGACTCCTGAAATCCCAAGTAAGTCTTCCAATGTCTCTTCCATTTCTAAACCCAAATCTGCTCCTAAAAAATCTAATTCCTTGAAAGCTCCTAGTGTGCCTTTCAAAATACTGTCCATTCCTCAAACATCAAATCCTACTCCTAAGCCTATCCAGACCCCAAAATCAGTCCCTTCACTCCCCTTGTCCACATCTACTCCCTTTGACTTCATAGAATATGCAAACAAAGCCAAAGTGTAGATTACTGAAACTGAATATTTGTGGACTCATCCTGAACAATTCGAGAGGTTTGTCTGATACATCAGGAGTGGTAGTCTAACACCCAATGATGTAGCTCATCATTCCAAAGGCATGCTACCAAACTCACCTACACCTCCCTCACAGAACATGCTTTCTCTGAGTGCATCAAAGACTGATAAAGTTGAACCTTTCTACGTCTCCCTTCTTGTTGGAGAATATGTACTGAACAATTGCATAATAGATTCTGGTGCCTCAGACAACGTGATGCCTTTGAAGGTCAATAAGGCTCTTAAACTTACAATGAATCCACCTAGTGGCTCTTGTTACTCTTTGGAATCAAAAAAGGTCTCACTTGTAGGGAAGGTTAAAGATGCACAGGTGGCTCTTGCCAGATTTCTAGACAAGAAAGTTTCAGTGATGATTTTGGTAGTAGACGTCCCAGCCTCATTCAGAATGTTGCTGAGTAGAAATTTCCATCAAGAGTTGGGAGGGAAAATTTAGATGAATTGGTCTTTTGCAACCATACCAGTGAAGGGAGACATGGAGAAATTACTTCCTGAGAAGAAGATGAGGTACACAGTATGAAATTCTGGAAGCCCAGAAGCTAACATCTTGTATCAAGGTAGCAGGTAGATGAATCACTTTGTGGCAACCGAGGAAGAAGAGGATATCCCCATCTTGATAGGCCCAGACATGCCTTCCTAAAGAGATTTGGATTTTGAAGAAGCCTTGAGGAGATTCGAGTTACAAGAGGGCAGCCCCAAATCGCCAGATGATGCAGACCATGAGGAAGAGGAGATGGTTCTCGATGATTTTCAAGAAGATAAATCAACTTATATGATTTTCCAAGATGAGGATTTATTCTCATTCCCATTTGGGGATGAAGATGATCTCAGTCAAGCCATCTATGGAGAGAAAAACTCAGCTTGTGATGAGCCCTGTGAAAGTTTTGAAAGAAATGTCTATACAAGAAATGCTTGAAGCTGTAGAAGAAACTGAAGATCCTGAGCTCAGTCTCGAGATCTTGATACAAGCCACAAATCTGCAAGACAAGTGTGAAGCTGGTTTGGAAGCCTTAACTGGTGAGAAGGTTGGCCACATCAAGATAAAGCAATATGAAAAATACGATGCCACTCTAGAGCTAATGATTGATGGATGCAATAATGAAATGGAGATATTTTCATTCCCATTTGAAGATGAATCTCTTTTTGATGAAGGATCGTTAGAGTTCAACGATTCCCAAGATGATGAGATCTTTGTGCAAGAACTATTGGATACAGTAGAAGTTACGGAAGACCCGGAGATGATTCTTGATCTCTTCACTCGTGCCATGGGCATACAAGAAAAGTATGAGGCCACGTCCAATCCCTCCGTCAGTACTCAAGCACCTCGCAGTGGAGTAAAGGAAACAGATAAGTCTGAGGTTTCTCATGGAAGAGATGTCAATGAGCATAGGCCTGGGAAAGAAAAGAATCAAGAATGTTCAAGTATTTTGAACAAAAAGCAGCCCTGGGGCAGTGATGAGATGCTCAATGGAAAATCAGCTATATGGATAAACATGAAAGGCAACTGACACTATGAGATTGACTTCAAAGAACATGAAGGCAGTGGAATTTCCAAGCAAGGACCTGAGCATCAAGAAGATCACATGGAATCACTCCTACCAAGTACACAAACAATTGTGAAAGAACATGGCTTTCATAAGCAGCTGAGGAGGGGAGGATACTTTATGGAACCTGTCAACGGCTTTGTAGAACATCATCATTCGATGTTGCCTCTTCAGGGGTAACTTTTGAGAAATAAAAAGTACTTCAGTGAAAGCGGGTTGTCCCTCACTTTGTACCATAGGTGATTGATAGGTGTTTTTCCCTTTCCATTGTGTGTGTTTCCCTTCCTGTTGTGTGTTGTGTGTTTCCTTTCTGTCATTTTGTGTGTGTGTGTGTGTGTTTCCTTCTTCTAATCTTCCTTTCTAGAAGTTGTGCATGACTTTGTAGGGCCCAATGGATCAGGCACTGGTCAACGAATTATATGGTCTAAAATTGAGATTATGGATTCCCATGTCATGTCTTCACTGTGCTCAGTCCATATCATGTCCCCAAGCTAGAGCCAATTGTTTGTCGTGAAAATGTGCAACAGGGAAATTGATAATTTCTGAGCACGACAACTATACCCAAATTTCGAATTTTTCATGTTTTATCATTCCTAGGAACCCCAAGCCAAATCCGTTAGTCTGTTCACCCTCTATTTGATGTCAAATTGGTCCCTTGGTGATTTAGGAAATTCTATTCATTCCCCCTAGGTGATTTTAGGGAGTTTTGAAAAGATGTTATCTTCTGGCAGTATTGGGAAGGGCTATCGCTGGCCTTCCCAGGACTGGATTCAACCCCTTGGAGCAGAACATAAGGGAAAAATTAAACATGGACATGAATTGAATACATTAGAACATCATGGAAATTATTTTGGAAGGCTTTGGGAAGTTTTGAAATACTTGGAGCAGTTTGAGAGAAAAACAAGGTTCTCAAGCCTAGGAGGTACACAGGCCTAAAACAACTACTGGGATTCAGAAGAAGATTACGGGAGCTCCAGATGGAGTTGGAAGTAAAAAAAACATCTTTGGAAATAGGATTAAAATACCTACATGATGGTGAAATAATATTTTTCACAACACCTTGGCGCATATGATTGGAAGGCGGTTTTTCTCAGGCACAAGTGGAGTCCAAGATCAAAAATCCAATTTTTCAGGGATAATATGGTCGAATTAAGACATGAAAACCACATAATTGGATTCAAAATTCCATTTCCAGTTAGGATCATATAAAATTTCACCAATAAATTCCACCAGGGAGCTCAAGTTATCTTCATTCCAAGTTACCCTCTCAAAGGCAGTTCATGACTTAATCATTTTTTCGAGAGGACACATGTCAGCACCAAGAGCCTGGTAGGATTTCAAGCCCTTGAAATCCCTAAGGTTAGGTACATCAGCCCTTGGAAAATGTTCCCAGCCCTCATGTGACCTCTGGGACCCTCATATGACCTCCAGACTTGACAGTTCAGCTCCTGGGTGCTTATTTGGAGCATGCATTCCCTGCCGTCGGATCAGGCGCCACATGTCAGCTCTAGGACCACTATGGAATTTGATGTCCCTTATGAACCTAAGGTGGGGGACATCAGACCTTGAAAAATTTTTCCCATCCCCTATGGGGAGTCTTTTGGACACCCACCTGATCGTAGTTTAGCCCCCAGGTGCATTTTTGGAGCATTCATTCCCTGCCATTGGATCGGGCGCCATGTGTCACCTCCAGGACCACTGTGGAAACCAATGTCCCTTATGCACCTAAGGTGGGGGACATCAGACATGGAAAAATGTACCCAGCCCCTATGAGGAGTCATTTGGACACCCACGTGACCAAGTTTCAGCTCCCAGTGCTTTAAATCAATTTTTTCCTCCTTCATTCCCTGCCGTTGGATCTAGTGCCACTTGTCGCCCTCTTGCTCATTGTGGAAATTGATGTCCCTCACGTCCCCAAGGTCAGGGACATCAAGCATGGAAAAATGCACCCAAGCCCTACCTATGCATATCTTTTTGAAAATTTTCCAAGTGCCACTTTTTCCCGCTTCTAACTTCTAATAGTTATATGTGCACTTCATTCCTCCATACTTCCTCTGCAACATTCTTCCATCACTCCGCCATTGAAAATGATCTGATACCTGATCAACCCAAGAAATGAAACACATTCCCCATAGTAATGTGAAGGTATCATAAGGAATCCTCATCAAACATAGAAGGAGAAGCACAGAGCACAGAAGGAGATAACGGAGAAAACTCCATAGCCATGAAATGAGAAGTTGAAGAAATCTACCAAATAGATGCATGAAACAACAAGATATGTTTTTTTGATCATTCCTATACCCAAGGCCATGAAGAAGACATCCTAAAATTCCCCCCATGTGTGACAGAGCATCCACAATGAAGAAATCTCCTTTCTGGCTCAACGAAGAAAGAAGTGGGATTTCCCATCAAACTGGTTGTTGGATCGAAGTAAGATTGCACGTGAAGCACCAGCAGAAAAAGCCCACATCAAAAATACAATTTTCTTCACAAACGGAGACAAAAACCAGACCTGCAAATTTCGAGCTCCATTAATGGCTGCCATGACAGCTTTGTGCTCGAACCCACTGCCAGGTCAAAATTTCAAAATTTATTTCCAGGCATTCTAGTGGGAAAAACTATGTGAAATTCAGAGGGTGTGATCATAATGACAAGAAGAGTCCAAAAAAGTATGTTCCATCACAAATCGAGCACTGGAAACACGCTTTCTAAAAATATTAAGTTTTCCTATACATGCCTGCTATTTTTGGCAAGTCTTCGTCAAAAGTGGCTATGGAAAGAGCAGTGTGCACTGAAGATCTCCAAAAGGCTAGAATGATTATCTGGAGAAGAAAATAGTGGAAATGACCATTTATTAAAAATACTAAGTCACACTCAAAGGGTAGTTTTGGCACAATGGGACATTCAAAACTTCGTTGCATTTGGAGCTTTCCATCAACGAGGATCAACAGATTTCATCGGGAGACATATCCTCTTCTTCTTCTCTCTCTCTTTCTCTCTCCTCTTCCCCCTAACTTTCTCTCACTTTCAAATTTTCTAATTCTTCGTTGGGGTTTGCACTTTTTGATATACCTTTAAGTCACTTAAAAGTGACTTTAGAAACATAATGTAAATTAAGTCGCCTTGCTATTATAAAAGGGACTTAAATATTTAAAGTGGAATATGAACAATCATAAGTCATAATAAGGTATTCAAAAGGTCATGAGGAAGATGAAGAGTCGTATTCTATTCTATAAATTGTAAAGCCATTCCCAATTGAAAGTGTTGGCAATTGATCTTGTAGACTCAAGAGTGCATTGTACCTAGAGAAAGCAAAGGAGATAACCATTTTCTTCTACTCTCTTCCCCTCTCAAATTTCTTCCATTCCCACATTATGTATAACTTTGATTTGAGCAATCAATACAAGAAGGAGTTTCTAGCTTTCTTTGACTAAGGGGTTTCTTGATACTTGGTGATCGGTGAATTCTATTTGGTCTTATTGTTATTTGTAGAGTTGTTTCTTCTAATAAATGCATGTGTTGAAGTTTCTAACTAGTGTGTGTATAGGAATCTGATTTTCTAATTGCAACATTAGTTCTCCTACCTCTTTTCTCACTCCCCTTTCCCACTCTACAGACAAAGACTTCCCTAGTAAGAGATTGCTAGCTTTTCCGCAGGGTCGGTGGAGAGCCCCTGTTGGATCCCTGGTTGAAAGACCACCATAGAAATCCACACTTTCTTACACATGCACATATGGCAGCTGCAATGGTTAAGTAGAGGGACTTAGATTCCTAGAGCATTGGCAAGAAATCTACAAGTTTGTCCACCCGAAAATTTTTCTCGCCAACACCACCTAAGAATGTTCTCCACCTTCTTCTTGTTGTTATCTCAAAAAATTATTGACTACTTTGTTCTTCTTCTCTCTTATGCTATTATTCTTGGTCTTCTCTCAATATATAATATATCAACCACCATAAAATTCTCTCAAACTTCTAGAACACACTTTGATCCTCAAATATTCATACACTTGCTTTGCTACTCTTGAACATTCTCAAATTATCATGACATGCTTTTTCACTCTTTAACTTCTTCACCTTCACACAGACATGGATGAAATTTCCTTCATAGTTAGGAACTTTAAGATATTCTTCATACATGCATTATTTATGGTCTTTAGGACCTCATACATCTCACTCATAATCCCTTATATCTTATTCATGCTCTTATACACACAACTCTCCAAATAGGCCTAATTAGCCTTAGATATATAATAGTTTCAAGAACATACAGCCCATAGGTCAGCCATGATGCTTCAAATAACTTAGGTTTTCCATGATAGACCATAAAAAATCTGGAAATTATGAATAAATCATGTCATAAACTCATTTAGGTATGTAGTAGCTTCAATTATGTCCTACTTCACATTAGACCTCAAGAATACCTACTTTATTAGGTCTATCTACAACATCTGATTTCTTGAACATAATTAGTCATCTAAAAAGCACTAAAAACTTCCAAAAAAATTAAAAAGAACCTCATCTAATCTTCTCCAAGCTCAAATAACTTTTCATCATGCTTTCACTCCATGAAACCATCTCAAGAACAAAACTGTTTTACTAGGTTCTCAAAAACGAGTCTTTAAGAATGAAGGTTATTCCACCTTAAAATACATAGCCATGACCAATGAAACTTGTAGATAGATGATATATGATCTCACAAACATCAAATGAATTAGATACCTAAACTCAGAGTAGAAAGTGTTGGTATCCAAATTTGTTCTCCCTTTTAAGCCAAGCAACAACACACATTGGACATGGAGCTTAGAGACAAATAGATCATAGTGTGTGTTGTTTTGTAGCCAGGGATGAGATCTAACTATCCCTTTATTACTCAGATTTTTTGAGAGATGGATAACACCTTTAAGAGGATTTGACCTGTCCTCACTACTTTAGGCCATGCCTCTTCGACCAGGGTGAGAGGACCCTTAGTGTAACCTCTGTTTGATGAAGGAGATGGAGATATCCTTCTTTTACACAAATTCTAGGAAGAAAACCTTGGGAAAATATGGTCAATACTCCATGATTTAACTCTTAAAAGTTGTCACTTCTAAACGATGGAGATAATTTCAACACAAGCCTAAGGTTACTGAAGACATTTAGGAAATCCTGATTGTTTTGCATATTTTAGTAAGTAGATTTTATTCCTTTGTTGATACAAAAGGAAAACAATGCTAGTTCAGGATGGATCAATGGTTTTTGAATGATTTTGGTGGGAGATGAAACAAGATAAAGTTGATTATACCTTATATTTGAAAGGACTTCACAACAATGAACAACTCAACAAGTGAAAAATTCAGAACAGTTAAGACGTTGCTTCAACTAGAAGGTGTGCTTCAATGGAGGCCTAGATAAGCACATTTTCACATAATATTTGAGAATCTAACATGAAGGCTCAATTTTAAAGAATCAATTAAACACCAAAGTCTCAGATCAATCATGCCTAAGGTACACACGAAGACTTACAAACAAGTTTTATCAACAAATGACAGTGAATTGATTTTAAATATGTTTATCTCATCCAAGATGAAGGCTCTTCTTGAAATGAAATTGCAAATACCATTAAACTGTCATAGGGACAAGATCTTGTGTGATTTCACAAATATTTCAATGTAATATTGTAATAGGAATGAAAGAAACTATTTGTAGAGATTCTGAAACAAAGAAGACACAAATTGCTAGAGATTGGACACAAATTAATTTCAAAATTGCTTAGATTCATTAGCAGGGGAAAGCTTCCAGAGAAATCTCAGTGCTTGTCAATGGCTATACATCTACAACCAACTTGACATGATAGAAAATATAACAAAGAAGAAAATAATAGGTTATCTCGGCTTTGGTCTCTCACGAAGATGACTTTCTCAAATTTTTTCTCTTAAGAATTCAACCTCTAACATTTTACAAGAGTATTCTCATTGCATTTATACATATTGCTCACTCAATTTCCCCCCCTAAAAGAGAAGAATATTTGAGGGACCTTTGCTTATTACCAATTTTTTCAGACAGTGACGTTTAACAAAGTCAGGTCCGGAAGATTCCAGGTGGACCAATTGTGAACTGATCATGTTTCTTGGGCCCTTGACAAATGACTAGGATGCCATGCCACAAAATTTTGGAAATCCTTCTAATCATTATGATTCTGTCATGTGAGAAATCCCCTTTTTAATCATTTTCCAGAGACTCTGCACAACTGGATATGATAGGTAATCCTTTTCACTCTTGAGGCAATACCTTTTTCAACTTTTACGCCTGCACTTTCATCATTTCATTCTTTTTCCCTCTCTTTCCTTTGCAATTCTGCCCCACATCCATCTCCTCTAGTAATTCCCATTTTTGCAAGTGCCTAAGGAATTCCAACTTCAAAATATTGACCTTAACAATCCTTGGACTCATAAAATAAGTTCTGAATCCATCAAATGGCACTTTACAGACAGAGACGACAAGGAATTTCATCAAAGAACGATGAAAAATAGTGCGTATTCATGTCTCCAAGAGTCTTGGAGAAAAAATGGTAGAAAAATAGACGCAATACACAAGGGTAAGTGCAGGAAGTTGATGGACAAATATAGGGTCATCCGTGGACATCATATTGCAAATAACAACATAATATCAACTTGTAGGGATTATTAGCAATACATAAGCTCAAAATTAGACAAAATTATATTAATATGAATCGTAGAATCCGGAATCTAGTTTCTAAAATACTAATTTTTGTAAAAAATGGACAAGATTAGCTATATTAAAAACTCAAAATTCAATGACTTGGTATTTTTTTTAAAAAACGCCGATAAAATTATAGTCCATTTGCCCACAATTTGGATGACCAAAAATTGATATATATATTTTTCCTTTGGTGAGAAGTTATATGCCACTATTTATCTTGGGATGGATTTTATTTTGTATTTTTTTGAGCAATATTTTATTTTTTATGATTTTTTCCGTGAAAGTGGTATGAAAACATAAAGAAAACAGAGCACTTTCCGTTTGCCCGCCATAACTTCATCAAAAAATATTGAAATCAAATAATTTTTTTTTGAACATGTATATAATTTCACCATAGTTGGGATGGTATAAGTTTTATCACATTCTGATAAGTGAAACAAATTTTGCAGTCTTAAACGTAGACATAAACATTCACAGGAAAAAGTGTCTTAAAGACCTACTATTAGTAAAAAATTATAAAATGATATTTATCCTCTTCTATTCACTTTAAAATCAGTATTTCTACAAAGCTAATAGTCTCCCCTATGCAATGGTACCATTTTTATGACATAGTTTTTACTTTTCGGCATGGTTCAAGTCCGCGGAAGACTAAATTTGATGTTTTACTGTTTTTAATGTAAAATTCAGGATTTGATGTCCACTTAATTGTCCCCCAACTTGGTGCACTTACCCACAACAACCGTTGATTCTTCCCCTTTTCCAATTTATATCATAGCCGTCCATGTGTTCCCATAGCGCAACTATAAAGGAGAAGAATAGAGGCAAGTCCCAAACAAGCACGGGCCTTCCACGTGCCTCGGGCCTAAGAAAAACACCTTTTAGCCTTTGAAAAGTCTCAGTGTAAAAAGGGGCTAGCGGAAACCTCCATGTGTCTCAATGACGCATTTTGAGATGGTCCCCAAAAGAAGAGACCCCAAACAAGCGTGGGCTCAACACATGTCTCAGTGTAATAGAGTTTGTTAAAAAAGTTGAAGGTTTAGTAGAAGGCGTCATGTGTCTAGGGTCCGAGACATTTTCCTTTGGCCATTGAAAAAGTCAAAGCAAAGGGAAAAGTGAGTGGAAGCCTCCAAGTGTTCTCCTAGCACTTCTTCAAAATAAAACTTAAGGGCCGGTCCCCAAACAGGCACGGTCCCTCCATGTGTCACAAGCTTTTCAAAATTACCTTGAAAAGTTTTAAGTATAGAGTAGAGCCGATAGAAGCCTCCACACGCCTCTTTATCACTCTTAATAAGGTTGGACCCTAAGGCAGATCCTCAAATGAGCACTAGCCTTCCACGTGTCCATGGTCCACCAAAATTGTATCGGTTACATGGAAAATTTGTCTAAGACTGGGCAAGGTAGCGGAAACCTCCACGTGTCTCCCCGGTGCAACTCCAAGGCCCAAACCAAAAGGTGAACTTTCAAATGAGCACCGTTCCTCTAGGTGGACAAGTTTTGGGTTGAAGTGAGCCTTAGAGTTTTAAAGGTGCCCTACCAAGTCACATCCAACCAGAATGGGCCACATTTCATTGATGTTGAGATGTAAATTTGACGGGGAAAAACACACCCGTCAAATTGTAAAATGTAGGAAAAAACCATTTGAGCCTTGAAATGAATCTTTCTTCACAGACAGAGAGTTTGGAAATGATATAAGGCCCAAATGTGATCCTCTTAGCCACATCCAATCACATTTCCATAGATATTCAGGACACAAATGACAGGGTCAACAAAACGTGGTTGTGGAAAATGGAAGTTAAAGGAAAAACCCGTGTTTTACGCCCAAGTTATAAACTCCATATGGATAGAGGAATGGAAAACAAATTCTGAACTTTTAAGTGATCCTCGACCAAGGAAGGGACTGATCATGGTAACCAAATGGAGGACATATTCTTCAAGCATCAATACGAGGAGATAGAAAACACAACAGAGCCCGCAAACTGAAAAATTTCAATGACAAATGGGGCACGACTAATTTGAGCACCAACATTGGCTCTGACTCAGGGATGGGCACTCCCTGTGAGTTCCACAAGAACAAATAGCAGACCAAGTGCCTAAAGTAGACCATTGGGCAACATAGTCAAAGAATAAGCTTGCAGAGTAGAGAAACCATAACCATCCTTCAAAAAACGAACTAAGAACCAGTAAAACTAGGTCACCAAGGACCAAAACAAACAAAAACACAAAATTAGAAAGGAAACAAAAAGCTATACACTGTACAAATGGATTATACCTTGATTCTAAGAAATCAATCAAGGAAATGTTTCAAATGTCTGCCTTTAACATGTAATTTAAGTAGTTCCCTGTCTAAGTCTTTTAGGAAGAAGGTATTTTCACCAATTTGAATATCAATTAAATAAGGACCCATCCACAATGTATCAAATTTACCATGCTTTCCCTTATCTTCATGCTTGTTATCCCATAATAGCACAAGATCCCCAATGCTAAAAGCTCTTGGAGTCACCTTATTGTCAAATAACTTCTTCAACTTTTCTTTGAACTTCACATGCCGCTGATGGGATGCCCTTCTTTCCTCATCCAACTCAATAATCTAATTGATTTAAGAATCATATGGACTAAATTCTTGATCTTAAATTTGTTGAACAAACTAAAATGAAGACAATTGCAAATGAAGGGCAAGTAAATATTGAGTTCCATATACCAACTCAAATGGGCTTTTACCAGTAGCTCTTTTGACAGTGATTCTGTTAGCCCAAACAACAAACTTCAGTTTCTCACCTCACTTGTTTTTGTTTAGCTCCAAGGTTCTTCTAATGATCTTCAACAATTTTTTATTGTCGGACTCAGCTTGTCCATTTCCTTGGGGATTGTAGTTAGAAGCATTTGTCAAATTGATTCCATACTCCTTGCACATTGCCACCAAAGGTTTGGCTCTGAAACTCATGGAATTATCAACAAAAAATTTAACTGGAACTCCAAATCTGCATATGATTTGATTCAACATGAAGTCCATGATAAATTGGTGTGTTTCTTTCTTGGTGGGGATTGCTTCTACCCACTTAGTGAAATAATTAGTGGCTACAAGAATCCATTTATGACCAGCACTGGAAGGATAAAAAATTTCCCCTATGAAATCCATTCCCCATTGCTTAAATGGGGCTTCAACTGACATAGGATACAAGGGAAGGGAGCCTGAAGCTTTCATTCTTCTAGAAAAATGTTGAAAACTTTCAAATTTTGTAACCAATAGAGTTGTATCCTTGAAGAGAGTTGGCCACCAATAACCAACCCTCAAGATTTTATGTGCTGTAACTCTTCTAGCAAAATGTCCCCCACAAACTCCTCCATGGAGATTAGCAATTGGGGGCCTCATCTTCAGTAATGCATCTTAAGAGCACTCCCTTCGGGTTCTTCCAAGCTAACCCAAAATTAGTAATGACATATTTCTGAGAGGCTAACTTAAGATCTCTTTTCTGATTTTTACTCAAATGTTCAAGGCAACACAAATGTTTGAGATAAAATATTATATCTTTGTAGCATTCAGAGCTTACCAACTTTTCAAGGACATCCACCCTTTCTCCTTCTACTTCCTTCACCTCAATAGTTTGCAAGTTTCTCTCATCCATAAGCTTAGTTAGGCCCAAACCTCTTACCAATTTCATGGTTTGGATATCCATGTCATATTGCTGCAACTTGATCACCCATCTGCATCTTTTTCTTGAGACCTCCATCTCTGATAAGATGTCTTTCACCATGGTGTGGGGAACATAAGAAACAACTTTAGAACTCAAGATGTAGGGTATGCAAACCTTTGTTTATTTCACCAAGGAAAATGCTTGCTTCTCCATTATGGTGTACTTCAACTCAGCTCCCTATAATGCCTTACTAAAAAAGGCAATTGGTCTCTCAGAACCTTCATCATCCTTCTGTAATAAGAAAAATGCAATGGTGTTTTTTGAAGCAAAAGAAAACACTTGAAAAGGCTTCTTGTAATTTGGAGCTGCCAAAACAGGGGCATGCTTTAGTGCTTCCTTGATCCCATTGAAAGCTTGAATGGAAGCTTCTTCCCATTTGATAACTTGGTCCTTATTCAACATACTAGTAATGGGGATGGTCAGTTCAACAAATTTAGACACAAACCTTCTGATAAACTTTATTTATCCAAAGAAGGATTGAATTCCCTTCTTAGTTCTTGGAATTGGAACCTTGTTGATGGATTCCACTCTCTCTGGATCAATCATGACCCCTTCCTTTAATACAATGTGACCAAGAAGCTTTTCCTTTTGCACTCCAAAGTGGCACTTCTTAGGATTCAATGATATGCCATACTCTCTGCATCTTATCAGCATTCTCTCTAAGTGTTGTAAGTGGTTATTTTTTTTTTTTGAAAAACACAGTTACATCATCTTGGTAAACAAAAATGAAATCATTGGTATAATCAGTAAATGCTACATCCATTGCTCTTTGGAAAATTGCTCTGGCATTCATTAAGCCAAAATGCATCCCAAGATAGACATAAGTTCCCCAAGGAGTCGTAAAGGCAATCTTTATTCTTTCCAACTCCTTCACAACAACTTGATTATAGCCAGAGAAACCATCCAGAGTAGATAATAATTCATAACCAGTTACCAATTATAGCATATTCTCCATGTTTAGCAGAGGGTAATTATCTTTCAATGATGCTTTATTCAACTTCTTGAAGTCTACACATAGCCTTATATCACCATTCTTTTTCCTGATAGGCACTAGGTTTGCAACCCAAGATGAGTACCTTGTGCGCTGAATGATCCCTCCATCCCTCAAATTCTTCAGTTCTTCTTACATATTCAAAGAAAGGAGTGGATTGATGGGCCTCTTTTTTTTCTTGAAAGGCTTGGCATTAGATTTAAGAGGAATTTCACGCTGGAACAAATCTTCCTTGTATACCTTCAACTTAGAATAAGACCAAGCTAGACAGTCTTGATATTTCTTTAGCAATTGAACATAGGACCACTTCTCTTCCTTGCTGAGATTGCTTCCTAACCAGATTCTACATGGTTTTTACTTTGTGCCCAGGTCATGCTCTTCCACATCTCTTAAAACTGACATACTCCTTTTAATAATGTAATCAACATTATCAAAGTTCAACTTAAGTGCCACCAAACCTCTGGGAATCATGTTTGTCTTCAGTTGGATGATGTCTTTTCCAAATAAAGTTTCCTTTCCTTCAACAACACACACCATTGGTTCCCAATCTATATTTTGGTCAGCAAACTCACCTTGGTTCTGTAGAAACCATTTCACCTGGGCATCGTCATCCAACACTTGCCAATTTTTAATGTTATTAGGGATAGATGGCCTTATTAGTATTTCAACATCATAATCACAAAATGAAGACATTGTACAATTCTCAAATATGGATCCTAGCACTACTAACTTGTCTACAACAACATTAAACCTTCTATTATGGTGCACAATATTAAAAGATTCAAACATTTCAATCAAATCACAAACTGTATGATTGTATTGTTTCATTCTCTAGTTTTTAGTAGCATACAATTTTCTAATTTGCTTGACAATCAATTCTAAATCCCCTTTGAAAATGATATCCTTTATACCATATTTCCATGCAATTCTCAAGCCTAATAACAATGCTTCATATTCAGCAATGTTGTTAGTGCATTCAAAGTTAAGCTTGAAAGAAAAGGCAAACTCTTCTTGGCCTAGAGAAATTAGAACAATGCCAACACCATTTCCAATCTTAGAACAAGCTCCATCGAATAACAAGGTCCAAGGTAAATCTACTTGTTCAAGACATTTACACTGATCAATATTATGCTCTTTGCAATCAGCAAACCCCACAAAATTACTAGCATCTACATAAACATACAACACTTCATAAGAAGGATTATTGGGATCTTTAAAGAGGTGAAATATCTTTTTATCTCCATACAGATTTACAAGGCTGCCTTCAATTGGAATGGTGAAAAAAGATATATCCATATGAAAAATTCCACCAACACTTGTAGCCCACTTTCTTGATAACAACATGCCCCATTTGGCAAGGCAATCAATAATGACAACATCAAGTTTCAGGTTCTTACCCAGATAAGCTGTAAGTTGTACCACCAAAACTTTTACACATTCTACAATTGGCACTTCTATAGAATCCATTACAGTACACTTACCATAAGATGTTATCACTTTAATGTTCAATTCAATCATGACTTCCAGAGATATAACATTGCATGATGCTCTGGAATCAAACATACAATTGTGCAACAGTCTGTCCTTAATAATCAATGTTGTAAAAAATGGATCAACATTTAATTGAGACTCAACCAAAGATGTTCCTAAGAAAACTTCAGGTGGTTCCCCTATCTCCTCCAATGCTGGTGGTTTTTCTAGGTCTGCAATGGTTGAAGGAGGAGTGTTTACATTATTTATATTTTTTACCTTGGGCACTCCTATCCTCCTCCAATCACAAATACTCAAAATCCCTTTCTCATGAATCCTAAACAGTTCAACAATTGGGACAGAAATCTTGATCTGACTCAAGACTTGGGCAATGTCATAGGGAATGTATTTAGGCAAAGCAACATTTGGAGAAAGATTTAAAAACTCATCAGATGACACAAGATTTTTAAGATTTTGTGAGACAACAGAGCCTTTGCCAGAGGCATCTTTCTTTGGAGCCTCTTTTGGGAAATTGGTGAGAACTGGGATCTTTGGTTTGGCTTGAGGGCCTTCAACTTTGACTACTTTACTTCTTGCGTTATACTCCTTTTCTTGGGTAAAAACAACATTCATTAATAGTTGTCTATCCTCTTCTGATGGGATTCCTCCATCGTACTTCTTAATCATTAAAGATCTTAGGTACTTAAAATCATTATTAGGAAGTTCAAATGCTTGTACCATATCTATTTCCAAAGCATGAGAGGGAGGAAGAATAGGTAATTGGTGAATGCAATCCCAAAAACTTGCAGCAGTTCTTGCACTTATTACCTCAGTTGAAATTTCTCCTTACTTTGAGCTTGTAGAGAGCAGTCCACCATGCATGCATCATCATCAGTGTTATCATCATCATCAACTTCTTCAACTTGTTGATCTACTTCACATGGAGGGTGGGGTAAGAAGCACTTGTCACGCCACTCCATTTGATTTGTCTCTTCAACAATAACAACTCGGGAATTTAGAGGATCATGCACTACTCTATTTTCCCTAGCTTGGGGTTTCCTAGCTCCCATGGGTCCTTTACCTCTGTCATCAGACCTCTGATCATTTCTAGGATGATTTGTAAGTCTATCTTGTCCTTGTTGCCTATGCTGACCATGAGAACCTTGTCCAATTCCTTTCTCTGCCCTGGCCATCTTGTAAGAGATTTCTTTGACAACCCTGACCAAAGTCCTTACAACTTCCTCAATATCCATAGCCTTACTTGATTGAGGCTTCTCAGGGTTGATCAGTTTAACACCCTCCCTCTTAGGAGGTTTTCCAACTGATTTAATGTTGTTCTCAATTTGCAAAGCCATGGTAAAGGCCTACCTCAAAGTCCTAGGGTTCTTATCTCTCAAATAGTAAGCAACTTTCTTATCAAATGCATCTAAATACTTTATCAGACATGATTCATCACATGGCCTCAAATTAATAGACAATATTCTCAATGTTTTGTAAAATTTAATATTGAAATCAGACAATGATTCATTAGGATTATTTTTTATATTTTCAAACTCTGATAAAAGAAACCTAGGGTCTATTTTATCACCATAATGCATTCTAAAAGCATTTTTCATCTCTGTCTAGGAGTTAATGGAATTATATGGTAGAGATTTATACCAGTCACTTACATCTTCTTCTAGAGTATGGATAAATAATTTAATGTATACATCCTAAAACTCTATTTTGAAGTCCTCCATCATATTGTCAAAGCATTTCAAGTGTTGATGATCAGTTATTGCTTCCTTGAAACTTAGGCAATCTATTTCTTACATCTTGTGGTAGAACATTTGGATAGCCAACCATACCTCTAAAACTGATGGGACCAAAAGTATTAACAAAAAAGGAGGCCTGGGTGGAGGCTGAGCCATATTATTTTGAGGAGGTGATCTTACAAGAGAAAAAAAATGATGAGGAATGAGGGGTCTGTGTGGTACAAGGATACAATTTTCAAAATGAATGCCCTCTAAAGGCTTTATTTCTTGGAAAACTTTATTATATATGGAAAATACTGGGGTATATTGAGAGGAAAATGTTTCAAATAAAAAAGGACCCTCTCTAGATGGAGAATTTAGTTCAATAAAGAGACTACTTGATTCCGAAGCACTTGAGGAAGTACTACAATCTTCAATCACAGGATGATCAATTTCACCAATGGAGATCTCTTTTCTTGATGCTTAATCTCCAACAACCTTCCAAATTCTTCTTCCCTCTAAATTAGACTTCCCCAGCTTTGAAAACATCCTTCTACTAGGGTCCCTGGCGAAGACAGACCTTCTTCCTTCCAGATTTTCAGATATCAGTGACAAATCTTACTTGATATATGTTAAGACACTGGTATTTATAAAGAATTTAAATAGCACGGAGTCACCACTAAGGATTTTCACCTTAGTTGTGAAAATGCACTATGAAAGACCTATCAAATGTCTGTTAATACAAAATTCAAGAAAATATTACAAGATCTACTCTTCTTTTACCCAAATTTATCAATGATGATACAAACTTCAGTGCAATAACTGTATAAGCTAGAAATATTACACTTAGAACTCACAAATTTGAACAATTCTTACAGATCTGAATAGATTATGATGTTTCAACAATGTATTTGCACTTTAAAATCTATAAAAACCATTACCAAGGTCACTACGTGTAAACCTTTGTTCAAATACCTCAAAGAGTCCCCAAAAATGGTGCCACAAGTGTTGGTATCCAAATTTGTTCTCCCTTTCAAGCCAAGCAACAACACAGATTGGACATGGAGCTTAGAGACAAACAGATCATAGTGTGTGTCATTTTGTAGTTGGGGATGAGATCTAACTAGCCCTTTGTTACTCATATTTATGGAGAGATGGATAACACCTTTAAGAGGATTTGACCTGTCCTCACTACTTTAGGCCATGCTTCTTCGTCCAGGGTGAGAGGACCCTTAGTGTAACCTCTGTTTGATGAATGAGATGGATATATCCTTATTTTTCACAAATTCTATGAAGAAAACCTTGGGAAAATATGGTCAATACTCCATGATTTAACTCTTAAGAGTTGTCACTTCTAAATGATAGAGATACTTTCAACACAAGGCTAAGATTATTGAAGACATTTAAGAAATCCTGATTGTTCTGCATATTTTAGTAAGTAGATTTTATTCCTTTGTTGATACATAGGGAAAATAGGGGTAGTTCAAGATGGATCAATGGTTTTTGAATGATTTTGGTGGGAGATGAAGCAAGATAAAGTTGATTATACCAGATCTTCAAAAGGACTTCACAACAATGAATAGCTCAACAACAAAAAACTTCAGAATAGTTAAGACGTTGCTTCAACCAGAAGGTGTGCTTTAATGGAGGCCCAGATAAGCATGTTTTCACATAATATTCGAGACTCTAACATGAAGGCTTGAATTGAAAGACTCAATTAAACACCAAAGTCTCTGATCAATCATGCCTAAGGTACACCCGAAGACTTACAGACAAGCTTTATCAACAAATAGTAGTGAATTGATTTTAAATATGTTTATCTCATCCAAGATGAAGGCTCTTCTTGAAATGAAATTGCAAATACCATTAAACTATCACAAGGATGAGATCCTGTGTGATTTCACAAAGATTTCAATGTAATATTACAATAGGAACGAAAGAAACTATTTGCAGAAATTCTGAAACAAAGCAGACACAAATTGCTAGAGATTAGACAAAAATTAATTTCAAAATTGCTTAGATTCATCAGTAGGGGAAAGATTCTAGAGAAATATCAGTGCTCATCAATGGATATACATCTATAACAAACTTGACATGATAGAAAATCTAACACAGAAGAAAATAACAGGTTATCTCAGCTTTGGTCTCTCATGAAGACAACTTTCTCAAATTTTCTCTTAAGAATTCAACCTCTGACATTTTGCAAGAGTATTATCATTGCAGTTATACATATTGTTCACTCAATTTTCCCCCCAAAAGATAAGAATATTCGAGGGACCTTTGCTTATTACCAATTTTTTTTAGACATCGACGTTTAACAAATTTAGGTCCGAAAGTTGCTAGGTGGACCAATTATGAACTGATCACATTTCTTGGGTCCTCGACTAATGACTAGGATGCCATGCCACAAATTTTTGGAAATCATTCTAATCATTCTAATTCTATCATGTGAGAAATACCCTTTTTAATCATTTTGTAGAGACTTTGCACAACTAGATATGACAGGTAATCCTTTTTTCTCTCGAGGCAATACCTTTTTCAACTTTTATGCCTGCACTTTCATCATTTCATTCTTTTTCCCTATCTTTCCTCTGCAATTCTGCCCCACATCCATCTCATCTGGTAATTCCCATTTTTACAAGTGCATGAGAAATTCCAACTTCAAAATATCAACCTTAACAATCCTTAGACTCATAAATTAAGTTCTGAATCCATCAAATGGCACTTTACAGATAGAGACGACAAGGAATTTCATAAAAGAACAATGAAAAACAACGCGTATTCACATCTCCTGGAGTCTTAGAGTAAAAATGGTAGAAAAATAGATGCAATACATATAAACCATTGATTCTATCCCTTTTCCACTTTAAATCATAGCCGTCCACACGTTTCCCTTGGTGCAACTGCAAAGGAGAAGCACAAAGGCAAGTCCCAAACAAGTGCGGGCCTTCCATGTGCGATGGGCCCAGGAAAAATGCCTTTTAGCCTTTGAAAAGTCTCAGTGTAAAAAGGGGCCAGCGGAAACCTCCACATGTCTCAATGGCACATTTTGAGATGGTCCCCAAAAGTAGAGATGCTAAACAAGCGCGGGCTTAACACGTGTCTCAGTCCGATAGAGTTTGCTAAATTTTTTGAAGGTTTAGCATAAGGCGACATGTGTCTAGGGTCCAAGACATATTCCTTTGTTTGTTGAAAAAGTCAAAGCAAAGGGCAGAGTAAGTGGAAGCCTCCAAGTGTCCTCTTAACATTTCTTCAAAATAAAAATTAAGGGTTGATCTCCAAATGGGTGCGGTGCCTTCACGTGTCCCAGGATTTTCAAAATTACCTTAAAATTTTTTAGGTATAAAGTGGAGCTGGTAGAATCCTCCACATGTCTCTCTGTCGCTCTTGTTAAGGTGGGACCCTGAGGCGGATACTCAAATGAGCACCATACTTTCATGTGTCCATGGTCCACCAAAACTCTACCAGCTACATGGAAAATTTGTCTAAGCCTGGGCAAGGCAACGGAAACCTCCACGTGTCTCCCCGATGCAACTCCAAGGCCCAAGCCAAAAGGTGAACTTTCAATTGAGCTTCATTCCTCCAGGTGGACAAGTTTTGGGTTGAAGTGAGCCTTAGAGTTTTCAAAGTGCCCACCATGCCGCATCCAACCAGAAAAGGCCACGTTTCACTAATGCTGAGATGTAAATTTGATGGGGAAAAACACAACCGTCAAACTGTAAAATGCAGGAAAACACCATTTGAGCTCGAAAATGAATCTTTCTTCACGGATAGAGAGTTTGGAAATGATATAAGGCCCAAATGTGATCCTCTAAGCTGCATCCAATCATGTTTCCATAGATATTTGGGATAAAAATGACAGGGAAAACAAAACGTCATTGTGGATAATAGACGGTAAAGGAAAAACCAGAGTTTTATGCCCAAGTTACAGACTCCTTCATATGGACATAGGAACAAAAAACAAATTATGGACTTGTAAGTAATCCTTGACCAAGAAAGGGACTGATCATGGCAACCAAATGGAGGACAAAGTCTTCAAACAACAATATGAGGAGATAGAAAACATGACAAAGCCCACAAACTGAATAATTTCAATGACAAATGGGGTGAGACTAATTTGAGCACCAACAGAAAGGATCAAGAACACCTTTTTATTAAGAATTTTTTTTTATAAATCTAGGAACACTACCTAGAGAATGTAGGACCATCTACATGGATTAATTTATCCCTTGGAGTAAAAAGTCAAATTTAAGTAAAACTGCCCTTGAGAACTGACAGTGGAAGCATGTAAAAATGAGATTGTTACTAACTATAAAATATCATTTATGAGAAAAATATATATAGATAATGTAGAGGGATGTGTCATGATGCTTTGGGTCAATTTTCATCAAATTTTAAATATGAATTTTTAAGTTATTCAAGTTTAACCAAAACCGGTTTCTTGAAAAAGGAAATTTGAGAACCTTGTCTTCTTAGCATCCAAATTTTTTTATCAAGCCTCATTCAGATAAATCATAGAAGGAAAATTTTAATAAAAATCAAATAATGAACATTTTAAAAAGTTTTTTAGGACAAAAGGTGGAAGATAAAAAAATTTCTCTTTGTTTTTCTAACACTGTTCTTCTCTCTCCAAACCTCCTTGTATCGATATGCATGAAATGAGGTTGTTTATCTCCAAATCACTTTATTTATATATCTCATTCCTTACTAGAAATAAATGAGTTGGATAATTATTTCTACAGGTTAAAAATAATTCCATTGGTTCCTTTCAAAAGCATAGAATCTTGTTACTAATACAAGTGTGACTCAGGGATTATCCAAGCTGAAATAGCTTACAATTATAATGTTTGAAATATACAATCGTGACAGTTTGTTTATGAATTTATTGATAAGGATGAAAAATACCTATTTACCTTCTACTAAATCCATGGTGAATGGTTGACGATAAGCCCTATTACCTTATGTGAAGTTCTATTAAAGACCATAGCTCTTCATTTAGTTTTTGACTGCCTCATTGGTTTAATCATGAAGTATGAATCCTGTGTTGCAAGTCTTGTTACCTTTCTTATAACCACAGTGATATTGTAATGAATATATTCATGATGATTAATGGAATGGTTTAGGGACCTCACTAATACACACTTTCAAATTGTTGAATTAGTCTAAGTGAAAAAAGTTGAAGATAGTGACTAGCATTGGTATCTGGTCATGGTTTATCAAGCAATTATCACTCTTCTCAAGCTTAAATATCTTAACAAAAATAGTAAAATAATTATAATATATTTAATAACTAATAATTAAAAATTAATAATAAAATAATATTACTTAATGATCAATTGATATTAATTAATAATAAAAGGGTATTATCTAAATAACCTAATATAAATAGATAATATTTAACAATTAAAATAAAATAATGGTTTGTAGGTGTTATTAACTAAATACTTTCCTAATATGCCATTATTTTAAGATGCAACACACTTTATGTATCATTCTTAGTATATTTCCAAGAAATTTCAACACATGATCAATTGGTGGCATAATTACCCTCCACATAACCTCTTCAAGTGACTCAAAAATTATGTTAGATTACATGTGTAGCTATTGATGTTCATGTTTGATTATTTTGGGGTGGTTCTAGTTTTTTTCCTACTTATGACTAGAATGGATATGTTTTAGTTTTAGATAGCAGGTTAACTTTCCATTCTCATCACACCTGGTGTTTGTTTTTTTCAACCTCTATATCTTGTTTTGGATGTGACTTTGTGGAAACATTTGCAACTATATAATATCAAATCAAAAACATAAAAATATAGATCTAACAATACCCACAAAATCTACAACAGTGGAAGTATGAACAAGAATAATCCAAATCACACAATAAGTACGCACACATAACACAACATGTACTGTGGTTCACCCAATTTGGGCTACATCCACCAAATATAGAGATCTTATATATATATATATATATATATATATATATTATGTATGTATATATACACACAGATATTACAAACCAACCTCTTCTACACAAGAGTACATTTATCTCTACAAGAGTATCGTCTCCTCCTATGTCTCCAACTAAATCTTCCTGAGTACACTAAATTGTGCATCCATACCACCACTTGTTTCTCCTCCATATCTCTAACTGGATCTACCTAAGTGCACTAGAACCGTGCCTCTGAAACGCCACCAAGAACTCACATACCTGAAGCTACCCTGCATATGTCATTGTGAAACCAACTTCTCATTGTACTATGAATATTTAAACAATACCTCTAAAATGGTCTACCAATGTGCAACCGTAACCATGCACCAAGATGTAATTCTCTCCTTCATCACTACATCAACCTGTGTAAACATGGAGATAACTTCCTCTACAATACTATATTCATATGGATCAATAATACATCATGATCTCATGGATCTATAATATAAGATCTCATAACATGTGGATCTACAAGAGTGACCAATAAGAATATCTCACAATAACCTGTGGATCTAACAATAAGAAACACTAAGTGCTTTACATACTATGCAAGCCATTACATGAGACTAAATAATACAAATTAAATATAGTAGAAGATTATACCATCTTCTCACTAATAGTGTATCTACACTTTCCTTCTATCCAACTTCTCTCTATGAAAGATCCTATCTTCATGCAATCTGATTTTTCTTTTTCTTCTTCTTCTTCATCCTTTCAACCAAGGATATCTCAATTCTTCTCTTTCCTTATTATGTATGTTCTAACCCTATTTTTCTAGCTTATATAAGCTTATAAAAACTTAGGGCACTTTATAAATGCATTTACAACCTTTAAATCATCTTTAAAACAAGAGCTAGATTAAATTCCCATGAGTTAAATATAAACTTTCATACATAGGTAACCTATGCCGATTACCTTGACTGGTGTTTGTTGCCCTGTTGCTGATCAGTGTAGGTTACCCTAACTAATGCCAGTTAACCTAACCATCACTGGTTACCCTATTGTTGACCTGTGCCGGTTACCTTGCTTGGCATCACTTACCCTTACTAGCATCGATTACCCTGACATGCATCAGTTACTGACTAAATGAGCAAGGTGTAAATCATGATAACTATGAAGCAATTCAGCTCCACAATCCTAACAATCTCCCACTTGGAGATAAATTGTTGAAACTATACTTGTACCTATACATCACCGTCCTCTACATACCATGAAGACCATCTATTATCTATGTCAAAAATTCTCTCATCAATAAAACTAGGAAGATCAAACCATCTTCTAAAACCAAGAATATAACAAACACGTGGATTACCATAGACCTACACAAAGCTACTACCGATATGTGATAGCCGAGTTATCCATACATCAATCTCCCATTGAATCATAACACCAAACCTCTCATGCATGACTAACGCACCTGCAAGAGCTACCACTCAAACTGAAATACTAAGCTTCTATCACATCCATAGCCATACCTATAAAACCAACCATGTTCTTCATCCATCTATCAATGTCTCCATGAAACCACCAATGCAACTGACCAAGACAAGTCAAACTTGAATATGTGAAAGTAAAAAAATATCCTAGGTCAAGACAACCCAAATGAGTTCTACCTAAAACAATGGGTGATCAATCCACAAACACTTGCATAACTCAAAGAAATCCAAACACTGCAATCTGCAAATCCAACCCCGCATAAACAACTAGCATGTCTAAGACATTCATCTATAGATAACATACCTATCAAGGAGTAACATAGTAAGAAGAAGAAATAAAAAAATCCCCTACTCATGTTAGGCATATAAACCTTGCTCATAGGCATCTATGTGCAAATAAAACATCCACACCATCATAGACTTACAAAATCGAATCTATCCACATGTATAAACTCACCTATACATCCATCCATATCGTCAGGCTCTCCAGAAGCACCAAGTCTCTCACCAACTAACTCCAAAGCCATATATGAATCCTATGCTCATCAATGTCAATAAAAATAACCATGCTAAACCATACAACTAATAACAAGTGAAAATACTAGCATACATGTCATCAAAATACTACACAAATCTACCAAGATGAAACAAAAACAAGGGCACTGTACGATGGGAAAGTGACATGCGAGGATGATAATCGACAAGTGACCTTCCCCGTACCCGACCTCCCGAGGTCGTGCCGAGACAGCCGGTGGTTTGAAATGCGGGTGACTTAGATGAAGTCACAGCCGGGATTATGGTCAGTTTTCTATGATAGAAAAGCTACAAGCGAGGATGAGAATCGGCAAGCAACTTTCTTATGGCTAACCATGGGAGGATCAGTGACTAAGATCTGGTAGTTTGATCTCCTGGTAGCTAAACTGAAAAAGGGGAGATTTAGAGGCTTATGAGCGGGTAGAATAAATTCCCTAGTGATTTACCCTCCTAACTAGAATTTAAGCGTTTAATCTAGTTATGGAATCTCCAAATTAACTTAAACTGAAAATAACAATTTATACTACTACTGAAAGGGAAACTAATCTAAACAAAATATATGATTGAAACATTATAATTACAAGCAACAATTAAACTACTTTTATACTAAAACTAAACAAGTGAGATAACCCGGTGTGGTTATTCACCTGTGCAGATGTGTGAATCTAAATAAAAGACAGCTAATTAACTTAATTGAAAACCTTCAATCCTACCTCAGAAGTGAGGAACAAATCATAGTTTCTCAGAAACTATCATTCCCCACAGCTTCCCCGGCAATATTGAAAGTGAGCTTTAACTGAAATAAAATGATTCACTACTCTATTTGATAATAACTTTGACGATTTAAACCTGGAGTTTACTGAGCAGAGGCAAATCCAGTTGTGTTGTAGCTTGTCCCCTCAGAGTGATCTCTTCGTTCTTGCATGTTCACGTGAATCCAGAAAGAGTAGGATTATGGCAACATCAGCAAGAGAAGGAACTGGGATGACAATTACTTCGAAGTAAAATGGCACAAAGCACAAGTAGGAGAGGGATGGTGCAAGTGAACTGGCTTGGCCTATGCGATTCCTAGCAGGGTTGTTGCAGCAATGATAAAACAAAATGATAAACAACAGGTACTCAAACAATGAATAATAGCAGCTTCAGAGAAATACAACGAAGTACAAGTAGGAGAGGGATGGCACAAGAGAACAGAGCTTGGCCTATACGATTCCTAGCAGGATCGTTGTCGGTGTACAGTGAGGTATAACTAAATACTCAAAATTCTAATCCATGCTAAAGATAAAATGATTCATAAAATAAATCTAGGACTGAGTATTGAAGACTGAAATTCAAGAATGAAGACTCCAGACCAAAGAACCAAGACCAAAACAAACCAGACCATGGATGAAACAACAGCACTGCCTGCACAAGATGGGTATGTGGCTTACCAACAGCTGAACAATACTATCTAAACATGTAATGAACTATACTATCAATCCTAAGCAAGCTAACAGACCAAACCACTGAAAAACAGAAGACTCTAACAAGGAAATATGGTCGCCATTTGCCTCAGCACAAGCTACATATTTATAGCATTTGCAAACACCAGAAGGCAAGTTCAAATTGAACTCTCCCACTATTAAACAAAGATAAATCACTGTTCAGTCGGCAAAAACATAAATACAAGCTTAAGTCGGCAAAGAAAAGTTGGTAAATCGTGATATTTCACGCGGGTCGCGTCAAAAGAGCATTCTGGAAAACGTGCACAGGACCGCTGCTCTGAGCAGGGCGGCGGTTACAGGACCGCCTCCCTGTTCAGGGCGGCGGTTTCGTCACTGAAGGCCAAGAAGCCAAAGAAAGAGGAAAGAAAGGCAAAAACAAAGGGCACGGGGGCAAAGCGAGGCATGCGGGATGTTAACGCATGTTTAACGGGCTTTCTGGATTCCGAACACCTTGCGAGGAGACCTGTATCATCATTGGGGCATTTGTAACATCTTTCCGGTGGTGCAGTACATACAATTTTGGGTACGTACATATTGCCCCCTCGGAGAAGCGTTTTAGCCATGAAGAGGCATAAAACGTCGGGTCCGAGTATGGCGGTCCCAAAATGGGGAGTTAGAGGCTATACCTGACATGCCCGTGTGTCGAAATGCTGACAACTTTCACATGCTTTTAAGAATGTATGCAATGGATGACAAGTGATAACAAATGTTAAACAGAATGTTTTTACTTTATTTGCTTTTGCAATGCTGATATGTGATGACGAACATGTTGTAGTTTTGAACTTTTGGCCTCTTTAGACAATGTTTGTGATTTCTTCTTATGTTGGCAAAACGTGATGAATGTATAGCGATAAAGAGATGAACTTGCCCCAATCCCAAATCCATGCAACTAGTAAGATGCAAGGGATCAACACCAAGAATTGGGAAGGGCACAAGTTGTATGAGTTTGATTTGAGTGGAATGATGAGAGACAGACAAAACAAGAACAAGAACCAAATTTGGACCTACACACCCACCCTACTCAGAACTACTACCAAGCTTAGAAGGCCACTTACTTTTCAGTTTATCTAGACTTAGATTCATAAATGGCAACCTGATTGACAAAATCTGGTTTTGAGGATTTGATCTCTTTGGAATTTAGATGTTTGGATATTTGCCTTCTTTTAACAGAATTTGACTTGTGTTTTTATCATACCAAGATTTGTTAGTTTGTGTGACTGGACCCCCCACACCTTGCCTCATGCCACTAGTAAGAAGCATGGGTTCGTCACCAAAGGCAAGATATAGGCGAGTAAGGGCACTTCTTTCCTTTCCCAACCTCACATCACCAGTAAGAGATATGGGCTTATCGCCGAAGGTTGATGGGGCAAAGAAGTGTGTAAAATAAAATATTTTGTTTGCTTGGCGCTTTTGATTTCATTTGATTTTGACATTTCTGATCTATGACTTTGGGATATCCTTTTGTTCCAAGAGATTTTAAGAGGGATAGATATGACACCAAGAAGCTTCTAGAACAGACCGTAGGCAAGGAAAACTTTACCTAGTAGAAAGAAAGAGCAAAGCCAAGTATGCAGGGCTTGGTATGGTTTCCGTCAATGTTTGTCTATTAAACTTGATGAGAAGATTTGAAAGTACTTGATGATGTTTGAAGAGATGTGATTTGAATAATTTTGCCAATATCTTCAGAAATTTGTAACAGATTACTTAAGAGTAAGTTCCTGGACTACAATATTTATGAAATGAGTGAATAAAATGAACCAACTAAATTACTAATGTAATGCAACTGCAACCATGTACATATGAAAATGCAGGTGGAACTATATGTCATGATGTCTAAGGTGAAGAAAGTTGACGAATATCAAATTCTTCACCCCTAGAAGTACACAGCGGAGAACCATTATCCTCAAATTTTTCATTTTCTTGACGAGGGCCTACCATTATGGGTTTGAACTTACAACCCTTGCCCAAAGGTGTATATGTCCCATTATTAAAAACATTTTTCTGAAAGAGGCATTCGCGTACCTCTTTGTCATGTTTTTGAGAGATGGCATGTGGGTGAGCATGACTATGCTGCTCGACCTTCTCTCTCATAGTGAGCATTGTGTTAATGATGAGGTCTTGCCCCATGGATAGGGAAAACTTAGCTTTAGACACGCATGGGTCGAAACTAGGCTTTAGAATAGGGCAGTGCCTAGAGATGGTTTTGATAGGCATCATTTCAGTTTTAAATTGCCTTTCTTCACTTGTTAATTCTATCATGTTTATATCTAGATTTAGGTAATCGGAGGGAAGAGATGCTATGCCGAGAATACTACCCATTCCTTGAGGTTCGAATGGGAGAAAGATCGGTTCGTCATTCTCCAAGAGTTTCATAATTCCTGCTGTGGTTTTAGTGGAGACTGTTTCCAGAGAAATTGACTTATCTTTATTTGTCTTTGCCACCTCGTATATTAAATCATAGGATCTTACCAGTTTAGCATTTGTAGGAACTTCATCTCGTGTGGAGAAAATATCAGGTAGGGGTTGTGAAACATACTCCTTTTTCCGAGTTGTTGCATTAATTTCACGCTCAACCTCTAGCTCAACTAATCCCAAGATTTTGTTATACCATTTGAACTTAGGTTAGGAGCAATCTGAGAGTTGTCAGGAGTTGAGGCATCTTGATTGTTATTTCTTATTATGATACCTTTGTTTTTCCCATTTAGATCTAACCTGTTATTGTTATAATGATTTGGGAAAGGATCATTGAAGATCTTGAGAGGTGCATTTTGAGGTGCAAAAGTATTTAGTGCTGGTGACACAGGATCTTCCAAGAACATATTTATGAAAAGTTGTTTTTGTTCTTCTGGCAAGCGTTGCATGAATTTATTATAGTCATGGCAAGCCCTAGTATCATGACCCCTTATTTTATGGAAACCACAATATAGATTGGGATTATAGTTCCGTGGTCGTCGGTTTGAATCCTGTTGTGGCCCGAAGTTCTGATTGGGCTGTTGGTTGTTATAGTTGAAATTTCGAGATTGTGGCCTTTGGCTTTGGTTTTGATATCCATCTATTGTAACCCCACGGTTTTCATTAAGGATTTTGGGTCCTTGATTGACATTTGTGGTAGTTGTAGTGTTTTGAGTGGAGGTGATTAACCTCCCGTTTGCTCCATATGTCTTACGACCACTATCTATCGCTGCTTGATCTATTCGGAGAGCGCTCTCAAGTACTTCATCGTAAGTTCTTAGTGGGAACTTCTGGACTTCTTCCTTCACCTCTCTGTTGAGAGAATGAAGGAATAATTCACATAGCTCCATCTGATCCATATTTGGAGCACTTGCTGAAGAATAAATAACTGTACGCCACCTCTGAATGAAATGGGCGACAGACTCGTTGTGTTCTTGTTTGATGTGTAAGAATTCCCTGATTCCTTGTTCTCAGTAGTTTGTTCATGTCGAAGGCTTTGATGAACTCTGACACGAGTTGTTTAAATGAATGTATGGAAGCCTCAGGTATTCTATAATACCAATCGAGAGCGATGCCTTCCAAAGTTTTGGGAAATATTTTAGCAACAACCCCATCCCAAGGGAGTAATTCTCGTATGGCTGTAGCGTAAGCTTTGATGTGCGCGTTTGGATCTCCCTTGCCCTTGAACTTGGGCAAATCAGGGAGAGTTCTTGGAAGCATGACGCTTCGTATGGTGAAATCTAAGGGTTCCTTTAGATATTCTGAATATGTCCCTATTGCATAGCTTTCAACCATTGATGGTGGTTGATGAGGGAGCAATGGTGGGATAGGTTGTTGATATGGTGCAGCATATGCGTTGGCAGGGGCATAGGGAGGTCCCTGTGTTGGAGAAAACATGCCGGGAGAGGAGAACATATCTCCTTGTGGGGATTTTGAATACATGTTTAAGTACGAAGGGGTACTATCTAAGAATGGATTGCTCTGTACCGGACCAGGTGGAACTGTGCTAGCGATAGTGGGTCTAGTTGGTACTTGTTGTGAATACCGAGGAGTCATACCTAACGTGCCTACTCCTGTGAGGAGATCTACTTGGCTAGGATGGTGCGGAGGATTGGAACTTCTTGTTTGTATGAATTTCAAATTTTGATTCACTTGGGCAAGTTCTAATCCTCTAACCTTTTCTATTAGAGTTGAAATGACTTCATTTGGTGAAGTCACGATATCGTGCCTTGGTGGCGTTTGTTGTATATCCTGGTGTTGTATAGGCATGTGATAGCCTGTCATGAACTGATTGCTATCTTGCCAAGTTTCTCTGAGAGTATTTTCTATATGTGATGGCATAGAGGTATTTTCTTGAGGAGAGAACTCGGGCTGTATTTGCAAAATTCCTACATGTGGGTACATGCCTTGAGAGCGTTGTTCACTCCTAGGATAACGTATTGAGTACTCGTCATCTAGAACCAAGTATGGATCTGATTGTCTACTAATAGGCGGTCTGAGTAATACCTGAGGAGATGAAGCAGACTCTCCAGTTAGTGTCATATTGTTCGAGCCTGAAGGCTCTGTTTGTGTTTGAGCAAGTTACTCCAACCCCTCTGTTTGGAAGGACGAGTTATATCTAGTCCTTGGTGTTTTTGTTGACAATTGATTAGTTGAATAGTTTTCGCCCCACATTGAGAGTGAGGGTGATGACTACCTATTCTGTTGGACGTAGTATGCCTCAAGACCCAAGAGGGGTCTGCCGTATGTATCAAATCCCGACATATTCGGGGGGTATATGAATAACCGCAGAATAATGGGAAGGAGCGAAGGTGATTTGTGAAGGGAAACGTGATTTTTATGACTCCGAATGAGAAGTTAGGAAGTTTTACGTCAGCTTCACTAATTTCGTTTGTTTCACGTCGGGTTCACCAATTTTGTACGATGGGAAAGTGACATGCGAGGATGATAATCGACAAGTGACCTTCCCCGTACCCGACCTCCCGAGGTCGTGCCGAGACAGTCGGTGGTTTGAAATGCGGGTGACTTAGATGAAGTCACAGCCGGATTATGGTCAGTTTTCTAGGATAGAAAAGCTACAAGCGAGGATGAGAATCGGCAAGCAACTTTCTTATGGCTAACCATGGGAGGATCAGTGACTAAGATCTGGTAGTTTGATCTCCTGGTAGCTAAACTGAAAAAGGGGAGATTTAGAGGCTTATGAGCGGGTAGCATAAATTCCCTAGTGATTTACCCTCCTAACGCATGTTTAACGGGATTTCTGGATTCCGAACACCTTGCGAGGAGACCTGTATCATCATTGGGGCATTTGTAACATCTTTCCGGTGGTGCAGTACATACAATTTTGGGTACGTACAGGCACCATCTACAAATGGTAAATAAAGAATGTTGTCAAACCTATGACCAAATTGACCACAGTTTTCTAACTGACCCCGGTCACTGCCTAACCGACCACGATTACCAGATGAGCAACCACAATTAATCCTAACTGACACCGGTTTCTGTAATTAGTAGATTTTCTCCTTTAACCTTTAAAACTCTCAAAATTGCTTTATCATCTAAAACCGGCTGAATCAACCATAAAATGTAATCCCAAAGCGATATCCGGGCACCATAAAACAAACCAAAAGTGCCATAAAAAATTAATAAAATCAATATATACCTATAAATATGTGACTTCCCTCCAAAACCAACTAGTGCCTCTGCCAATATGAATAGTAGCAATCTCCTCTCACTCTACATGTGCATCATGTATCCCATCATGCAATGCCAACAACCATGGCTTGCTACCACTGAACATGAAATTCCCTGCACTACCTCTAACACCAAGCTCAAAATATAATATGTCAGTGAGAAATAAAACTGGATGAAAGAAAATATAAACTGATTCCCTTCTTATCAAAGAATACTTCTACATTATAGAAGTTTGGACTTCTTGTGAAGTAGGTGAATCAAATTCTTTTCAACCTATGTACTCAACATATTTCGTTACTTGCAATTGTGTCTAATCATGACTTTTCATTGAGGATGTCATTCTTAGACTAAAAAAACCTTGTCCTCAAGATTCCACACAACCGGGAAATAAAAGTCAAACAACACCAAAAAACATGATGTAAATCTATGCACACTATCCAAACATAATATCAGTTTCTCCAAATGAAAGAAGTAAAACATGAACCATATAGAGATACCTAACCTAGAGTCTCACTGGACTAACCAAGCCAACTCCATCTACTTTCTAATCCAAACATTGAAGTGATCTACACCGTTTCTACCTATACACACTGTGCCAGAAACATGATCCTCCAAAATAGGACACTGAACCATCCATGCCCTCTTCTTTTATAAGAAACCCTATTCAAAGTCATTATCATAGAGGCTGATTAGGTTCGTTGACCAGTACCGATTACCCTCTGTGGCTGATGTCGGTTACCTGACTGACATCGGTGCTGCTGGAATTAACACAATGCTAAAAATTGGCATAGGTCACCAAACTAGGTGCCTACTCTGACCAAAGCCGATAGTTGTGTTGAGCCAGTCATTTCTAGAAGAACCCCAAAATCTTTCACAAAACTAACAACAATAATAAAAATCAATAAAAATACCACCAAAGATGAAATACATACCCATTACCTAACACCAGATTACTCAAACTACAATCTTCAGCTGAAGAACATGTTTCTCTAATGGAAAACCTGTCTTCATTTTGTGCTAATCTTTCAACTTCTCTAATGAAATCCCATGCATCTAACTGTATAAGGATGCATAACTTCTCCTCTTTCTCATACTCAGATCTAGATCTACAGTCCCAAACATGCATGTGCAACCAAAAGCAGTGACCTGATGATGTGAGTGATCAAAATTGTAGAAAATTTTGAGTTGTAGATCAAAACAATTTGAAACTTGGTTCTTTCCTGCAAGTTTTTTCTTGTAACCAGTCAAGTTGGTGCTTGATGTTTGAAGTTGGTGCTTCATGTTGAGTTGTAGCTCAACTAATTTGTAACATTTGTGAGCATAATGCATTGGTTCAGTGAATTTTCTCCCAGTTTGGGTTTTCCACTTAAAATTTTTGTCTCTCCATGTGCTTATCTTGTTCACTTCATGTGAATTATGTGATTGTTGCATCCATATTAAATTGATACATATTTATTGACTTGAATTATATTGAAAAGTTTAAATTGACACTGATTCAACCCCTCTCAGTGTCCTAATTTATAACATGGACATCATCATTTTAAATCATTGAAAACTCACAACAGGATCTCCACATCATTCTTTGGTAGTTCAAGGTCCATACTTAACTTTGACATCAATGAGAATAACATGCATTGCAAAAATCTCATCTTGACATCAATCATGCACAACACCATAACATCAATGAATTTTTTTCAATATGCACATTATACGGGTTCTTTTAAACTGAATTGTGGATATCACCCTTATGATATTGCAAAAAATTTACTCACATCCTCTATAACTTGTATATGGATATTTTTTTATTTTGTCTCTTTGTCTATAAATGGTTAATTTTTGATATAAATGCAAGTGTGACTTTGTTTCTTTGAATGCTTTGTGTTTAATGTGAACATATGTTTCCCCTTATATGCCTTCATTATTTTACATTTTATTTCTTTCTAAGGTGTGTGCATCTCTTAAATTTCCACTTGCGTGTTCAATATGTATCTTTTATATCCAATATTGATTTGTATCCCTTTTATTTCAATTATGTCTCTCACCCTGTCTCCTTGGAGTTTCTTAGTTTAGGATTAGATAATGTTGGAGTAGAAGCTGGCTAGAGTAGTTGCGGAAAGATGGGGTGAGAGGAACCAAACCTCTCACTTGAGGTTTTATCTTGATTTCCCCTCACAATTTTGAGATAATTCAAGTTTTCACTAAAATGTTGATTTCTTGATTCAACAAGGATGTTAATTTCGTTGACAACAATTTTGGTATTCATGGTGGGACAAGTTTAATGAGATTTAAAAAAATTCATCTAAGATTGGCATGTATCTTAGTGGAATCCACCCTTTGGAGGCATATTCCTACACATATGGTGACTCCTAAGTCTACATCTACTTATTAAGTATTCTCGCACATTCACTTTCATAAGAAGGATACAGATAAGGCACAATGCATCAAGAGGTGAACCTTGTAAGTACTTACAACTCTCACCTAGAAGAATAGGTAAGGGAAGAAGAGAAATATTATTGTAGTTATCTCCATTACCTTTAACTAGAAGTCTTTCCATTCCTCACCATGGTAGACCCCCCTCTTTTTCCATCATAAATTTAAGGCATATCCCCTTCATGGCACATCAACAAAATTTTCCCTTTATTAGTTTGAACAGTGGTAGCACTTTGGCATAAATTACCAAAATGACATACAAGTGTCCTCTCTGAAAAGTATTCCTTTCTTCACCAATGAAAAAGTTACAACCCATACATATCATATCCATGATGTCGCAAATGTGTGTTTTTTACATCTTATCACTAAAGATGATGTTGTAGTTAGGCTTCTCACTGCTTCACTAAAAGGAAAACACTTCACTAGTATAAAAGTTTGAGACTTTCTTCCATTCACACATGGGATGAGCTTGGGATAACACTTTGTCATAATTTTGATGAAAAAATAGACAACATATCCCTATTAGAACAATTAACAGTCATCAAGATGGGCCCCAATGAAATCATGGCGGATTTTAACTTCAGCTTTCAGAAAACATGGGATAAAATTCTAGTTCTTTTGAGACTAACTCCCCAAATTGTTTTCCTATATTTCTTAAGAGATTTGAATTCTGATATAGCTGTAATGATACAATGTATGGGTGTTATCCAATTACCTGATGCACATCCAATAGGCATTAGGGATGAAAATGATTTGATACAAGTTGGAAAAATAACACCTAGATTTCTTATGCCCATATTTCCTAAATTTCCTCAAAGTACCTAGCCTTTTTTTTATTCCATTCTTGACCCAAATTCCCCATCTTCTACCTCCACTTCCTATCCTTCCCAAAAATAAAATGATGATGATGACCTTAGATCCTTAATTAAGAACTTCTCTAATATAATTGTGTCTCTGAAGAGGCAACAAGCTCAATCCTATAGAAGTTACCCAAGTTCTAACTAAGGGAACTGTTGGTGCCTATATTGATACCCATGTTTCTTGGCACCATCTTTGAAAATACATTTGAAACATATTGAAATGACCTTTCCATTTTCCCCATTGATCCCTTTGTTTTATAAATTTATTGGTGGTTCCTTGATTCCCAAAGTTATGTTTGTGTCATAATATGACCCTGTAATGTGAATTTGCACTTATACGTTGACTTTCCCTTTGGTTTTGATGATTTCACAAAGATAAAGTCTTTTTACTCTCTCAAGAAGTAGTACTCTATATATTGAAGAGAATGTAGTATTTTGTGGGTTTTTAAGTAAAGCAAAGAAGCCATGAAATTTAGAGGATAGTGTTCTATGGAGTTGAGGGAACTTGCAAAGGAAAGCCACAAAAAAAAATGCTTAGGGAAAGTGTCACGAGAAGCCATAAATCAGGAAGAAGGAAGTTATAAAGTGACCAAGTATGGATGTTGCGGAGAAAATAACTTAATTTTCTATGGGTTTCTCAAGGTATAGTGTTCCATGGAATTCTATAATCTATGAGATAAAGAAATATGGTCACATGGAAAGGATGTCACATAACAAAGGAATTGTATCTTTGCGGAATCAATAGAGGGCATGAACATATGAGGCATAATGACGTAAGAAGATTAAGTGTGGTAGTATCAAATGGATAAGTGTGGAAAATTGGAGAACCCGCAGGAAAATGAAATTTGGTGTTCCACAGACATATGACACTAAGTTTCCCATGGAGTTGTTGAGGTCATGAAACAAAAGCAATTATGCACATCAAGGAAGACCCCACAAAACAAGAAAAATCTACAATAGACCTAAGAAATCAAACCAAAATATGCAAAATGAAGTAAATACTTAGAAATACGTGAAGCAAAGGAAAATTATCCTAGAAGCTATGAAACAAGAGAGTTTTATGAGGAATGGTCAGGTTTGCACTTTTACTCATAAATTTAGACTCATACATCCATTTCACCTCAAACCAAGTGCATTGGGAACGTCTTAGAGAAGGATTTCTAAAGATATCAATTTTTCATAAATTGATGAAGCAATTCATGATATTTTAATTATAGAACATTTGGGCGTTACCAAAAATGGTTGGAGATGTTTAATTTTGATCCTCCTTCACCCATGTATACTTATAAAAGAAAAACTTTCCTCTCCTTCCCCCACCAAATTAAGAATGGATGATTAGAGCATTGAGGGAAAAACACTTGGCAATTTCACATATGTTTATCTGCTACACCCTTAACCTATTGCTTATATTAGGATATGAGTAGCTGACTTGTGGCTTACCATATTATTTTATTATATCATTTATACTTTCTCATGCTTAGTAGGTTGGCCTTGGTGATGGCCATAACATATGAATAGTATATATAGGGAATTGTAGGTAGTAGTTCATCATCATTTTGAGCATTTGAGTATTATTGTATGGTTTGGAGGTTGCCCCCTCGAAGTGGCAAAGATATTTTAATTGTATATTGAGATCATTATTCTGGAATATTGTATTATATTTCTGCTCATGATCTGAATTATACAAGTAATTTCATTACAAGTGGTATCAGAGCTGTGATATGGGCCAAAATTAGGGCAAAAAACCCTAATTGTTTTTCCACCATATATTTTTAACAATATCAAATTGGTTGGAAATATTTTTACCAGAGTTGAGGAATATTTCAAGTAAGGGTCCTTGAAAATTTTAGACTTTTTTGATTTATTTTGAAAAAGTTATTACAAATTTATGTTTTTTCATAAAATCACTCCCTAGGCTGCAAATTGTGGAATTTTTTCAAATTCGTTACATTTTTGGAAAGAAAAAAATAAATTATTTGGGGTTTGTTCTTTAAGTTTGTTTATATTTGGCCTAATTTGTATCGAAATCTGAAACCCTAAAATTTGACCATGATCCCTACATCCTACTATTTTGGGGCATCATGGCAGGGCCTTCCACAAGAGGAAAAAAAATCCCATAACTCCAGGTAAAACATCAGAAAAGGATGAGATATTAGTTGAGGATTTGGAGACAGAAGATATAGCTACAGATTCCTCAGGGTTAGGGTTTACTTCGACAGACCATAAAGTAAGCCAACTTGAGTTTAACCTGAGAGACCTCGAATTCGGGTGGCCAACAAAGAAGATGTGGATAGGATTGGACAAATATTGGAGGATTTCATGCAAAAATTTAGTATGCATATGATGGGTAGTCATACTTATGTCAATCAAGGTGGATCCTCAGGTCAACATACTAGACACATGAGCCAGAGTGGATCTTCGAGTGCGCACAATGCAAATACGAGCACTCTGTAGGCTCGTACTATGTTTCCAAAAGTGGAGATGTGCAAGTTTGATGGAAAGGATTGACTCAATTGGAGCAATAAAATGGAGAACTTCTTTGAACTACATCAGATTCCATCAGGACAAAATGTGACCATGACGGCTTTGTATCTCGAACCTGAAAAATTCATCTGGTATCGATGGTTATGTGCTCAAAGGCAAAAGAGTGGTGTCAATGTTACATGGACAATATTCATTGAAGAGTTGTAATTACACTACAGTTCTAGTGTGTCAGATAATTACTTCAGCCAATTAGCAAAGTTGAGACAGACATGATCTATTAAGGATTACATTCATCACTTCCAAAACCTTTCTCTGTGGGTGGAAAATATTATTGAAGAGAATCTGAATGACCTATTTCTTGGGGGTCTTAAGGATCACATCGAGCATGAGGTGTATATGTTTAATCCTCATAAGGTTTCTGATTCGATGATTATGGAAAGAAGGGAAAAGGAGAAATTTGTTTCAAGTAGGAGACAACATTTCACTTATACTAGAGATCGCAACACCTTGGCCCCAACAATCCCTCAACCATTTAGATTGAAACCTCAACAAATTGAAGAAAAAAGAGAAAAAGGGTTATGTTTTAACTGTGATAGTAAATTTGGACCCAGATATAAATGTATTGAAAAGAAGTTGTTCTACATTGATGGGCCTAGTGAAGATGACGATTCAGAGTCAGAGGTCTTGGTTGAGCTAGAGGAGGAGTCAGGAGATCCTTGGCCAACGATCTCATGCCATAAAATTTCAGGTATTAGCACCCCCGAAACCCTAAAGGTGGTTGGATTCCTAAAAAAATAGAGGGTCACAGTGTTGATTGATTCAGGAAGTACTCACAACTTTATCAATCATAAGTTAGTAGTGCGCCTAAACTGTTTCATTTATCCTGCTCCTAAATGTCAAGTAATGATTGCTGATGGAGGTACTGTTACTTGTTCTAGAAAATACCATAGAATTAAGCTTGATATGGGAGATTACATACTAAATAGTCCCATGTATGCCATTTCTATGGGAGGAGAAGACATTGTGTTAGGGGTTCAATGGATTACCACTTTAGAAACCATTGAGTTGAACTTGCAAGACTTGTTCATGCAATTTCACTCTGAAGGAAGGAATTTTGAGCTAAGAGGCTTAAGGGAAAAAGTCTCCACAAATAGTAAGTTCTCATCAAATGCACAAAATGCTAAAAAAGGGTGTAGAGGGATTTGTGGCACAAATTTTTTCATTGGAGGCTCATCCTTCTAAGGACATTATACCATCAGATATGCAAGCAGTGTTGGATGCACACTTTGTTGTATTTGAAAATATACCAAAGGGCTTACCTCCAAAGAGAGATCATGATCATGCTATTCAGTTATTACCAGGAAGTCAAATATCTAACATCAGACCTTATAGGTACCCATATGTGTAAAAGAGTGAAATCGAGAAGATTATACAAGAGATGTTGGAAGTAGGAATCATCTGTCATAGTCAGAGTGCTTATTCTTCTCCAGTAGTGATGGTATGGAAGAAAGATGACATGTGGCGCATGTGTCCTGATTATAGGGAACTTAATTAGTACACAATCAAAGATAAGTTTCCTATTCCTGTAATTGATGATTTTCTTGATGAGTTGCATGATGTTATTTATTTTACAAAGCTTGATCTTCATTCGGGATACCACCAAATCAGAATCAAGGATGAGGATGTTCATAAAACCACCTTTTAGACACATGAAGGCCATTATCAATTCCTGGTAATGCCTTTTGGACTCACAAATGCACCTTCTACACTGCAAAGTTTGATGAATTCTATTTTTAAGTCATTCCTACGGAAGTTTGTCTTAGTGTTTTTGATGATATATTAATTTATAGAAAAACATGGGAGGAACATTTGCATCATGTAAATAAGGTTTTGGAAAACCTTGAGCAACATCAAATTTATGCAAAGCCCTCTAAGTGTTTTTTTTTACTGAAGGAGGTGGAATATTTGGGTCACATTGTCTCTCATGAAGGGGTTAAAGTGGATCCTAATAAGATCAAAGCCATGATGGAGTGGAAGGTTCCAAAAACCCTAAAGAGTCTACGAGGATTTTTGGGGTTTATAGGTTATTATCGAAGATTCATAAGGCATTATAGAAGCATAGCTACACCTCTCACATCTTTATTAAAGAAGGACTCCTTCCATTGGAGTGAGGATGCAACCAAAGCATTTGAGCAACTAAAGGAGGCCATGTGCACCACTCCAGTCTTGGCTACTCCAGATTTTTCCAAAACATTCATTGTTGAATGTGATGCATCAGGGGTGGGTATGGGGGAAGTTATCATGCAAGAAGGCCATCCTATTGCCCTTTTGAGCCATCAATTAAAAGGTAAGAATCTTTCCAAGCCAACTTATGATAAGGAAATGCTAGCCATACTTCATGCAGTAAAGAAATGGAGACCATATCTCATAGGAAGAGACTTTAAAGTGAAGACAGATCATGATAGTTTGAAATACTTCTTGGAGCAGAATTTATCATCTGAAGAACAACAAAAATGGGTCTCCAAGATGTTGGGATATGATTTTGAGATTATCTATAAGAAAGGGAAGGAGAATGTACTTTCGGATGATTTTTCACGGAAAGATGAATCAACTGTAGTCTTGTTATGTGCCATATCCATATTACGGGAAGATTGGATAGATGAGGCAAGGTCCGAATGGAGAAATGACCCAACCACACAAAACCTCATTCATCATCTCCAGAATGATCCAAGCATTTCTGAAAAAAATTTACTGAAAGGGGATGCTTTATGGTATAACGATAGACTATACCTATATAACAACTCCACTCTTAAAAAAAGGATTATATCTGAGCTTCACTCTTCTCCAATAGGGGGCACTCTGAATTCTTGAAGACTTATCATCAAGTCAAACAAGATTTCTTCTGGGAAGGGCTCAAAGGGGATGTCTAAAACTTTGTGGCAGAATACATGGTTTTTCAGCAAAATAAGGGTGAAACAGTTTGGTCCCAAGGTCTTCTACAACCTCTATCTATTCCTAGCTAGTGGTGGGAAGAGATTTCCATGGACTTTATCATAGGATTGCCTAAATCTAAAGGAAAAAATGTCATCATGGTTATGGTGGATAGACTCACCGAATATGCTCATTTTTGTGCCTTGGCACACTCATTTGTTGTAAGCACGGTAGCAACAACCTTCATGTACACAGTTCAAAAGCTTAATGGGACACCGAAGATTATAGTAAGTGATTGAGACCCTATATTTACTAGTAAATTTTGGACTAATTTATTCTCATGTTTGGGTAATCAGTTAGCTCGTAGCTCTTCTTATCGTCCCCAATCTGATGGGAAAACATAAGTTGTAAAAAGTGTTTGGAGGGATATCTCCATTGCTTTACGTCAGATAAACAAGCAAGATGGGTCCAATGGTTGCCACTTGCAGAATGGTGGTATAACACTTCCTTCCACACTTCATCTAAAATGTCTCCTTTTTTGGCACTCTATGGGTACCATCCACCATCCATCACATCATCATTGAGAGGACAACCGTGGGTTAGAGAAGTAGAAGAACACATTCAATATCAACAAGAGGTTCTCTCTAGTCTCAAGGAGAACTTGGTCATGGCACAAAACCGCATCAAGCAACAGGTTGATCAACATCGCATGGAAAGGCATTTTGAATTCGGTACATTGGGGACAATGTTTCTTTGAAGGGGAAGGGCATGCTACGCCCTTATCCTATTGCTTATATTAGGATATGAGTAGCCAACTTGTGGCTTACCATATCATTTATACTTTCTCATGCTTAGTAGGTCGGCCTTGGTGATGGCCATAACATATGAATAGTATATCTAGGGGATTGTAGGTAGTAGTTCATCATCATTTTGAGCATTTGAGTATTATTGTATGGTTTGGAGGCTGCCCCCTTGAAGTGGCGAAGCTATTTTAACTGCATATTGAGATCATTATTATGAAATATTGTGTTATATTTATGCTCATGATCTGAATTATACAAGTAATTTCATTACATTATCCTCCTGATTGAATGATTTTCCATTGATTTTCTCCTTGAGCACACAGATCACCAATTAGCATGGTTACAGTCCTTTGATTAGCATTTATGGGATATTCATTTAGGATTGAGACATTTTTGTATAAAAATTGAAGGCTTCTCTTCAAAAAAGGTCGTGGTTCTGGTTGGAGTTTGTGAGGTTTTTACTTTAGAAGTGCGGGTTTTTATTTGTGAAGCAACTTTGGATAGAATTGGTGACTTGTGATTTTAATTTACATGTTCATAATAAGGTGGTTGATGTTTTATAGCCATTATTAGGATTTGAGATTCATTCTTACATGTTTCATTTTTATCCTTTGTAAATGGACACACAAAACCTTTCTATCATGTCCAATTTTGATGTATTATTTTTGTAAACAAATATGAAATCATTAAATTTCCATTCTCCTTTGCAACTCTGTGTTAATCATGCCAAATAACTATAGAGAAGAATTTTGCAATTGATTTCTTGACTGGGCATTGGGGGTTTGTTACATTGTAGTGTTACCTTACATCATTATCTTTAATTATAAATTTCCATTCTGAAATTTTTAAAAATACATACGTTAAGGTGTTCTTTGGTGTGATTAATGCATGAGATATCATTCTTAGGTGTCACTGCTAAGGTTTCAAGAGTTACTCTACACTATTTACCTTTCTTGGGTGTCCATGAGGGTAAATAACCTTTCGAGGGTCATTTTTCTTTGATTCCATGTTTGAATACATGAATAATTGTCAAGAAAAAGTGGTTAATGTGACTAATTCCTCTCATTAGTCCCCTTTCCTACCATCTCCATCCCCTTTCACCCCACCTTACACTACCCATAGCCTTACCCCTGCAGATTTCATCACTTATTGCTAACTCAACATGATATATTCCTATAAACAAAACATATTGTTCATATTTTGAGTGTGTTTACTATGATTTATGAATCTTAGCATCTCAAGTATCATTTCACTCCACATTGTCAACAAATTCTGTCAAATTGATTCTTGTGATCATCCTAAATATGTCTTTAGTGGCTTTTGTATAAAGTATCAAACATTTGTAATGCTTGTGTGACCATTATTTTGAATGATCATTGCATTTTGTGTTTGTATTTGATCTCATATTGAGGTTCCAACAAGTTTGAGGGTTTGAAACATTGTATTTCCCTTCCCCTTTCAAGCCACCCCTTAGGTCCTCTCACCTCGGTTTAGGTATAGACATAAAGTAGAAGGTGAACAACTAGAACCTCAGTAAGGTGCCTCATTGTCATCCCTATAAGGCTTGATCATAAGGATAATATATATCCATCCATAGCTACAAATGACAAACTGACAGGTATATCTTCCTCCCTTGCCCCCCCTTAATGCAAATCTGCATTTTAGTTTTTTGGGGGTGTTAGATTGGGAACCAATGCCCTTTTAACACCGTTTATAGGGACATAAAGTAAGATTTATCAGTTCCCAGGGTTTAATAATGGTTTATCAAATTATCATTTTGTTTAATGTTTTTGGAGTAGTATTCAGTGCGTTTTCAGATTTGATGTATCATTTCTAGAGTGCAATATATAATGACAAATCCATTACAACTTCTGGGTTTGACCAGTGCTATATTATCTACTATATTTTTTTGATGACTATACATTTAAAAATTTGGATGGATTGATATTTTCATTCATATTAGACTTCGCTAAATAACTATTTCCTGAGTTGGGTACATTATATAAGAAAAGGAGACAAATTTGGAAACTAGTTGCTGATCAAAATTCACAAGGTAAGAACACACAAAAATTTGATCTAGCTGGTTATGATTTTATAGAAGAATATTTGAATTCTTCTAAGAGGTTAGATCCTAACATACTTTCTCTCCAACTCAATAGATTGTTTGAAAAAGCTTCTAGGCCTACAATTGTTGGAGGTGCCCATTTGAGAAAATTGCTAAATAATAACCCTATTCCCTTTGTTCATACTCAATTTTTTAAAAAACTATTATCAATCCTATTTTTGAAAATATTGTTAATAACAACATGGATCATCCTCATCCATGTGCCCCTTTTATAATTCAAGTATTTAGACCCATCAGTTTTGGGAATATGCTTGGATATCCAAATGAGGTGTTTAATGAAATCAGGAATATGTTGCCTAAATTTCAAGGAAATAATGCTATTAGTGTTGATAAACATCTTAAGTTGTTCCAAAATATTATTGATGATTATGAAATAGAAAATGAATATATTAGCCTAAAGTTATTTGTGCATAGTCTTCAGGAAGAGCTAAGAGAGTTTTTTAATTCCTTGCCTCATGGTTAATTGACTCTTGGGATGAAATGATAAATTCATTTAAAATTCAATATGGTGATAAAATTGACCCTAGATAACTTATGTTTGAATTTGAAAACATAAAAATATCCTAATGAATGTGTACAATATTTCAATACAATGTTCAATAAGACCTTGATGAGATTACTAGCTAATTTGAGACCGAGTGAGGAATCTTGTTCGATTAAGTATGATGATGTGTTTTACCAAAAGGTAGCCTATTATTTGAGAGACAAGAACCAAGTATTAGAAAAACATTCAACATGGCCATTTAAATTGAAAACAACATTAAATTTGTAAGAAAACCATCAAAAATAGAAGCGGTAAAACTTGTTAACCCTTAAAAACAACAAGCTAGAAAGTCTGCTAATTTGGAAGAACTGGTGAAGACCTTGGTGGGGGAAGTTTAAGAAATTTCCTAAAAGCTAGCAAGAGTTGAGAAAGGGTTGTCTTCAATCCCTCAAGTTCAAAATTAGAAAAATAAATTTAGAGGATATCATTGAGTAGATGATAGAGGGAAGATATCTAAGGGTCAAAATGATAGGTGACATCCGCCCATAGACAATAAGGAAGTTCCTAATCCATTGGGTGTAAGAATTATATCTATTGAAGAAGAGCACATCATTAATTGGTGTGATAAATGCTTATTACCTCATGTTCATTATTAACAATCTGCCTTAGATGAATATTTTGTTATATTAGACTTTGATGATGTATGTGTGCTCAATCATCAAGTAACATTTGAACAAGGTGCAACATCTACTAATACTCTATGTACTAGGACTGCTAATGATTTCTTGGGAAGTAGTGTACAACAATGAGGTATGAGATCTTCCTCTGGAAGGTTTGACATTGCTAAACTAGGTGAGGTTTGACAATTTTTGTGATCATGATAAAGAAGTACCTATGAGCTTCACTTTATCTTGTAACTATGATGGAGAAATCCCTTCCATTGAATGATGATGCAATATGCATTGGGCACTACACTGCAGTACATAATCCATGACATAGGAATACAATTATGAGAAGTACGCCCCAAAATCTAAGTTGCCCTTCTTAGCCTCAACAGAATAACATTCCAATGCCCAGATTCATGTTCACTAACTCATGGGTGCCCCAAGAATCACCTCCCTTGAAAAACCTATGTCTGTGGGGGCAGATACAAGTGTTACTTCTCTTGTGTCTACTTTCAAAACTAGTTTTCCTTTTGAGTAAGCTTTTACCAGTACACGCATAGTCCATCATAACAACAAAATGCATTCTATCTCCATTGCAATATGGCTACAAATCGGAAGCCAAATTCAGAAATAATTGTCCCTTTAGTACAGTTTCTTCGGATTCTTTAAAACATGGACACACCATCTGCAGTATTGGTGATTCATTCGAGGAAGTAGTTACATGGATAGCGATGATCTATCCTCTTGTTACTGAAAACTCATTCTTCACAGCATTTTCAAGAGACACTTTGAACTATCCTTTTACACTGCCTTTTACATTAGGAGTAACACTTGTCCTGACTTTACATGTTTTTACATACTTATGCAAACGTTGTTCAGATGATTGTGACTTAAGACTAGGTAATCTCGCTCTGACTTTTTACAGGTCCATCCTTACAAGAAGATAACAAGTCATAAGCTATAACAACATGTATGAACAGTCAATACAACACATATGCTTCATTAAAAATGAATCACTTCCTCTTTCTTAGTTATCCAAGCTTCATTTTTACCACTTCGACGCTTATCACTTGTCCCTTCGGCATGCTATTGCCATCACACTCTACAGAGGAATCAAAAGGTACACATTACCTTCTAACTACTTCCATTGATATCGAGGTATTCACTCTAATTTACATAAAGTGGGGAAAAATGTATGACTAATTTGGATCACGCACTTGGGTAAGAGTTTCTAGGTTCTAAAAGCATGGGACTAGCATTATGCATGATCCTCTCTAAGCGAGAAAACTATTAATTGACAACTATCTTAATGGCCTATTTTTCTCATCTGGTTCTTATTTTCTATTATTTTATGATGAGATGTCATTGGGGGACTTTGAACCTAATATAACCATGTTTAAAAACTAGTGACTATATCCTAAGGGATTAAAACTAACCTAAGTTAATATGTTCTTATGTTAATTTGGATGAGAAATAATTAATAGGGACTAAACACTGACCTATGGACGTATGTTGATTTCCTAACTTAGTGTCTAACCTAACTAAGGGAACGGCTAACCTAAGGGGGCCAATGAAATGACATGGGGAAAGAGACAAGTGGGAGGAAATGAGTTCAAGGAAATTTAAGGCAATTTGTGAGGCCTTATCTCTTCTTGCAGCCAAATTTGGCTAAAGCAATTAAAATTTTATGATGTGGAGTTGACATTAATTGCCAAAGTTAAGGATGCATTTTTTTTTTTGAATTAAGTCACTCCAAATTTAGAGATGGTGGTGGTGGGAAAATAGGAAGGACTGGTAGTCCTATTCTGCATTTAATTTTTGGGAATTGGTGAAACTTCTTGGGAAGAAGATGGAGGGTTTGGTTTTGTCGATTCATTCAATTTCAAGCTAGAGCTCTGCATGTGGTTGTTTTTGGTCTCGAACCTCCAGTTTGATTTTTACATGCAATGTATCAATGCATGATATTTTCTTCTTGTCATGGCGTGGAAAGTAAGAGTGGGAACTGTGAGACTATAAAGAGGTAATATAGGAAGTTTTTGCATTCGAAAAGAAGAATGAAGTTCTGTTTGGAGATCTTCTGTGAATTTAGTGAAGGTGAAGCACTATCAGGCATGATAGGCTCTACCCATTAAGTTTTTTTGATTTTAATTAAATGATTCATTAAGAGAACTCTGCTCTTGGTAATAATATTGTTTTTTCTTGGTTGATAAGACTACTATGCTTGAGACTTCTTTTCTGTTATTTATTGAGTATGTTTTTGATTCAGTTTGAATGAGGAAAGGTGTGATTTGGGTTTTTGTCTTTCTTGGTTTGGTAATTGGGTTATGTTGTAATCCTTTGAATGGGATTGAGACCAAGTAAAAAAATGTGGGAAATATTGTTTGAACTATTTCAATCTGTAGGTAGCTTAGTTTCCTTTAATCTTCAGATTTGGTTTTTGAATGATCTTGTTCCCCTCTGTTGGGAAACTACAGTTTTAAACTATTGGGATACTTGACTATTGATTGAATATTCTTGAATTTTCAAGGAAGATAAAATTTGTGTAACTCGTGCTTAAACATATTCCTTTAATGCTGAAGGATTGTTTAAGAATAAATGTGTGTGATTGTTTTTCTATCACTGTCTATAATTGTGAACCTGGGTTTTGGTTGTATTTTTTTAGTTGTAGACTTCTGAATCTGGGGATATCTAGGAATAATAATTATAATAATTATAATTATAAGATGCAATGGTGAAATTCCTTTGTCCTTTCTCTTCCTCCAATGAAGAACATGAAAGATTAAAATATTCCAATCTTGATTCCGAAGAGCTGTTATAAGATGCAGGCTGCTACAAATGAATGTTCTCCTTCATGACAGCAGACTCTTGTGTTTGGAATGTGGATGATGAAAGAGAGAATGGTAGAAACTCAACCGGCTCTTCTCCATCAAAACAGTCCTCCAAATCTGACAGATAAACTACCTCATGGCTGTCCTGCTGCAAATGTTCAACTTCCTCCATGGTGTCCTCTTGATCTGTAACTTGACCACCATGGTTTCTTTCTCCCTCTAACATTGAGTTTGAGAGGTCAAACTCCTCTTCAGCACTGGAACTTGAGAAAGGTGAAGTAGAAAGAAGAACTGAAGGTTCTCCTGTAGCTTGCTTTGTGCTCAGAGCTCTTGGATCTGCAACTTTCTCCTCCACATCTAGAATGTGCTCCTCTGCTGCTGGATCTGGAACAACTTCTCCTTCCTCCAATGTTTGAAGACAATCTTGCTCTTGAATGAGCTCCTCCTCCAGCATGAATTTTGTCAAGTCAAACTCTTCAATCTGCTACTCTAGAGGACAAGTTGGGACTGCAAGAACTTCTTCTTCTGCTACAACAAAATCAGCCCTGACCACTATTTGTTCAACCTTAGCCTCTTCTGTAGGTTTGACCATCAAGGGGATCTTTGTCATACCAAACTTGGCAGCCAAACTTACTAAGCTCTTAATCATTTCTTCTTTTCTTGGCTCTTCCTGTTTCGCTCGGAATGTTTCGGTTTCTGGGAATAGAGTTGCTTCTATCCTTTCATTCCTTTTAGAAACAGATAAGGGTTAGGGCTAGGAGGAATACCTGTTGAATGTCGAGATGGTGTGTGCGTACCGTAGAGAAAGATCAGGTTGACTGCGAAGAACTCCTTTTTGTCTTGGAAGGACTACCTGCAAATAAGAACACAAGACCACAAGATTTTGATTAGACAATAAATGAGGAAACTGCCTTGGGCCCAGGAAATATAAAACTTCCTTTCGAAGGTGGTCAGTTTCCCTTCTAATATGAGTTAAGACCAAAGACTGTAAAATATCAATTAAGTTGCTTTGTTGAAACAAATAGGGGAAAGGCTGATTTCTGGTTTTGAACCACAATAACTGATGCCGGTTACTGATAACCGATATCGGTAGGGTCTAGGATCTGTGGGTTAGTTGTGTTGTGGGGTGGTTGTTGTTGTAGGGTAGCTGTGTTGTTTATAAGGCTAGTATATGGGTGATATTAGGTAATGAGGTGATGAGAAGTAAATGAAGGATAGTTAGATGCAATATGTTGCCGGGTAGTGGATCTAGGAATGGATTTGTGAGGACTGTGATTCAAAAGTCTAAGAAGTATTATTAAAAGGACATGCAAGATGTAACTTACTGGTTATTGACGAAGATGAAGGTCCAAGAACTCTGATGACAAAGACAGAACTGAGGTAGGATGGCCTGACACACAGAAGACGAGATATCTCCCTTCCGATGATCAGCTGAGTATCACAGGGCTTTGGTATCCAGTTGCAGTCTTGGGCTTGATCTCCGTTGCTGCAAACTCTTCTTGTCTCTTCACTTGTCTCTGCTCAGCCAAGTAAAGATCCGGATTCTCTTGATCGCTCCTGATGCTCTCTCTCGATCCAAAAAATCCTTCAACATCTGTTTTTGGTTTGGGGAGCCCATTTACAGGGAACCGATGGCGGTTACGTAACCGACGGAGGTCGAGTAGGAACCGGTATCGGTAAGGAAAAAGTAGGCTATTTTTAGTAAAATAGCCCACTTTCCCTGCTTTTCTCCCGAGAGATTAGTTGTGGGCTTGGTCAAGTGACTAGAAGGTCAGTTTTGGGTGGGAGAAAGGGGTCTTTAGTCATGGGTGTAGGTGTGGACCAAGTTATAGGTCTTAATTAGGTTAGTTTAGGGTTAGGACTAGGTCATGATGAGGTGGCAAATTGAGGTGGCAGGTAAGGTGATGTGGATTTATCAATTACAAGGTAATTAATAAATAATTGTGTAAGGTTTAGGTGATGAGGTTAGGTTGCAAAATGAGATGCGGGTCACAAGGGGTCGTGAGACACAAATTTGGTGTCTACATTAGCCCCTTATTGTCGTGTAGCTTGTTTTGTAAAGCTGCACGGACAATAATATGAAGTGGTTTCTCCTGTTAAGGGTATAGGTAATCCCCCTCAAATCTGTCACAGATTGAGAGAACTTGAAATCAGGGATAGGGTTGATAAAGGGTAAATGGTGTAGAGATGATGGGGAAAAGGTGTGGTAAGTCCAAGGAAGCAGATGCATGTTGAAATGTAATAGTGTGACTAGGGTACATGATTTGACGAGTAAACCAGCAATGCATAGGCAAAGGTCGATAGTTTATCCAAACAAGGGTGATATAATCCTGGTATCCAAGGCATAGGAAGTAGCTCCAGGGTATATAACAGGTAAGGTACAGGAACGTTTAGGCATGTTTGGCAGTACCAAATGGTTGGTTTGGTTGAGATAAACGTCACGGTCTAGGTCTAGGCAAATTTGGTCGATAGATCAAGTCAGGGACCCTAATCATGCTAAAACACGAACAGGTGAGCTCGATGGAACAAAAAGCTACATGATGGGTGGATAAAAGTGTATGTTGTTGATGTTGGGTAAGGTATTGAAGTGATACGGCCATGGGTCGGGCCAAGTTGTTGGGTTACGGCCTTGGGTCGGGCCGGATGGGTAGGGTGAGGCCTGGGGTCGGGCCGGATGGTTAGGGTGAGGCTTTGGGTCGGGCCGGATAGGTAGGTTGAGGCCTTGGGTCGGGCTGAATGGTTAGGGTGAGGTCTTGGGTCGGGCCGGATAGGTAGGTTGAGGCCTTGGGTCGGGCCAAGTTGTTGGGTGGCGGCCTTGGGTCGGGCCAAATGGTTAGGGTGAGGCCTTGGGTCAGGTCGGATAGGTAGGTTGAGGCCTTGGGTCGGGCCGGATAGGTGAACAAATGGTGTTCAGCAAAGGTGGATATAGGTGATGTTGGGAGAAAGGGCGATTAGTAAATAAGGGCAGAAAGTTGGGTGAATAAAGACAAAACCGATATCGGTTAGCTATGACCGGTACCGGTTAGGTAACCGATGCCGGTTCCTTAGGGCACGATTTGACCGGTGTCGGTTCTATGTTAAAAACCTATAAAAAGAAAAATACGGCCTGTCATTGTCACATTTCTAATTTGAAAACCAATTTGGGGTGTTTGAGGTGGAATAGTGATATTGGTGCATTTGTTGGCTGAGGTGGCACTAGTTGAGTGGAGAAGTGAGTTGATTGGTGGGCCCGAGTGAGTAGCAGGCAACAGTTGATTGGTAGAGGACCCAGCAAAGCAGAGTTTGAGCCATGGCACAGCCAGGAGGAGCAGGAGGTGCTGGACCAACTAGACCACCACCACCTATCCTACCACGATGACGTGTCGTCGTACCGGTAGGTTCGAAACCCTTCATTATGTGAATTTAGTGGTATTATGCTGTATTTGGGATTCAGGTAAGAATCTTAGATTTGGAGAAAATAATGAATAAATGGAAGTTATATGAAAAGAGGAAAGGGTAGATAGGCTAAATAGGCCAAGGCGGTTGGATGGGTAGGTTTTTAGGGTGTTTGGGTGGGTATGTAGGGAGAAATAGGAAAAAAAAAATTGGGTAGCCGCGCGGGTTCGGCTCGGTAATTTTTACAGCGACCGATGTCGGTCACTAAGCGACCGGCATCGGTCCAGAAAATCTAGGGGTAGGGTTGATCAGTGGTGATCGGTGTCGGTCAGTAGTTGACCGGCGTCGGTGGAGAGGAGACCGGGGTCGGTTATGGGTGACCGGTACCGGTTCGTAGTGATTTGTAGTTATTTTGGTTGGTTTGGGTTATGTTTTGGTGTTGAATTTTTGGTTGTGGTTTAGGTGTTGTGAGTATGGTTTTAGGATGGGGTGGGGGTGTTTTGGTATGATTTAAGTTGTGTCGATTGTTGGATTTGGTTGTTTGGGTATCATTTCAGTTTCGTGGTAGTATGATGTGGGTTGTTTGTTTGGGTGTGAAGAGGGAGGGGGATATTGTAGAAGATAGGTGGGTAGAGGGGTGTGTTAGAGAGTCGGGGTGTGGTCGGGGGGATAAAAGGGGGTATAGAGGGTAAAGTAGATGTTGTGATAAAGAGTAGGGCTAATGTAGTGGGTTGGTTTTGCAGGCACGTCAGCAGCTGACGATGCGGGATAGGATGCCCCCACTGTTGAGCCGGATGCGACCACATGTGTCCGCAACACACTGGGCTATCATGCGTGAGGTGGGACTCGGCGGAGTCCAGTGATACAGAGCAATCGACAGAGATCATAGTTTGATGGTTGCCCTCATCGAGAGATGGGATCCGGTGACCAATGTGTTCCATCTCCCGACTGGAGAGATGACCATCACATTGGAGGATGTGTATCGCATCCTTCGATTACCTATCGATGGAGAGGAAGTCTTTCAGGTGGATGCAGAGACAGCCATGGACAGCATCCTACAGGTTTTTGGGGATGCAGCCGCGCTATTGACATATCACAGCGCGAGTATCGGGTATGGGGATATGTACCGTGCGCACCGACATGAGACACGTCTTGTTGTGTTGATGATGATCGAGATTACCTGCTTTGCCCTCCCAGACTCAGAGGGAGGACGCTTTCCACGGGCGCTGATGGGGGTGCTACATGAGATGGTGGAGGAGCACACATGTTATGCTTGGGCACCAGTATATATGGTGCAGTTATATAGAGAGCTGTGGGGCTATCGCCGGATGAGGCGATTTGGGATTTGTTTGACATTTTTGCTTCACTGTTGGGCATATGAGCACATCATATGCATTAGACCAGTAGGATTACCCCAGCAGCCAAGGCCACAGGTCATATATAGATACGGCTTTCAGAGGTGGTTGGGGGTCGTGGGCCAGCCATGAGTAGTGCTTGCAGGGTGGGACGTCACTTATTACAGGCATTTATTAGAGGGCCTGACAGCGGTAGATATTGTATGGAGACCGTATAGAGGTCATCACCCCCGTGGAGGAGCCCAAGGACAGTTGTAGTGGATCCAGTACACATTCTGGATAGCGGGACGAAGGCCGGGAGAGTATGAGAGGATACCCCTGGAGAGGGTACGCAGACAGATGGGGATATGACAGGATGAGCCCCCTCGCTTCCCTCAGTATCGAAGGGATGATGTAGAGGCCCCACTGCCTGCACCACAGCCCATGGACCCAGATTGGGTTGTTAAGAGGCCGAAAGATGACACTGTAGATGATGCTGGCTGTACGGGAGCATATATGGTTTGGTGGGCTGGTCAGAGAGCAGCGAGGGTAGCACAGCCTGCACAGCCAGACTTGGCAGCGGTGATAGTAGAGCGAGATCAGCTCAGGGGTTAGGTGCAGCTATTACAGGGGCAGCTGGCTGCTGCACAGGCACAGATAGGTGTCTTACAGGGGCAGCTAGCCCAGGCTCAGGTACAGGCACAGGTAGCACCACCAGCAGTGGCACAGCCACAGCCCCAAGCACAGGTACAGGTACAGGCACCACTACCAGCAGCGGCACAGGTACCACCCCAGCCACAGGCACCACCAGCGGCACCAACACAGGCACAGGGGGCACTGGTAGTAGGAGTTAGGGGACCAGCCCCAGCAGCGATGGTGGCGTGGGACAGGTATATGGAGGCGAGAGCGGAGGCCCGATACTATCAGGATGTTCTTGATGGTACCGGAGCTGAGTATTAGCCATATGCAGCCTATAGAGCAGAGACCTCTCATAGTCAAAGATCGCAGGGAGGTGCAGCCACAGCCGGTGTGTCTGTTACAGGTAGGAGGCGAGAGGCAGCACAGGGACCAACAGGGAGAGGTGCTGAGGGCGGTGGGGAGAGCTGAGGGATCCCGGCATTGTTTTTGTATTTGTATATTGGATATGGGCACCGGTCTACGAACCGGTTATGTTTATAGAGGCCTGCATGCCTACATATTATGTATTCATTGATTCATTCATTCATTTATTGTATACCGGGCTGCGAGCCGAGTATGAGTTGTATAGTTGATACCGGTCTACGAGCCGAGTATGTTTTTGATATGAGAGACCGGCCTGCGAGCCGTGTTGAGGTTTTTGATGGTTATTGCGGCCTGTGTGCCAGCTTTGTTGGATTATGAGATCACAGAGGCCCCGATGCAGGGCACATTGTATATTTGAAACCTTGTATATATATATAGATATGATGTTTTGATCCACATGCTGTGTTTAAAAATGCGTTAAATATTTTGTCAATGGTTTGTGATATTTGATGTATGATGAGTTGGATTTACATGGTGTTATATATTAATGATGTTGATGTCTTTTGTTGATGGGATGTATGTAGATATAAATGATGAGTTTAATTGACATGCTGTATTATGAAATGTTGTAAGTTTTATCACTGATTTTATGAAAATGTATGTATGTAGCTGTTAAGTTGGATCCAAATGGTATATAGATTAATGGTTTTTGATATCGTTTGTTGATGATTTGTTTGTTTTGGTAATGTAGATAGATGATATGGATGAAATCATAATGAGATGTTGATTTGATGAAAAGATTATAGCTATCGGTGTTGGTATGCAGGAAAAAGAGGCGGGCGCCTCCAAAAATTAGATAAAAAATAAAGAAAAGGACTATGTTTTGAAAAAGGTGGGTATGTGACCGACATCGGTTAGCTAACCGATGTCAGTATAGTATAGACCGATATCAGTTAGGTAACTGATACCGGTTATTCCAAAATGAGATTTTTCTAAAAATAGAAAAGCGTAGGTGGCAACTGAAATTCTTATTTTTAGAGCCATGCAAAAGGTTAAATACACGAACGCGACGCTTTTTGACGACTAAGACAGGGAATTACATGAGAGATTTGAGTGGTAAGGAGAAAAGAGACAGGGAAAATGAATGTGATCTAAAATTCAGACGGCAGAAAGACAAATTTGAAAAGGGTGGTGATCATGGCAGAACGAGGAGAAGCATCCAGCAGGCAGGGACGAGAGGGAAGACAAGTGCCACCTCAAGCTGCTGCCACCCAAGAGGTAAACGTTTTGGTTGTGATTTGATTTTTGCATGTTTTGTGAATAGGATGGGGTTGATTAAGTGGGTAGATATGAGAAAGAAAACATGATAGCAAGGGTTATAGATGAGGTGAGTGTGACGGGGTAGGTAATCAGGAGTTTCGGGTATGTCTGTATGTACAGAGAGGGATAAATGCTCAAATTATTGTCGTAGGTGGTGTGTGTAGGCAGGCTGTATGAAGGTAACAGTGACCGATAACGGTTAGAGATAACCGGTATCGGTTACTGAACCGGTACCAGTTAGCTATAAACGATACCGGTTTCTGCAGGAATTTCCAGAATGTGAGAAAAAAAACTTTAGGGATTCGATGGATTGAATGGTTATTTGTTGTTGTGACGTATGCAGGCAGAGGCAGGGCCAAGGATGAATGATAGTGTACCAGCGCTGTTGTCACGAATCCGAGCGGATGTAACACCTGCTGAATGGACATTGATAAATCGTTTGGGGTTAAGTGGAATCCACTATTATTCATGAATCGCACATAACCATGCTATATTGCAGGCGTTGATTGAAAGATGGAATCCAGAGAAGAATACCTTCTATCTGACAATAGGGGAGATGACAGTAACATTGGAAGATGTGTTCCGTATTTTGAGACTCCCTATTACAGGAAAACCAGTATATCAGGCATTACCTAGCGCGACGCGGGGAGCGATAACAACAGTATTTGGTCCATACGCACGAGATTTGACACAGCGAGGTTTGACATTCACATATGGGTGTATGCAGCACACCCTGAGGAGACAAGGTTAGCAGTGATATTAATGATAGTGGTAGGGTATTATGCATTACCGAGGGCGGATGGGGGAAGATTTCCAAAGGCATTGATGTGTGTTATTTGGGAGATGATAGAAAGGAACGTGACTTTTACATGGGCACCTGCATAGTTGGCGGAGTTATACAGGGGTTTATGGGCTTGTAGGTGAAATCACAGGAAGACACTGGATTGTTCATACTTATTACACTGTTGGGCCTATGAGCACATTGTTTGTGTGCGACCAATAGGCCGACCCATCCAGTCAGGAGAGACCGGAGTACAGAGGATGGGATTCAGATGATGGGTCCAGACAGAACAAGAGGTAAGATCCCAGGCCGTGACGGGTGACATTGAGTATTACAGGTAGGTATGGGAGAGGGTGACGATTGCGGATATCTGTTAGAGGCCTTACGGGAACTATATGGTAACAAATAACATAGCTGAGGAGTTGAGGGGTGTAGAGCGATTGAGGTGGATCGCAGGGCACAGACCAGGTGAGTATGAGAGGATTCCTCTAGATCGCGTGCGGCGACAATTTGGATTTGTGCAGGATATACCCCTGGCTTATAGACCATATATGAGGATCGACGCCGAGGTAGCATTCTCACCTCCCCGGCCAACACCTCCAGAAGGGCCAGAGGAGATAGCAGCCGATCGCAGGGTAATGGATGCAGGAACGACAGAGGCCTATAGGTTATGGTGGGTAGCAGAGTTGCAAGGTGTACGTGATCACCCTGACATAGCTGTGATTACAGCGGAGAGAGATCATCTACAGAGTTTAGTTCATCAGCTCCAAACGCAGATGAATGAGACAAGAGGATTGTTAGCGGTTGCGGAGTCACGAGCAGAGAGACTAGAGGCTGGATTCCTCCATGCGAGAGGGCGTATTCATATGTTACAGGAGAGATTGGTAGATCAGTGGGCAGTACCAATATCCGTGGTACCTTTGAGGACGGAGAGGCCCGACGAGAGGCGTCGACGATCACGATCATCTCCTAGGTCGGGATGAGTCGTGAGGGTCTAAGTAAATGTTATCGAGGTATAAGAATAAATAAGGATGCCGACCTGCGTGTCAATGATAGAGAATACGTATTTGTTTAACATCTAAATAAAACTGAATATGTATGTTGATTTGAGTTATGATAATAATAAGAATGTTTGCGTTGTGATTTTTGGTGTTTTGAAAAAGGATAAAGAGGAATGTGATTAAATAGAAATAAACAAAAATATTTATATTTACCACACATGATAGGTTATGGTAGGGGATGGTCGAGCTAACCTTGGGAGACCCCATGTCTCCGAAGTGCTGCCTACATAGCCCATTGCACAAGGCAAGGAGGGGCCTCATATCGATGTAGTTCTCCCTTAGGACCAGGGAGAGGTGAATTTAGGCAATTTGGTTGTGGTTAGGCAATTGGTTGGTTGGTAAAAATATTGATATTAATATTGGTAAGGTAAGGTTGTTGGTGTTGGTAATGAATTGGTGATGTTGTAAAAGGTATAAGGGAAGCGAAAGTTAGCCTACCCAAGTAGAAGGGAACCATGTCCTGATTAAGATCAAGACACAATCCTAGATGCGAGGCAAAGAGGAAAGAGTGCTCCGTAGGTGAAAAGAGCTAAACAAACCACACAACGTAGAATGAGCTTAAAGCCCTAGGTACCGTGCATAGACGAGAAGTCAATAGGTGAAAAGAGTTGTATGATCACAATATATCGGGTGTACGTCACGTCCCTTGAGTTGAAACAAATGGTGAGGTGAGGGGGATGATATAACTGAGGTACAGAGAACTTGTTACAAAGTGAGTGTTCTGACGAAAGAGAACCTACCATAAATAGACAAGTCCATGACTCAAAAGTTCTTTTGAATGAGGCTTTTATTTTACTGAATATAGATTGATCGATGCGGGAAGTCTACAAGGGATATTGATTGTACTATTCTTGAGGTCTTCACAAAGTTGATCAATGCGAGAAGCTTCTGATAAAGGCTAACTGTGTATAGCTGTCCTTCGAGGGAGCAGTCTATTTATAGTAGCAGATATGATTTTAGTGCATAGCTGTCCTTTGGGGGAGCAGTCTATAGCAGCAATAGTTTGGCATATAGCTGTCCTTTGAGGGAGCAGTCTATATATAAGGTAGATAGCTAGATGTCCTTTTGATGTGAAGCATCTAGTTTTTGTAGGAATCTTGACTCAAGAAAATCCCATAAGAATACGGATTATTTTAATACTTTGAAGTCATGGACTAGACTAAAAAGGGAAGGCATTGCTGAGGTGAAGTGAGAATCAAACTATGTGAGCTTGATTTTTATTATGAGGTGTAGGAAAAAAAGTATATGTGGTGGTAAGTGAGCTCAAGGGACGAGCGGCAAGTAGATAAGAAGTGATATAACACTAAATTCAACAGTAGAATGGTCGAAGATGTAAGGCATTAAGGGGTTCAGGCTCAAGTTTACCATTAAGCGAAGCTAAATGATAAGTGCCTGATCCATAAGTGTGAGTGACTATATAAGGCCCAATCCAATTAGGAGCAAATTTTCCACGTTTGCTCTTTTCTAATTTGGTTACATGTTGATTCTCTTTGAGGATAAGATCACCAACCTTAAAGATACGCTCATGAAGTCACTTATCATAAGCACGCTTGATACGTTTTTGATAGATTTGGAGGTGATCAAGAGCTGTAAGACGACGCTCGTCAAGAAGCTCCAATTGGGCTAACAGCTCTTGGCGGAAATCATCGTTGGTGAGAATATCCTGAAGAGATATTCTAAGGGAGGGTATTTGTACTTCGAGAGGTAGGACAGCCTCGGTACCATATACCAAAGAAAAAGGTGTGGCATTAGTGGAGGTACGAATGCTAGTACGATAAGCCCAAAGGGCAAAGGGGATGTGATCGTGCCAATTTCTCTCGGATTCATTGACAACTTTCACGAGGATTTTAGTTAGGGTTTTATTAGAAGATTCAGCCTGACCATTGGCCTGTGGATAGTAAGGCGATGAGAAACTAAGTTTGATACCAAAGTTGTCACAAAGGTCTTGTAACAACTTATTTTTAAAAGATTTACCATTATCTGTTATTAGGCGATGAGGAATACCAAAACGACAGTTAATGTGATGGTTAACGAATTCGACAATTTTTTATTTTTTGATTGAAATGAGTGGAATGGCCTCCACCCATTTTGTGTAATATTCAGTTGCTGTGATTATCCAATGGTGACGTTGTGAAGAAGTTGGGTGGATCTCACCAATAAGGTCTAAACCCCATTGTGAGAAAGGCCAAAGATCTCGTGTGACCTGTAGTGGATGGCTAGGAGTATGTTGAAGGTTGGCATGTTGTTGACACATAACACAACGCTTAACATATTCGTAGCAGTCATTGTTAAGAGTAGGCCAATAATAACCTAGGCGAAGGATTCGTTTAGCCATGGCAAGGCCACTAAAATGTCCACCACAAATCCCATCGTGGACTTGTTGGATGGTATAGGTGACCTCCGCGCCGGTTAGACAGCGAAGGAGGATGCCATCAAAACCACATTTATAGAGGAGTCCCTCCATGACAACATAACGAGAAACACTTTTAAGAAAAGCACGTTTGCCGTTACTAGAAAGGTCAGGTGGGAGAACAGAGGTTGTAAGGTAGTCGTGAAATTGGTGGTACCAGGTATCCTGTGAATTAGCAGACACATTATTTATCGTACAAACAACCGAGGCTGAATAAGATGGGGCAAAGAGTTGTTGGACCAAGATGAAAATGTCAGAGTCAGTTGATGAAGCTGGAATTTGCGAGGCTAAGCAAACCATAGTATCCGCAAATTTGTTAGTGGAGCGGGGAATGGTTTGGATAGAATAGCGAGTAAATAAGGCTAGAAGTGAATCCACGTAGTGTTTGTACTTTTAAAGTTCCTCATTTTTGCATTGCTAGATGCCCATAACTTGATTGACTACCAATTGAGAGTCGCCAAAAATATTGATAGATTTGATACCTAAGTGTAACGCAACTTGGAGACCCAGAACAAGGGCCTCTTATTCCACTGTATTATTAGTGCAAGGGAAATCGAGTCGGAATGAGAGAGGCATAGGCTCAGCGTCGAGAGGAATGAGAACAATGCCGGCTCCTCCGCCGCACTGACATTTGGATCCGTCAAAGAAGATGGTCATTGGATACGACTCCTCCCTGAGTGAAAGAGTGGCGATGAGTTCGTCAGGGAATGTAAAATTGGTAAATTGTTCCCCTGGTAAAGGGGCTTCCGCAAGTTGGTCTGCGATGGTTTGTCCTTTGATTGATTTCTGGTGGACAAACTCAAGGTCGAGGTCGGCGAGGAGCATGAGCCATCTGGCGATGCGTTGGTTTAGATGAGGTTTGACATATATGTAATGGATGGGGTCCGTGTTGGTGATGACGAAAGTTTTGTGATTCAGAAGGTAGTGTCGGAGTTTGGTGGCCACGAATGATAGGGCTAGGCACAAATTTTCTACATGTGTATACCTAGTCTCATAGTCCACCAAAATACGACTTATATAATAAATGGCTTGTTCTCGATTCTCAGAGTCATGATGTGCAAGCATGGCCCCTACAGCGTGGTCGGTGGTGGAAAGATAAAGGTAGAAAGGGCGGTCGTCCTGGGGTGGGATAAGCACGGGTGGCTGCAAGAGATAAGCTTTGAGAGCCTCAAAGGCTTGGTGGCACTCTTCACTCCATTGAAAGTCAATGTCTTTTTTAAGGAGGTGATGGAAAGGTTGACATCGATCCGAGAGTTGGGAGATGAAACGCCGGATAGATTGGATCTTACCTTGTAAACTACACAATTGTTTAAGATTGGTAGGTGGGGGCATTTCTAGAATAGCTTTGACTTTAGATGGGTTGACCTCAATGCTACGTAGGGAGATAATAAAGCCGAGAAGTTTTCCCGAAAGGACACCAAAGACACATTTCTTTGGTTGAAGACGGACAGAATATTGTAACAGGCGGTCAAAAATAATGGTTAAAACATCAAGATGTTCACTGCGATGTTTAGATTTTCCAAGAAGATCATCGACGTAATCTTCAAGGATAGTGTGCATAATGTCATGAAAAATGTAGGTCATAGCCGGTTGATAGGTTGCACCAGCATTCTTAAGGCCAAATGGCATTACACGGTAACAGAAGGTTCCCCAAGGAGTTATGAAGGCAGTTTTATGTTGATCGGCGGGTGCAACCAAAATTTGGTTGTATCCTAAAAAGCCATCCATGAGAGAGAGCATCTCATGGCCTACAGTGAGATCAACAAGTTGGTCAATACTAGGTAGGGGGAAGTCATCCTTAGGGCAAGCGAGGTTGAGATCCTGGAAATCCGTGCATATCCAAAGTCCCCCCGTCGCTTTAGTGACAGGTACGATGTTAGAAATCCATTGAGGATAGTCAATAGGCAGAATGAAGGAAACAGAAAGAAGTCGTTGAAGCTCCTCTTTGACCAAGAGGGCAATGCGTGGATGCATTTTTCTCAATTTCTGTTTAATTGGTTTGGAATCGGGTTTCAGTGTAATGTTATGGACGGTAATGTCAGGATCAATTCCTGGCATGTCAGCGTAGGACCAAGCGAAAGCTTGGTTGCGAGCACGGAGAAAGGTAGTAAAGGCGACTTGTTCTGATGCGTTAAGGGATTGTCTGATCTTCACAATGTGAGGATCCTCCTTCGTGTGGATGTTGATTTCAATAGTAGATTCGTTTAGCATGGTTTGAGTTTCAGATGGTAAGGTGCGTTGAATATAAGAGTCATCTGCGCCAAGGTAAGTGAGGATGGAGTGATCATCCTGGCATTCAACAATGTTAATTGAAGGTGAGTCCTCTTCAATCATGTCTGGATACAGAAGGGGGATAGAAGAGGTGTCCTCATTATCGCGTTGATAAGTGAGAGGACCTAGGAAGATAGCATTTATGAAAAAAAAATTTAGGAGGGATAGATTCAGGATCTATCGACTCTGTGGGTGACAAAGGAAAAATGGGTGATGATGGTTCGGTAGGGGTGACGTCGTTGTCTTCTAGAAGACAACTGACACGAGGTTCCTTCAGTGTAAGTGTTCCCAGAAATCCGAGACCACTACGATCATTGTGCTTGCGTGTAGTTATGGGGATGATTGTATGTCGGCCTTGTTCATAAAGACCAAAACCAAAGCCTTTCCAAGCACAGTGAGTCAAGAAGGTGAGGGCGAAACGACGATTTGTCAGGTATTGAAAATCGGATTGGAAAGGAACCACACCAAGAGGGGGCTCAGGGGCAACGGAAGATGCATCGACACCCCCATATGTTAGGTTAGTGCGGTAGTGAGGTGGTCCGTAGGGGATTACTTCCCCTACATGACGGTCATAGGTAGGATGTGCATGTACCTGTCCGTACTCCTGTGGGGTATGGAAAGAACTAACGTTATATAGGTGATACTCCCCCAGAGTAAGGCGTTGAAAAACATCTACTAAGGGATCTGTGGTTGGGATATTAGCTGCAGGAAGGGAAGTGGTTTTTGTGACAGTGGTTTCATTTGAAGGTGTAGGTGCGGTTGAGGCAGATGGTTGAGGCACATTTGAAGAGGATGGTTAGGTTGAATAAATGGGTGTCTTGATTGGTACAAGCACATCATTAGGGTGGTATAACATATTGCAGGTTTTAAAGGGGGAAGGATCAGCTTTTACGGTGTAGGACTTCCCCTCGTATTCAAATTTTATGTACCTATGTAAGGTTGAGGGAACGCATCCCATAGCCCGGATCCAAGGGCGACCTAGCAATATATTGTATTGGAACTCTCCCTCAAGGACATAGAAGAGTTCGGGTAAAGTACGTGGTCCTACACGAATGTTAAGGATCACGGTGCCTAAGGTAGAGGTAATAGCATCATTGAATGACCGCAACATGATGGGATTGGCACACATGTAGCTAGAAGGGATATTCATTTGTTGGAAGGCTTTTGAAGAGATGATGTTTAGGCTAGCGCCCCCGTCAATCATAACACGACGTACCCGAATGTCCCGGACGTAAGCTGAGATGAAAAGAGCAGGGTCAGGATCTTCTGTACCAAAGTCAACAATTTCATCTTCGGAGAAACTGACTAGCAGTAGCTTGTTGTACAGAGACAGAAGAAGTTGGGGTAGTGGATTTTTGGTGAGAGAAGCAACGTGATTGGGTGTAAGAATGGAGGTAACAGGCAGGGTTTCATTAGGTAAAACCTCGATCCCTTGAAGAATTTCAACGAGAGCTTGTCGATGAGATTCAGAAGTCTGAATTAGATCATAAAGTGTCATTTTTACGGGTGATTGGTGAAGTTGTTTGATCATGGCTCGATGGGCAACTCCATTAGAGATGGGGTAAGCGGGTCCACGAACAACCACTTTAGGTGGTGGTGTGATCGGGATGGTGGAAGGAGAAAGAGAGGATGCAGGTGTGCTTTCTTTTTCTTTCTTGTTGTTTTTCTGCGCTCGAGTAGCAACACTAATCATATTAATCTCGTAGACCTGAGATGAGGAAGATGGTTGGGATAAATCATGGTCTTCAAGAGGTGGGGTTGTAATAATGATAGATCTTGGTGAGGCGGGGAAAGATGGTATAGGAGAGGGAATTGAAGCTAAAGGTCTCTCCCTTCGTAAGTTGTCTTTCTTAACCTTTCTATCTGAGAGAGGTGACTGACGAAGGATGGCTTTTAAAGCTTTGCATCCCTCCAATTCATGTCCTGGTGTGTGGTGATAAGCGCAGATTTTAGACTCATCATAACCTATAGGTCGAGGTTTAGATGGGTCATAAGGTCTAAGTGGGGGTAGGGAAATGGTCGCATTCTCCACCAACATAGCAAGGATTTTGGCGTAAGATCCTTTGAGTGGGTCAAAATTGGAGGAGGATGAGGGCATTGGTTGTACGGGTTTTGGTAATGTTTGGGCATGGTTGGTTCATACGGGTGGTGGTTTAGCCAAGGGGTGTTGACACGTGGTTTTCACTAAACGTGGTTTCTTTGGCGCAGGAGCTACATTCAGCTGGTTAGATGATGAGGCTACAGATGACGTGGTAGCGGGGAACAACCACGGAGAAAGGGGAGTGACAGAAAATAAATCCTTTGATGATGGAGTTTGTTTAGGGTTGATGGGTGGACAGGATACGTGGGGTGAAAACGTTGATATATCCTTTGATCTCTGTATGGGTGTAAGAGGCGTAGGTCGTTTTGAAGAAAACGCAGGAGGTATGATATATTGATGCAAGGTGGAGGGATGAGGTCCCAATATGGAAGGTAGGTGTGACGATGATGGTTTTGATTGTGATAGAGGCACGGATGGAGTTTGTCTCCTAAGTGGCGGGGCGGCTTTATTTTTGGATAAATCTAGTCGCTTAGGCGGGTGTGTTAGGCTGGGTATTGGTGAGGTCCCAAGTGTAGGGGAAGATTTGGTTAGGTTAATAGAGGTGGATGAGATACTTGGTATAGATGCGGGGGATGGAGATGAGGACATAGGGATTTTGAGTTTCTGTAAACACTTAGGGTATATGGTAGAGGTGTCTGGATCGGTCACCTGCATTTGAGTAGAATAGGGGGTACTCAAACGTTCCCATAGGACTCGTCTATCTTCTGGAGAATGACAATCTTCAGGCGTGAATTGTAAATTTTGTATGGAAGAAAGACAGGTTGTGATTCCAGTCCACTGTGGGTGTGATACAGGGGGTAGATGAGGCACTGTATCAATAGATGTTAAGAGGTCGACTGGTCGTTGAAAAGATTTAGGCGATGAAGAACTAATAGGCAGGAGGGCATGTTTGAGAGGGTCTGTTATGGTTAAAGAATTCGGTGATGTCGGTGTGAGAGATTTCTCATTCTAAGGATGACAAAAGGAGTGGCGAGCCTTCCTCTTGTGTAGCAAGAGCGGTAGGAGGAGACATTTGGGAAATAGATAAGTTAGATAACATCCGTTCGGAGTCTTGTAGGGATGTGGTATAAGAAGACTCATCGATGAGAAGAAAAGTCTGGGCAGTTAACTCCTTTATGGGTAAAGGAATGATTTCACCTTGGTTTGATGGTGGTGAAGGAGGTTCGGGCCCCTGCGTTAGTGAAGAGGCTTGATTCAAAATTTTCTCGATAGAGGCTTTTGGCTGGGAGTCGAAGACTGCATGGATCTCATGAACACTTTCCTCGGCTAAGATATCCTGGTTTATGTTACTGTTAGAAGAGTGATTTGGGAATGGTTTGTTGAATATTTTCAGATTTCGGTTGGCAGGGGCATTAGGGTTATCGAGGGTTATATCACCTGCGTCAACCATTTCCTGCACTATGTTTTTCAACATCTTGCAGTTTTCATGACTATGTCCTTTTACGCGGTGAAAGTTACAGAAGTCATTTTCTTTGTACCAGGAAGGTATAGCGCGGGTGGAATCAAACCCGGAGTGGGGTTTAACAGGAGGCAAGGTGATAGCTCCGGCTTTGAGCAATTTTTCCAAGATGACACCATAAGTTTCTCCCAAGGGAGTGTAATTGATGGGCTCGGCTTTGTACTTATAGGTGGTTTTTGGTGGGGTATTAGACGGTGTTTGAGATTTGACCATCACCGCGTGGACAGCTCCTTTTGATTTCGAAGAAGTGGATGCGTGAGGAGGGGTGGTGTTTGGCTTATTGGTAGAATCTGGAGTTCGGAAATTGGGGTTTTTGTTGCGCAAACCGCAATTTCTCTTCTTCTAAGGCTCGAATTTCTAATTTCTGAGCCATGGTAAAGGCCTCATCAAATGTACGGAAAGTTTGAATTTGGAGGGTAGGAGAGATGTGCTTAGCGCAGGCCCGCGTAAAAAGTTCGATAAGTTCAGCCTGAGGCAAGGCATATGTAAGTTGGTTGATAAGGCCACGCCATCGTCCAACGAAATCTGCGATAGATTCGTCTTCGAATTGTCGGATGGCATAAAGGTCGGTGATAGATACTTTCTTGGCAATGTTAATGGAGAAATGATCCAAGAAAGATTGGGCTAGTTGGTTAAAAGAGAAGATTGAGTGCTGGGTTAAAGCACTGTACCACTCCAAGGCGGGTCCTGATAAGGACATGGGAAAGGTGCGGAGTAACAAGGCATCATCATGAGCAATCAAATAACAAGCATGTCTAAATGATCGCAAGTGTTGTTGAGGATCCTCTTTACTATTAAAACGAGTAAATTTCGGCAACTCCCATTGAGGAGGATATGAATGAAAGGGGACAGAAGGGTGAATAGGCTCCCGAAAAAACTTGCTCGTATGTCAAGGCGCTACGACTTCCTGAAACAGAAGCCTCCAGATTATGCATTTTGTCCATCATTTGTTTGATGAAATCTGTGGTTGGATGAGATGAGGGTGCGGTTGTGGTAAATGGAGGCAAATTGGGCCAAGGGCCTCCGCTAGACAATGGTGGGGTTAAGTGTTGATAAGGTATGGAAGATGAATATGTTGAGGCGACCGAATAGGGATGTCCCATATAGGATGTTGAGGTTACCGGATATGTATGTGGAAATGAAAAGGTGGGCGGAGCTTGAGAAGGAAAGCTCGTGTGGATAGGTGGTAGAGAGCAAGTCATGAACGGAACAGTCTGCAAGAGAGACGAGGTAGGAGCAGTCGGCGGTAATGACATGTGGGGTCCAAGATTAACCAAAGGAAAGCTAATCTGTGTCGTATGAACCTCTGAAGCCATCAGATTGGGAGACGGGGCTAAAGATGCGGGAAGCAAGGCGGTGTCATCAGGGGGAGTGGGAGCTAAATGAGCAGCTATACTGATAGGCATACCAACAAGGAGATGACCATCAGGCGTACGGTCAGGGGCATGAGACAAATAGTACTGTACAACACTAGGATTAGCATCCAGAAACTTGGCAAATTCTTTATCTCCCACAGGAATTTTAGGAACCTCGCTGGTATCCGTAGGATTCCCCACAGAATGTGAAGGGGGTGATTCAGGAAAAGAAACAGAGCAAGCATGTGAAACCATGGCGGCGGCTTGCTTTCGAGTGATAACAACCATGGACAGGAGTTCACAGTAGGGTTTCAATCTGTCAGGAACAGAAACAAACTCAGACTGGTAAAATTGGTAGGTTGCTGGTTTGTCAGGAATTGGAAAAGACAGTAACCGATATCAGTCTAATAACCGATGTCAGTTATACTATAGCCGACGTCGGTCAGGTAACCGATGTCGGTGTAATAAGACTGGGATAACAAAATATAAGAAGCTGCTGATTTGTTAACAATGTTTAGTATATTTATCAAATTTTTCTAAGGTAATCACAGAAGACAGTGTATAACAGAGAAAACAGAACTGAAAACAAACAAGATGCACACGCAAATCCAGAGACTAACCCTAGGGTTAATTTTAATTATTGTGGGCTTATGCCTTTAGACACGGAATGATGTCAATCCTAAACAAAATACTTAGGGGAAATGTCAAGTTGTTTTGGCTTATAAGGTTACCTCAATCGGGTGGAGGAATACCGCGGAAAAGGGGGGATGTTTTGAGTTGTTGTGTTAATTGTGAAGTGATTCGGTATGTGTTGTGCAGTGAAAGTAAGATTAATTTCTTGTCAATACCGTGGATATCACCCCCACGTGTACGACCTGTTACTTAATCTACGTTCACTAGAACTGAAAACAACAAGCAGGAATGTAATGCACGTGTTTTAAACCCAAATCGAAAATGATATGTTCGATGAAGCAAAAGAGATGACTTTCACTAATGCAAGATGTAAAAGCAAACAAGTTCTTTTACCGAAATTATACAAGCCTTGTGAATATCTTTAGAAGAGTAAAACAACAAGTATGCTCCCTATATGAAAGCAAGCAAGAAATTAAGAAACCCAAAATGGGTCCCACCGGGCGTGCCAAAATGTTTCGCTCGGAATGTTTCGGCTTCTGGGAATAGAGTTGCTTCTATCCTTTCATTCCTTTTAGAAACAGATAAGGGTTAGGGCTAGGAGGAATACCTGTTGAATGTCGAGATGGTGTGCGCGTACCGTAGAGAAAGATCAGGCTGACTGCGAAGAACTCCTTTTTGTCTTGGAAGGACTACCTGCAAATAAGAACACAAGACCACAAGATTTTGATTAGACAATAAATGAGGAAACTGCCTTGGGCCTAGGAAATATAAAAACTTCCTTTCGAAGGTGGTCAGTTTCCCTGCTAATATGAATTAACACCAAAGACTGTAAAATATCAATTAAGTTGCTTTGTTGAAACAGGTAGGGGAAAGGCTGATTTCTGGTTTTGAACCACAATAACCGATGCCGGTTACTGATAACCGATATCGGTAGGGTCTAGGATCTGTGGGTTAGTTGTGTTGTGGGGTGGTTGTTGTTGTAGGGTAGCTGTGTTGTTTGTAAGGCTAGTATATGGGTGATATTAGGTAATGAGGTGATGAGAAGTAAATGAAGGATAGTTAGATGCAATATGTTGCCGGGTAGTGGATCTAGGAATGGATTTGTGAGGACTGTGATTCAAAAGTCTAAGAAGTATTATTAAAAGGACATGCAAGATGTAACTTACTAGTTATTGATGAAGATGCAGGTCCAAGAACTCTAATGACAAAGGCAGAACTGAGGTAGGATGGCCTGACACACAGAAGATGAGATATCTCCCTCCCGATGATCAGCTGAGTATCACAGGGCTCTGGTATCCAGTTGCAGTCTTGGGCTTGATCTCCTTTGCTGCAAACTCTTCTTGTCTCTTCACTTGTCTCTGCTCAGCCAAGTAAAGATCCGGATTCTCTTGATCGCTCCTGATGCTCTCTCTCGATCCAAAAATCCTTCGACCTCTGTTTTTGGTTTGGGGAGCCCATTTACAGGGAACCGATGGCGGTTACGTAACCGAAGGCGGTCGAGTAGGAACTGGTATCGGTAAGGAAAAAGTAGGCTATTTTTAGTAAAATAGCCCACTTTCCCTGCTTTTCTCCCGAGAGATTAGTTGCGGGCTTGGTCAAGTGACTAGAAGGTCGGTTTTGGGTGCGAGAAAGGGGTCATTAGTCATGGGTGTAGGTGTGGACCAAGTTATAGGTCTTAATTAGGTTAGTTTAGGGTTAGGACTAGGTCATGATGAGGTGGCAAAATGAGGTGGCAGGTAAGGTGATGTGGATTTATCAATTACAAGGTAATTAATAAATAATTGTGTAAGGTTTAGGTGATGAGGTTAGGTTGCGAAATGAGATGCGGGTCACAAGGGGTCGTAAGACACAAATTTGGTGTATACAGTTCCTCTTGCTGTCCTTGATGACTGATTTTTGCAATTTCTTCTTTCCCACATGGAATTGGGAATGCAAGAGGAGGGGTGGGTTGCAACTCAATTGATTTGGCAATTTTTTGTGGTGGTAAAGGAGATGAAATATCTTGTTTCTTTAGAGGAGGGGGGATTTCTTTTAGCTCTTGTGGAGAGGATGACTGTTTGGAAGGAAAAAGGAAAGAAGAATTGAGGTGTCGTGGAAGACTGAGAGGTGGAGACATGGGATCAACATTTGGGACAATAGATGGAGAGTTTAAAATTTGCAAGTCCAAATGAGATGATGCTACTTGAGTAATGGGAAGAGAAAAACCAGATGATGGTGTAGAAATTGCCCATTAACAAGGTTGTTCAACACCGAATGTATAGGCCTCTGTTTCTGCTATCCATTGTGCAAGTTGGGGTAGCATCTTTATCATGAAGTCCAGCTTCTCTTGAGGGCTGAAGTGTTTTGGAAAAGGGCCTCCTCATGGACAAGGAGTCCTGCAACCAATTCTGAAAGCTCTCATTTGAGTTGTTGCTCTGGACTGCACCATATCTACCTCCATCTTTTAGATTTTCTCCAACAAACCAGCGTCTTGGATCTGATGGTCTTTATTATATGCATACTCTTGCTCTTGGAAAGCTCCATAGCTAAAATGACTTTGGCATTGCTTCTCATATGGGTATGCATACTGATCTTGAATCTGCTCAAAAGAATGATTTGGAGGATTTGTAAAACATGTTGGAGGTGGAATATACTGCTGTTGTTGATGTGAATTCCATGATGGAAATGAAGTCATGATTGCACAACCTCATGGAATGGAAAATAATGAAAGAGATGGAAATAAATATGGAAGGAAATGGATGGAAAATGGGTCTGCAACTTCAGAAATGAGTTGCTGATCAGATGGAGTCGCTAGATGTGTTTGCAAGTGCCTCCAAAGGCTGAAATATTCACAGGAACACACCAACCTGCAAAATATGAAATGGAAGACCTCTAAGGTCCCACCGGGTGTGCCAGAACTGTTGATGCAAAATCACAGCACCCCTGGATGCTGATCAGGTTTCTAAGTTGATCTTCAGGCATCCAATGTGATTGCACAACATTAAAACCTTTCTCCAAGTGTGGGACTTGCAGAAATGAGAAAGGAATCTCCAGAGAAAGCTGGTTCCTGCTCCTAAACCACCTGCCACAAGCTATTCTAGTGCAGGAAAGCTAATCTAATCCTAATCTAACCATGCCAAAGAGACAGAGAGAGAGAGAGAGGAAAAGAACAAAAGCCTACACTAAAACGGTGATACACCAGAGAAGGAGAATGTTGGACATCTATCAAAACTGCCATGTAACAAAGAGAGGTGAGCAATGGGAAGGATGGACAGATGCATCATAGGCCCAAGGATAGATTTCACATAGAAAATGTCCCAAAACTCCCTGAACACAGCTCCAAACCTACAATGAACGTTCAAACATGCACAAATACCTGCAATGAAGAGAGGCAAGAGGAAAACAAGCGAAAAACGAGCAAGGATGGACAGATGCATCACAAAACACATTTTTTTTGTTGCTTCAGAAGTTTGCACAGAACATCATTTCATTAGTAAAAGGCAAAAAACATCATTACAGAGTAGGGAGGAGGTTCGAACTCCATTTTTAACCCTGGAGAAGGAAAAGAAGGGAGGGCAGAGCTGAACAGATGAACAACTTGTAATTATTATTTTTAAAATGAGCCAAATCAGGCTTTTACATTGCATGGGTCGAGCCCAGGAGAGAGAAATGTGGGAAAAAGTGCAAGCCCATTCCTCATTGACTGCAGATGCATTAAAATGGCATGGGGAACTTTACAAACCCATACCCTACCATCTTTGACCGATTTGGAGGAGAATGCGACCCATTCTGCATTAATTTGGTCGCTAAAATGTCACTTCTGGCCATGAACACGCGTCAGAGCTGTTTCTCAACTTTCTCTCTCCAGACTGCACCAAAATTTGAGATTAACCTTGGAATCATGTAGAGAATTTCATAAGCTTTCCGTTCATATAAAGAACGTGCAAATCTGAGATTTGGATCAAAAGATATGGAGATCTGAATATTTAGGGCACAAAACAGGCGAAAATGTGTTTTGAAGATCTTTCCCGCGCTCTGCCACCTAGACGACACGTGTCAAACGCTGATTGGATACGTAATTCTCTCCCCTTCCCTACTTCATTGGACACGTGTCATATTTTTATTGGCTCGGGTCAGTGCTTGAAACCTTTCCTTTTGACTTTTGGACTTTCTCCCTTGTGACATGTGTCGTGATTTGATTGGTCCGCGGGTCTGCCGGCTTTTCGCGCCCTTCGCGTCTTTTTATCCCGGATGTCCCAGTGCTGTTTGGGACAAAAACTCCCGATCCGCCTGAAATGGGCTTCTTTGTCCCTCATTCAACCGATGACACGTGGCATTGCTTTACTGGCTTTCGACTTCTTCGGCTATCCGCGTCCCACGTGTCCCTTTGTCCCTTTGTCCCAGTGTAGAAGTTCCCCGTTTCAGCCGAACCGGCCGGTTCGCGTCCTTCGTGTCCATTTGTCCCAACTGTCCCGGACTATCTAGGACAAATTCTTCCGAACCACTCGAAATGGGATTCCTTTGCTCTCGGCCGGTTCGCCTTTTCACATCCTTCGCGTCCTCGCGGCCCAGATGTCCCAAATGCTTAGTGCGAAAGTTCTCCTTTTCAGCCGAACCGGGCAGTTCGCGCCCTTCGCGTCTTCTTGTCCCAAATGTCCCAGATTAGTTAGTTGATTTTCTTCTCCTTCGGCCGAACCGGCTTTCTGCGTCCGCCGCGTACTTCTGGCCCGACTGTCCCGGTGCTAAAGTTCTCTGTTTCGGCTGATCCGGGTGATTCGCATCCTCACGGCCCGAATGTCCCAAATTGTTTTGCTCAGCCGTTAGTCAATTTTGCTTCCTCCTTCAGCCGGATCGGCTTTCCGCGTCTGCCGTGTACTTCTATCCCAGATGTCCCTTTGCTTCGCAGGCCACCTGGAGGCTTTTCGGCCGATCCGTGTCTCGATGTCCCTCACGTCCCAACTTTTGCGAGGACTAGGACTTAGCCAATTTTCATGATTTTTCCTGTCCCAAGCTTGTTTTTGCAGCCTTTTCACCTTTTCTCAGAACTTGCTATTTTCAACCTGGACAGGAGAGTTAGAAAAATTCTGAGGGGACCCTAGAAACATGATTTTTTGGCCCTGAATCAATTTATTTGTCTGGGACTAAGTAATTTGATGTATGTTATCAAAATTACCCTGGGGGTGAATTTTGGATAACAATTTGGCGACTCAGCGGGGTCATCTTCCTGCTAGATGAAGTTACCAGTTGCCTAAAGCATCCATTGGGCATGGAGTCATGAGTTGTAACCTGCAACTGATCTGAACTTTGAAAACCTCCCTCTGAGCCACTTGAAACCCACCGGACATGGAGTTGTTCTCACCAAAATGCCACTGAAACGAACTGTGCAAGAGCAGAACCAGCAACACCAAAACTATGTACAGAACTGAAAATCATACATGCTCCAAATGGAACATGCAAAGTGTGCACAAGCACTTCTTCTACTGAAAGCAAACCTACCTACTCTACTGTAACTGGGAGCAAAGGAAAGCTAAACAAACCCTGCAATTGGTTGTGAGAAATAGCTTCCCTTTCTCAAAAGTGGCAGCCATGCAATTGATTTGGAGCTGATCATGGCTGTTAGGATGAGTGGAAAATCAACAAGAAGCTGGTATTCCACCCAAATCATCAAGGTATCAGCTGAAGGCAAATTCAATACCTCTTTTAGTTGCTCTACATTTGGATTGAAGGGGTATGACAGCTGATCCTTGGTACTTTGTAGCTCACCCTCATGCTCAGAAGCAAGCATGACTGGTTGTGACTTCTCCTTTGGCTCCAATGAAGCCAAATACCTGATTGGGCAAGGTCTGATCCATTTGATATGCCCATAGCTCTGATTCTCAACTCCAAAAGTGGAGTCTTCTTGTAGACCCTCAATGGATGGTGTGGAAGCAATGGTGAAATTCCTTTGTCCTTTCTCTTCCTCCAATGAAGAACATGAAAGATTAAAATCTTCCAATCTTGATTCCGAAGAGCTGTTATAAGATGCAGGCTGCTACAAATGAATGTTCTCCTTCATGACAACAAACTCTTGTGTTTGGAATGTGGATGATGAAAGAGATAATGGTGGAAACTCAACCGGCTCTTCTCCATCAAAACAGTCCTCCAAATCTAACAGATAAACTGCCTCATGGCTGTCCTGCTGCAAATGTTCAAATTCCTCCATGGTGTCCTCTTGATCTGTAACTTGACCACCATGGTTTATTTCTCCCTCCAACATTGAGTTTGAGAGGTCAAAATCCTCTTCAGCACTGGAACTTGAGAGAGGTGAAGTAGAAATAAGAACTGAAGGTTCTCCTGTAGCCTGCTTTGTGCTTAGAGCTCTTGGATCTGCAACTTTCTCCTCCACAACTAGAATGCGCTCCTCTGCTGCTGGATCTGGAGTAGCTTCTCCTTCCTCCAATGTTTGAAGACAATCTTGCTCTTGAATGAGCTCCTCCTCCAGCATGAAGTTTGTCAAGTAAAACTCTTCAATCTGCTACTCTAGAGGACAAGTTGGGACTGCAAGAACTTCTTCTTCTGCTGCAACAAAATCAGCCCTGACCACTATTTGTTCAACCTTAGCCTCTTCTGTAGGTTTTACCATCAAGGGGATCTTTGTCATACCAAACTTGGCAGCCAAACTTACTAAGCTCTTAATCATTTCTTCTTTTCTTGGCTCTTCCTCTTGCTATCCTTGATGACTAATTTTTGCAATTTCTTCTTCCCCACATGGAATTGGGAATGCAAGAGGAGGGGTGGGTTGCAACTCAATTGATTTGGCAATTTTTTGTGGTGGTAAAGGAGATGAAATATCTTGTTTCTTTAGAGGAGGGGGGATTTCTTTTAGCTCTTGTGGAGAGGATGACTGTTTGGAAGGAAAAAGGAAAGAAGAATTGAGGTGTCGTGGAAGACTGAGAGGTGGAGACATGGGATCAACATTTGGGACAACAGATGGAGAGTTTAAAATTTGCAAGTCCAAATGAGATGATGTTGCTTGAGTAATGGGAAGAGAAAAACCAGATGATGGTGTAGAACTTACCCATTGACAAGGTTGTTCAACACCGAATGTATAGGCCTCTATTTCTGTTGTCCATTGTGCAAGTTGGGGCAACATCTTTATCATGAAGTCCAGCTTCTCTTGAGGGCTAAAGTGTCTTGGAAAAGGGCCTCCCCATGGACAAGGAGTCCTGCAACCAATTCTGAAAGCTCTCATTTGAGCTGTTGCTCTGGACTGCACCATCTCTACCTCCATCTTTTGGATTTTCTCCAACAAACCAGCGTCTTGGATTTGATGGTCTTTATTATATGCATACTCTTGCTCTTGGAAAGCTCCATAGCCAAACTGACTTTGGCATTGCTGCTCATATGGGTATGCATACTGATTTTGAATCTACTCAAAATGTTGATTTGGAGGATTTGTAAAACATGTTGGAGGTGGAATATACTGCTGTTGTTGATGTGAATTCCATGATGGAAATGAAGTCATGATTGCACAACCTCATGGAATGGAAAAGAATGAAAGAGATGGAAAGAAATATGGAAGGAAATGGATGGAAAACGGGTCTGCAACTTCAGAAATGAGTTGCTGATCAGATGGAGTCACCAGATGTGTTTCCAAGTGCCTCCAAAGGCTGAAATCTTCATAGGAACACACCAACCTGCAAAAGATGAAAAGGAAGACCTGTAAGGTCCCACCAGGCGAGCTAGAACTTTTGATGCAAAATCACAGCACCCATGGATGTTGATCAGGTTTCTAAGGTGATCTTTAGGCATCCAGTGTGATTGCACAACATTAAAACCTTTCTCCAAGTGTGGGACTTGCAGAAATGAGAAAGGAATCTCCAGAGAAGGCTGGTTCCTGCTCCTAAACCACCTTCCACAAGCTATTCTAGTGCAAGCAAGCTAATCTAATCCTAATCTAACCATGCCAAAGAGACAGAGAGAGAGAGAGAAAGGAAAAGAACAAAAGCCTACACTAAAACGGTGATACACCAGAGAAGGAGAATGTTGGACATCTATCAAAACTGCCATGTAACAAAGACAGGTGAGCAATGGGAAGGATGGACAGATGCATCACAGGCCCAATGATAGATTTCACATAGAAAATGTCCCAAAACTCCATGAACACAGATCCAAACCTACAATGAACGTTCAAACATGCAAAAATACCTGCAATGAAGAGAGGCAAGAGGAAAACAAGCGAAAACGAGCAAGGATGGATAGATGCATCACAAAACATGTTTTTTTTGTTGCTTCAGAAGTTTGCATAGAACATCATTTCATTAGTAAAAGGCAAAAAATGCCATTACAGAGCAGGGAGGAGGTTCAAACTCCATTTTTAACCCTGGAGAAGGAAAAGAAGGGAGGGCAGAGCCGAAAAGATGAACAACTTGTAATTATTATTTTTAAAATGAGCCAAATCTGGCTTTTACATTGCATGGGTCGAGCCCAGGAGAGAGAAACGTGGGAAAACATGCAAGCCCATTCCTCATTGACTGCAGATGCATTAAAATGGCATGGGGAACCTTACAAACCCATACCTTGCCATCTTTGACCAACTTGGAGGAGAATGTGACCCATTCTGCATTAATTTGGTCGCTAAAATGTCACTTCTGGCCATGAACACACGTCAGAGCTATTTCTCAACTTTCTCTCTCTAGACTGCACCAAAATTCAAGATTAACCTTGGATTCATGTAGAGAATTTCATAAGCTTTCCGTTGATATAAAGAACGTGCAAATCTGAGCTTTGGATCAAAAGATATGGAGATCTGAATATTTAGGGCACAAAATAGGCGAAAATGTGTTTTGAAGATCTTTCCCGCGCTTTGCCACCTGGACGACACGTGTCAAGCGCTGATTGGATAAGTAATTCTCTCCCCTTCCCTGCTTCATTAGACACGTGTCATCTTTTTATTAGCTCGGGTCAGTGCTTGAAACCTTGCCTTTTGACTTTTGGACTTTCTCCCTTGTGACACGTGTCGTGATTTGATTGGTCCACAGGTCTGCCAGCTTTTCGCGCCCTTCGCGTCTTTTTGTCCCGGATGTCCCAGTGTTGTTTGGGACAAAAACTCCCGATCCACCCGAAATGGGCTTCCTTGTCCCTCATTCGGCCGATGACATGTGGCATTGCTTGACTGGCTTTCGATTTCTTCGGCTATCCTCATCCCACGCATCCCTTTGTCCCGGATGTCACAGTGTAGAAGTTCCCCGTTTCGGCCGAACCGGCCGGTTCGCGTCCTTTGCGTCCATTTGTCCCAACTGTCCCAGACTGTCTGGGAAAAATTCTTCCGAACCGCCCGAAATGGACTTCCTTTGCTCTCGGCCGCTTCACCTTTTCACGTCCTTCACCTCCTCGCGACCCAAATGTCCCAAATGCTTAGTGCGAAAGTTCTCCTTTTCGGCCGAAATGGGCGGTTCGCGCCCTTCGCGTCTTCTTGTCCCAAATGTCCCAGAGCAGTTAGTTGATTTTCTTCTCCTTCGGCCGAACCGGCTTTCCGCGTCCGCCGTGTACTTCTGGCCCAACTGTCCCGGTGCTAAAGTTCTCTGTTTCGGCCGATCCGAGCGGTTTGCGTCCTCACGGCCTGAATGTCCCAAACTGTTTTGCTCAGCAGTTAGTCAATTTTGCTTCCTCGTTTGGCCGGATCAGATTTTCGTGTCCGCCGCATACTTCTGTCCCAGATGTCCCTTTGATTCGCGGGCTGCCTGGAGGCTTTTCAGCCGATCCGCGTCTCGATGTCCCTCACATCCCAACTTTTGCGAGGACTAGGACTTAGCCAATTTTCACGATTTTTCCTGTCCCAAGCTTGTTTTTGCAGCCTTTTCACCTTTTCTTAGAACTTGCTCTTTTCAACTTGGATAGGAGAGTTAGAAAAATTCTGAGGGGACCCTAGAAACATGATTTTTTGGCCCTGAATCAATTTATTTGCCTGGGACTAAGTAATTTGATGCATGTTATCAAAATTTACCCTGGGGGGTGAATTTTGGTTAACAGTTGTTAGGGAAGTATGGCTGAAGTTGAAATTAATTGGATGAAATGTCATGCTTGGCTAGAAGTATTTGGATGGTCTATATGTTTTTCTAGAGTTTAAACTTAACCATTCTAACCACTTAAGTTATTGATATAAATGGAGTATCCTTTTGAGATTAGAATGTAACTCTTTTTCTTGTTAGAAATAACCTTACCTCTTGAAGAGGTTTGATTTATATTGAAGGGGTTTTAACTTGAATTGGTTCCTTGTTCTGAGTTGATTGTTAGGATACTATAATCTAGGACACTTAAAATGCTATGATGGTTTGGATTATCCTAACTTATTTTCTTATGTTATTTAATTGTTGGCATCTTAGATTTTAGGATTAATGATATATTGGGATGGAAGTATTGTTGTAAATGAGTTACTGATGAACTATGCCTAAAAGATAGCTAGGATAGTTACCTTTTTTTGTTAAATGGTTTTTAACTGAATAAGTGATCATGAAAGTAATGTAAGAAAGTAGTAGTGAAATTATGATGAAATGTTACTTATCTGAATTCTGTTTTAATTCTTTTGATATAAATTCAATAGCATAAAAGGTTGAATTTGTTATAACTTATTACCTAACCTTAATTTGACTTGTTGTATATATATATATATATATATATATCTCTTTCTTTTATTGATTATTATAACTCCTTTTAGTTATGTATTTTTGAATTACTTCTTAACTGTTTCATAACAACAAAGTTCTTTTTATGAAATAGTCAGCTAAAAGCACATCATTTTAATGTTTAGTGATTATAATGCTCAGTTCAATGAACCGACCTGTGCTAACAATTTTGCAGATGGACTTCGTAAGTGATGAAAGGAGAAAGATTTTAGGAAGATACATTTGTTAATCAAGTGACTGAATCTTTTTTTAATGATGGAAAATGGTTCATTACTAAAATGTACTTGATGGAAAAGAGAGTTATATCTGAAATTGATTTAATGTTGTTGGTTGATATCTAGCAATATCTGAAATGTTTGGACTTGTAAATGTATGAATCCTCCTTGTTGAATAAAAGATGGGTGATATTTGTTTGAACTTGATATACTTCTTTTTGGTATGAATTGAATGGAAATGTTAAGTAATACTTTGTTTTACAGAATGTAACATACCTTGTGGGTTGGAACAGATAAATCCTAGAACTGAAATAATGTTGTACTACCCTCTCTAGTGAAGATGCAACTTACAAAGTTGACATTATTACATAATATTCTCTATATCTCTATGACTATATCTAAATCAAATGTTGGTATGCAAATTTAACTTGATATTAAATTATAATAAACAATGGGTTTGTAATGTACTTTAACCCAAAATAAGGGAAAGGAAAGACAATTCCCTTGAAATGAATCATAGTTTTAATTTAAGATCTTTGGGTATAAATCCTGATTACTATCGATAGATAGTAAATTTGTGCTTTCTCACGAAGGCTTCCTTACTAAATAGATATGTAGGAAAAGATGATAAAAAAAGGAATTAGACTTCATTTCAATGAAGTCTAATATGAAAAAGGAATTACTAAGATCTTATATAAGCTATGGCTGAATCAAGTGAGTAATTAAATGACACTTCCATGTGTGATGGGACTTTTATGTAAAATATGAATCAAGATGTTAATAATTTATATCATGATAGAAAGAAGATTTATCTGCATAAATTAATTTATTGCAGTATTAAATCTAAATCATAATGATTACGGAACCTAGTTACTTAGTTGGGTTGCTAGAATTAATCTATACGAGGAAACTAATAAGATATAACTTTCTATCTAATGTATGTTCATCCAGATGAGGAAACTTTAAAGGATGTTGAAACATGCCAACTATAGTAAAGTACCTTCATGATGATTGGTGTCTTCTCGAGGATACTATGTTGCAGTTGAAATGTTTCAACACCCTTTTGATCTTATTCAACTAGACTAACATAAATTCTAACTTGATCATAGTTTTGCCCTAGGTAGAGATAGGGGCATGACCTAGTGTTGGGGTTAACTCACATTGACTTAGGATAAATAGACACACCCAATTGACATAAGCTGATTTAGTATGTCTAAGTACCCTTAGTCACTGTAATAAGTCCTCCACACTAGGCCATGTTGCTAACCATGGCTAGGGTTAAACCTTGAACAAGTGGACTAACAGAAGTCAATGAAGACCATTCTAGATAACGGATCAAGTAGGGTGAAGGACGTATTCCATATGACGAGTATGCCATCGAGGAATATAATAATGAATAACATGTTTTAAATCTTTTTCCAAAGTATCGTAAGCTGTTGGTTGCGTTGTCCAATGTCACTCATTTTAAGACGCGAGATTTTAGATGAATATCGGTAATCGATATTCAAATAGGCATCTTAAACAGATCACTTGATACCTCTAAAAGGGTAACATAACCAAGTATACATAGTATATAAATTTTAAAGTTAACATGAGAGATCAGAATGATCCAGATTCATGAAATGAGAGATCGATGTTTCATCGAGTTATTTACAGCTACATATTGTTTTTTCTTATGAGATTGATTGGCTTTGTAATGTGTGTTCTAAATTATGCTAATTTAGAACAGAGAAGATTATGCAAAAAATAAAATAAAATTTTATCTTGTTAACAGAAAATGGTTAGGATGAGAGGAAATGATGCAAACAACCCAACACTTGGTGGAGAAGAAACTACTGCTTAAAAACTCCATTAGATCCTTGCTTCCCTGTTGGACACAAGAGATCATCTGGCTGAACTTGAACAAGTAGTAATGGGAAATGGGGAGGAGGAAGAATATGTTGGTAATAATAATCAGCCACCTCTTGGGGACAATGCCAATATTGGAAATTTAGACGTTGATAATAATAACGCTGCCAATGCTAATGCAAATGTACCCAATCATCCTGAGAACAAAAAGGTGAGATTGACAACTGAACTCACTAATGATATAAAAAGGATAAGTCCACCCAAGTTTGATGACACTACACTGAGAGATGGAGCTGAGAAATGACTCATCAAAATGGAGAAGTACTTTGCTATAAGGAACTTATTAGAGGAAACTAAAGCACTAAAGCTTATCATATTTCTCATGAGGCATCTTCTTGGTGGGATAGCCGTAAGGATAAGTTAAAAATTCATGAAACCAACATCACTTGGGATCAATTTAAAAAATTATTTTAGGCAACAATGGCTGCCACAACTTTACTATGATAAAAAAATGACTAAATTTCAGAACTTAGCTCAAGGGAAGTTAACTGTTACTAAGCTCCTCAAGTACGTGCCTCAGTATCAAACTAATGAGAAGTTCAAGATAGAGAAATTAATAATGGGATTGAATCCTATTATAGGTGGAGAGGTAGATGTTCACAGCCTAACCACCATGGAAGGGGTTGTTGAAAAAGCCATAAGGTAGGAGTAGAAATTGAAAGCAATCTCTTCCCATAAGGAGGAAATTAGAAAGAAAATTCCTAATTATTCTTCATCACTTGCACCTAAAAAGGAACCATGGAAAAATTTTGGTGTGAAAAACAAATTTGTTATTGATAATAACAAGAAAACTGTAGCAAATAAACTTGCTGCTAATATACGAAACAATTTTGTTAAGAACAATAATAATAGATAGAAGTCCTATGGAGGACAAAATTATAACTTTAAGGTGGGAAATAAATTTGAGCCTAAGAAAGGACCTGTAGGAGGCTTCTACAATTGTGGAACGGATCATTATTCAAATCAATGTCCTCTAAGGAAGGATGACCACAATCAACAACATAAGATACATGTTGCAGTAGCTGACAAAAAAAATGAAAAGCAATTTACAACTATAGAAGTGCTAGGTAAGTTATTTGGTATACCTGTTACTATACCTTTTGATACTGGAGCTACTGAATGCTTTATTTCTACTAAATTAGCTTCACAATTAAAAATAAAATCTAGAAAAATGGATAAATCATGGGCTATACATTATGGAAATAATGTTGTCCACATAGTTAGTATGTGATATTTTTGGAGAAGTCCTTGAATTGCCTAGTTTTTCCACTAAAGTTGATCTTTACGTTGCTTCGTTGGGGTCTTATGATGTAATCATAGGTGTTAACTATCTTACTAAAAATAAAGTAAAAGTTGATTATTTTGAAAAAAATATTAGATGTCTAGATGATCTGTAGAAAAAATAGACATCCAGGGGTAAAACGTTAGATTTCGGTTAGAAAATTGTCATCCATGCAACTTAAAAAAGGCAAAAAACAAAGGCTACACCTTGTATGTAGTAAAAATTTCTGAAACAACTGAAAGGGATAGTGATTTATTGGAAATATACCCGTTGTTATGAAATTTCATCAACGTGTTTCTAGAAGAACTACCCGGTATTCCACCCAAATGGGAGTTTGATTTCACGATTGAGATCAAGCTAGGAACTGAACCTATTTCCAAGGCACCATATTGAATGACTACCATTGAACTGGTAGATCTTAAGGCATAATTATAAGAACTGTTGTCTAAAGGTTTGATAAGACCAATTGTCTCGCCTTGAGGAGCACCGATAATTTTTGTGAAAAAGAAATATGGAACACTTATATTGTGCATTGATTATAGGATGTTAAACAAGAAAATAATTAAAAAAAGATATCCACTTCCTAGAATTGATGATCTGTTTGATCAAATGCATGGTGCATCGGTATATTCTAAGATAGATCTTCAATCTAGGTATCATTAGTTAAGAATCAAGGATGAAGATATTCATAAAACAAATTTTAGGACAAGGTACGGACATTATGAATTCACAGTTTTACCTTTTAGTTTGACAAATGCACCTGCAAATTTTATGAACTTAATGAACAAAATATTTCAAGAATACTTGGAAAAATTTGTGCTTGTATTCTTAGATGATAGTCTCATATATTCTAAAATCATTGATGAGAATCATGAGCATTTGAAGATAGTTCTAGAAATCTTAAGAAAAAGAAGATTATATGGTAAGTTATCCAAATGTTCATTCTATGAGACTGAAGTGCACTATCTAGGGCATGTCATAAGTAAGGATGGAATAACAATAAATCCATAAAAAATTGTTGCAATAACTGAGTGGATTGCACCTAAGAATGTACATGAAGTCAGAAGCTTCATGGGTCTCGTTGGTTACTATAGGAAGTTTGTTAAAGACTTTTTGAAGGTCGCTACACTATTAACTTTGTTGTAAAAGAAAGATAAGAAATTTGTGTGAAATGAAAAATGTGAATATGCATTTAAGACTCTAAAGAATCAACTTACATCTGCACCTATTTTGGCTATACCTGATCCTAACGGAGACTTTACTATAGTAACAAATGCTTATGGGGAAGGGCTTTGACGTATTTTGTTGCAAAATGAACATGTTATAGCATATAAAAATAGAAAACTCAAGTTACATGAATTGAATTAAGCTCCCCATGACCTAGAGCTTGCTGCCAATGTTCATGCACTTCAAGTATGGAGGCATTATCTTTTAGGAAGACATTTTGAATTTAAGACTGATAATCTTGGGTTGAAGTATATTTTCTCTCAACCAAACATGAATGCAAGACATCGAAGGTGGTTAGAATTTATATCTCATTATGATTTTGAAATAAGTTACATAAAAGGAAAGGAAAATAGAGTGACAGATGCACTAAGTAATAGGAAACATATTTATGCACTTATAACGTTGATAACTCAGTTTAAGGATGAAGTAAAAAGTATCATGGAATTTGATTTTTATTTTTAGCAAGTAAAAACAACACTTGCTACAAATCCAAATGATATGAGATATAGATATTTTCACTTTGACGACAAAGGAATCTTGAGATACGATAATCGAGTATATATACCTTTGGGAAATGAATTAAGAAGGAAATTGTTAACTGAATTTCATAATTCACCTTTTTCAGGGCATCCCAGAATTATGAAAATGCTTGCTGATATAAAACAACAATATTTTTGGAAAGGGATGAAAAAAGATGTAATTAATTTTGTGACACAATGCTTAGAATGTTAGTGTGTTAAGGCTAAACATATGCATCCAGATGGTTTACTGTACCCTCATAGCATACCACAATATAAATGGCAAGTAATTAACATGGATTTTTTTCAAGGACTTCCTATACAAAGAAATATGCATGATGTTATTCTAACAAACTAACAAAGGTGGCACATTTTATTGTTGGTAATATTAAGGATGATTCACCTATTTTAGCAAAAATATTTGTGCATGAAACTTTCAGATTGCATGGTGTACCTAAATTGATCTAATCAGATAGAGATCCAAGGATGACATCTAGATTTTGGAAAACACTCAATGAATCCTTAGGAACTAAACTTAATTTTAGTTCAGCTTACCATCCGGAAACAAATGGGAAAACTGAAAGAGTTAATCAAGTTTTGGAAGATATGTTATGAATGTACTGCATGGATCAACAATACAAATGGGAAGAATACCTTCCATTACTTGAATATGCTTATAATAACATGTATCACGCCTCTGTAAAAATGGAACCTTTCAAAGCGTTATATAGAAGGAGATGCAGAACTCCAGTTAGTTGGGATAGTATAGAGAATAAAGAGGTAATTGGACTTGAGATCCTTATTAAAATGGAACAATAAGTAAAAATGATTTGTGAATGTTTGAAGGAAGCAGCAGATAGGTAGAAAAGTTATGCGGACATAAAAAGGGTTGACAAGAAATTTGAACTTGGTGAAAAGGTATTTTTGCGGGTTAAACTGAAAAATATTTCTTTAACCTTTGGAAAGGCTGCCAAGTTATCACTTCGTTATGTGGGACCCTTTGAAATAGTTGAAATAATCAACCCTGTACCTTATCGTTTAGCTTTAACACCTACTTTATCATGAATGCATGATGTTTTCCATATTTCTTTACATAAGAAATATGTTTCATATTTATCACATGTGTTAAATTAGAATTCCTTGTAGGTTCAAGACCCAGGAATAATTGTGGTTAAACCCATTCGAGTGCTGGAAACTCACCAACTGCACTTGAGAAATCATGAAATAAGTCAATGCAAGGTCCAATGAGACCAATTTAATGAAGAAAGTGCAACATGGGAAAACCTCAAAGATATGAAAACTGATTTTCCACATTTATTGGAACATAATTGATTTTGCTAATTGATAAAACTTGAAGATTTTTTTTTATTACATCAATAAATCTACCAGTTTTGGGTAGATACTAAATTAGTATTGAAACAACTATTTTTGATGTTAAATACTTTATGAAAATTGGAATTTCTCAATTTGGTTATGTTATGAACTTGTGAATGAAAGAATTATAATGTGGTTATATTATTAATTGAAGTTATTTCACTAAGTTAATCATCGGGAAAATGATGTTTTTTAGGAGGGAGGTATGTAACGCCTCTAACATGACTGGTACATGTCATGACTTTTACTTATAGAAGGTTCAAATGTTGACAGACGATTGTGTCTTAAGACGGTGTACTCTTATGACTTATGAAATCATATTTGCATAGGATAAGAAGTTATCTGTTGGGAATAGGAATAGTCTGTTGTGCTTTTTCTTAATTAAAAATGAAGCAATCCATCTCTTTTATGTAGGATAAATTCACTGCTTGAGATTATGAATTTGAATTTGATTTTTCATAATTTAAGAGGAATCAAATAACATTACCTTGGATCAATTCCATTGATCAAGGGTATGCTTCTAATTTACATGTCTTGTTATCATGATGTTAGATTTGGACAAATGAAAGAGTTATAGATCTGGAGTGTGGGAAGGTTATGAACGCTCCTCTCCATGGATTTATACTTTGTATTTAATCCAATAACACATCTGGTTCTTATTTTCTATTATTTTATGATGAGTTGTCATTGGGGGACTTTGAACATAATATAACCATGTTTTAAAACTAGTGAATCTATCATAAGGGATTAAACCTAACCTAAGTTAATATTTTCTTATGTTAATTTGGATGAGAAATAATTAAGAGGGACTAAAGATTGACCTATGGACATATGTTGATTTCCTAACTTAGTGTCTAACCTAACTAAGTGAACAACTAACCTAAGGGGGCTAATGAAATGACATGGGGAAATAGGCAAGTGGGAGGTAATGAGTTTAAGGAAATTTAAAGCAATTTATGAGGGCTTATCTCTTCCTGTAGCCAAATTTGGCGAAGGAAGTTAAAATTTTATGATGTGGAGTTGGCATTTTTAACCAAAGTTTAGGATGAATGTTTTGTTTGAATTAAGTTAATCTAAATTTGGAGATGGCGGTGGTGGGAAATTAGGAAGGATTGATAGTCCTACTTTGCTTTTAATTTACATCTCTATATCTCTTGGTAGTTGGTTTATTTTTTTTTATTGTAATCATGGCTGTCAATATCGTTTCCTTGAATGATGGGAGGCAATGGATTGTGTTGTTCTTCATTCTTTCCATTCTCTTGGTTTTTTGATCATTCAACTCGAATCCTGATTTGATCTCTGTTTGGGATTTTGGTTGATACATTTTATGAATAACCGTGTCAGTATATGTTGTTGATTCTTATGATTCTCTTTCGATCATACTAAGGTGAGGAGGAAGTGATCTCTCTTCCTCCCCTTCATTTAATTTCTTTAAGCTTCAACTTGGTGAAGATGTTATCTTCCTTTGGTCTATATTGTTATGCCACTCCTTGACTGTCTAGTAAGAATGATTGCAGAATGTTGTTAGGGAAGTATGACTGAAATTGAAATTAATTGGATGAAATGTTATGTTTGGATAGAAGTATTTGGATGGTCTATATGTTTTTCTAGAGTTTAAAATTAACCATTCTAACCACTTAAGGTATTGATAGAAACAAAGTATCCTTTTGAGATTAGAATGTAACTCTTTTTCTTGCTAGAAATAATCTTACCTCTTAAAGAGGTTTGATTTATCTTGATGGGGTTTTAACTCAAATTTTTTCCTTATTCTGAGTTGATTGTAAGGATACTATAATCTGGGACACTTAAAATGTTACGATGATTTGAATTATCCTAACTTATTTTCTTATGTTATTTAAGTTTGATTGTTAGCAGCTTAGATTTTAGGATGAATTTTAGGATTAATGATATATTGGGATGGAAGTATTGTTGTAAATGAGTTACTGATGAACTATGCCTAAAAGATAGCTAGGATAGTTACCTTTTTTTGTTAAATGGTTTTTAACTGAATAAGTGATCATGAAAGTAATGTAAGAAAGTAGTAGTGAAATTATGATGAAATGTTACTTATCTGAATTCTGTTTTAATTCTTTTGATATAACTTCAATAGCATAAAATGTTGAAGTTATTATAACTTATGACCTAACCTTACTTTGACTTGTTGTATATATATATATCTTATATTGATTATTATAATTCCTTTTAGTTATGTCTTTCTGAATTATTTCTGAACTGTTTCATAACAACATAGTTCTTTTTATGAAACATTTAGCTAAAAGCACATCATTTTAATGTTTAGTGATTATCATACTCAATTCAATGAACTGACCCGTGCTAGCAATTTTGTAGATGAACTTTGTAAGTGATGAAAGGAGAAAGATTTTAGGAAGTTACATTTTTTTATCAAGAGACTGGATCTTTTTTTTTATGATGGAAAATGGTTCATTACTGAAATGTACTTGATGGAAAAGAGAGTTATATCTGACATTGATTTAATGCTGTTGTTTGATATCAAGCAATATTTGAAATGTTTGGACTTGTAAATGTATGAATCCTCCTTGCTGAATAAAATATGGGTGATATTTTTTTGAACTTGACATACTTATTTTTGGTATGAATTGAATGGAATTGTTAAGTAATAATTTGTTTTATAGACTGTAACATACCTTGTGGGTTGGACCAGATAAATCCTAGAATTGAAATAATGTTATACTACCCTCTCTAGTGAAGATGTAACTTACAAAGTTGACATTATTACATGATATTCTCTATATCTCTATGACTATATCTAAATAAAATGTTGGTATGCAAATTTAACTTGATATTAAATTATAATGAACAATGGGTTTATAATGGAATTTAACCCACAATAAGGGAAAGGAAAGACAATTCCCTGGAAATGAATCATAGCCTTAATCTAAGATCTTTTGATATAAATCCTTATTAATATCTATAGATAGTGAATTTGTGCTTTCTCATGAAGGCTTCCTTACTAAATAGATATGTAGGAAAAGATAATAAAAAAATGATTTAGAATTCATTTCAATGAAGTCTAATTTGAAAAAGGACTTACTAAGATGTTATATAAGGTATGGCTAAATCAAGTGAGTAATTAAATGACACTTCCATGTGTGATGGGCCTTTTATGTAAAATATGAATCAAGATGCTAATGATTTAAATCATGGCACATGAATTAGATAGGAAGAAGATTTATCTACATAAATTCATTTATTGCAGTCTTAAATCTAAATCATAATAATTAAGGAACCTAGTTGCTCAGTCGGGTTGCTATAATTAATCTATAAGAGGAAATTAATAAGATATAACTTTCTATCTAATGTATGTTTTTCCAGATGAGAAAAATCTTAAGGATGTTGACACATGCCAAATGCAGTAAAGTACCTTCATGATGACTGGGGTCTTCTCGAGGATACTATGTTGCATTTGACATGTTTCAACACCCCTTTCAACTTATTCAACTAGACTAACATAAATTCTGACTTGATCACAATTATGCCCTAGGTAGAGATAGGGGCATGACCTAGTGTTGGGGACAACTCACATTGACTTAGGATAAATAGACATGCCCAATCGACATAAGTCGATTGAGTATGTTTAAGTACCCTTAGTAACCATAAGTAGTCCTGCACACTAGGCCATGTTGCCAACTATGGCTAGGGTTAAACCTTGAACAAGTGGATTGATAAAAGTTAGGATTTACCGGATTGTTAAAATGTATGAGGTTAGGAGAGAATCTCACCGGAGACACATAAAGTTAAAAAAACAATATAATACATTTGTCAAGATGGTCTCTCCAAGAATTTTCTAGATTGGGGACTTTGTGTTATTATGGGACCACAAGAATGAAGATAAGGGCAAGCATGGAAAGTTTGAAACTTTTTGGATGGGCCCTTACTCTATATATGTCAGAATTGGGGAGCATACCTTTTTCTTAAGATATTTGGATGGTGAAATAATTGAGTTTCCTATCAATGGTAGGCATCTCAAACAATTATTAGATTAGGTGTATCCCAAATCATTCCCTTTGTATAATGTATAGTATTTCCTCTATTTTTTAATGTCCCCCACTTTTTTGCTGTTATTCCCTTTTATTGTCCTTAGAAGGTTTTTTGTAACTCATGTGATCTGAAATAAAAAAGAACCAAGTGTTTACCCATTTGAATCTGTTGTCTAATGGATAGGCATTTGGTCTACTTCTATAAGTTTTTTTTGTGGTTTTGGATACCCACTAGGGATTTCCATCCTCAGGTAGAGCCAATGTTGGTGCCCATTTTGATCACCATGTTTCTTGGAACTATCTTTGCAAAGCCCTTTAAATTATATTGAAGTGACCTTTCCATTTACCACATTTGATCCCTTTGTTCTGTAAATTATTTGGTGCTCCCTTGATCCTCAAAGTTACATTTGTGTTGTACTAGGACCATGGAACGTGGATTTACACTTACACCTTGAATTTCCTTTTGGTACCGATGATTTCACAAAGATTCAATGTTTTGTGGATTTCGAGGAGTAGTACTATGAAAATTAAAGAGAAAGTATTATTTGACGGGTTTTGTAGAAAATCAAATAAGTTGCGGAAGTCAATGGATAGTGTTCTGTGGAGTTGAGGGAACTTGAAAAGGGAATATGTGGAAAAAAAGGGTTGAAAAAACTTAGTGCTTCACAAACTTGTGATTATATAATGTTCCACATAATTTGTCATTTCCATAAAACAAAGGGTGTGGTCCACTCAAAAGGGAGCCACAATGCTCAGGGAAAGTGATGTGATAACTTGAAAAGTAAGAACAAGGAAGTTAGAATGTGACCAATTATGGATGGAGAAAATAACTTAATGGTCTGTGGGTTTCTTGAGGTATAGTGTTCCATAGAATTATAAAACATGAAAAAAAAGAAATATGGTTATAGAAAAGGATGCAACATAGCAAAGGAATTGGATATTTGGAGTATCAATAAAGGGCATGAGAATTTGCGACATAATGATGTAAAATAATTAAGTGCGGGAGTATCAAATAGATAAGTGTGGAAAACTAGCGAGCCTACGGGACAATAAAATTTGGTGTTTTGTGGGCATAATACACTAAGTGTCCCATGAATTTTTTGAATCCGCTGAACATAAGAAAAGCCACACATCAAGGAAGATCCCACAGAACAAGAAAAATATGCAATACACCTAAGAAATAAAACTAAATATGTGGAAGGAAGTAAACACTTAGAAATATGCGAAGCAAAGGTAGATTATCCTAAATCTGTGAAACAAGCGAGTTTTACGTGGAATGGTCAAGTTTCCACTTGTTTCCATAAATTTTGACTCAGTCATCCATTTCACCTTGTTTTCTTGCAAAAGTGTAAAGGGGAAAATTGTAAGTTTTCAAGCAAGACAACTTTCTCGTATCTCAAAGTTTCCATGTTTTGATCATACTTGTTAACCAAAATAAGCTCCCTCTTATTTTGGGTTAACTAGCTTCCTTTTTTGCCTCAGTCAATTTTTTACACATTTCAGGCACTCAAAATTTTTTGGGTATTGTTTCATCAGATAGGGGTTTTATTCCCCTCTCCAGAAAGGTAAATAAGTCCTCCTAACTCCTTGTATTTTTTGAGTTATGGCTTGGTGGAGTTTGGAGGGGAAATTTTCCCTAAGTGGGCCTGCGGAGCTTGGGAGGGTTTTGTGCCAGGAAGGCTTGGGCCAGTGGAGCAGAGTTGGAAAATTTGCAAAGGAAATTGGTAGGTTGGCAGAGACATGGAGATAAATTTTGCACTTAGCCCTTTTGGGGATAAAAGGCACAAAGACAAATTTTGGCCAGTGGTGATGATGAAGGAAGGAAGCGCATTCGTGGGGCTAGGGAGAAAATTGTTCCACATAGCCTTTTGGGGCAAAAGGGTTAAAGTCAAAATCTGGCCCGCAAGCCCTGCAAAGGAAAATGGAAGGAAAATGACTAAGGCCCTGCACCAAGCATAAGGTGTCATGTGTCTAGTCCACGTCAGCAGTGTTGCGGCAGGGGTTGGGAAGAAGTTAAGTTTATTTGCCTTTTTGGTCAAAAAGGTTGAAGGCAAGAAATGAGCCCGCGATCCCATCAACGAATTGGGAAGTGCCACGTGTCTTGGAGTGGTGAGGCCACGGAGAGGTTTGGGAAAATTTGCCATTTTCGTGAAAGGGGAAAAATGTTATTCTGAAGCCCACGGATGAACCAAAAAGCACCACATGTCATCGGGTTGTTGGGGGCGTGGAGATTTTGGGGAAAATTTTCCCAATTTGAAAAAAGAGGGAAAAAGGTCAAATTTTGGCTGTAGATCCAAATTTTACCTAAATTTATCATTTTTTCCCTAAATCTTCAAGAGGCCATATCTTTCGATCTAGAGCTCGGATTTTCATGTTTTTAGTATCAATGGAAAGTTGGTGAAATTATCCACACGATGGACACTTTAATTTAAAATTTTGATGGATTTTTGTGGGAGAAAATTGAGAAAACGTCTCTGGCATGCAAAAAAATGCAAAAACATTTCCCTCGAATCCATTCCAATGTTCTCCTGCCACGTGGATGACTCAAAGTGAAAAGAACAGAAGGTGATGTAACCGTCCATATTAAAACTAGCAATGTTTGTAATGGTTTCTAGTTTTTCCCTGCCATGGCCATTTTTCTACAAAAGAGGAATTTGAAATGGTGCGAAATGATTAGACTTCGATTATAACTGCTTCTTGGCCATTTGGGGAAGTTGTAACCTCCCCTTGCATGCTATTTCTTGTCCTCTAAGAGTGATTGTAGCGGTTGGAAATCGAATTTGGAAACTGGAAGCACATTTTTGTAAACAAAGGACAAAAAATGATTGTTAGTCTTCTTCTATTCTCCTTCATTTTTCTTCTATTCCCACTCGTTGTACAAGTTTCAACTCTGAGATCAATAAAAAATGAAGTAATTTTATGTCCCCTTGATGGAAAAATCGATTGGTGCTTTGTGACCAACGTGTTTTATTCTATCTTGTGCTCAGAAATTGTAAATTTGTCTTTCTTATATTAATTAATGCATGTAATGAAATTTCCAGTTGATGTGTGTGGGAATCTGACACTCTACCCACAACATTGATTTCCCCCTCCTTCATTCTCACTTCCTCCCATTTCTCAGATCAATTTCTGCTATAGCAAGGAGTCGCTATTATTGCCATAGGGACAGTGGAGTGTTCCTGTGGATCTTTAGTTGAAAAACCACCATAAATACACTTTGGTTTTACATGCTAAACAATGGTAGCTGCACCATTCAAATGTAGAGGGACTTAGATTCCCATAGCGTTGGCCTGAAATCCAGAAATTTTTTCACAAGACAATTTTTCTCACCAACTTTTTTTGATGCCCACCGTGGGCTAGTGTTGCAACATCTACACCCAAATATGACCACAAGGATTTTAAAATATCATTAAGTTTTCCTTTGATGTCTGAAATTCCTTTTGATCCAAAAATACAAAAAGATTCAAATAGAAGAGTTCTGCAGATTGAGCAGCCATATGAACTGCATGGATGTAACTCAAAATTATTGTAAATCCTTCTAGAAAACCTTATTTTCTCTGTCATATCCAAAGGAAATAATTTCAGACCTGAAATAGGTTACTTGGCATATTTGGAAAAGTGTAAATCACCTCACCATTGCTACAAAATTTTGGGCTGTGAAAGAGAAGACAATAAACTTTCAAGCTAGCTAATAGAAGGTATACTTGCCAGCTGAGGCAAAGAGGAGTGATTAAACCTACTTTTGAGGAGTTGGAGAGAGAAGAAGAAGAGGTTATAGCTTAGTTTGATAGAGAGGAAGATATTAGAGCTCAACTTGAAGAAATTGTAAGACTCCAAGTTGCAGCAGAGGAAATAGAAGTAGCCCTAGCTACTGAAGAAGCTAGAAATGGAAACATAATGGATGATAATGAACATGAAGAATGTAGACCCAATGTACCATGGGGAAGAAATACTGGTCCACTTGCTCTCCCATGAATACTCCATGATCTGCCAATAGGTTCGAGAAAGAATTTCCCAAATTCAAAGGAGATGGCTCCCAACTCCTTAAAGAACATGTAGAAGCCTTCATCACTGCTTGTTGTGTGTTAGGTGTTGAAGATGAAGATTTTTGGGTTAGAATTTTTGTGGATTTAATCAAAGAGAAAGTTGATGAATGGTTTTACATGCTTCCTCCAAGATCTATCATGGGTTGGGATGAAATAATAAGTGCATTTGAACATAGGTTCAAGAGCACTAAAGATTGCCAAGATCTACTAGTTCAACTCGTTCAGATGAAGAAAGAAGTCTTTGAGTCTAGGAGAGATTTTGTCAAAAGATTTGATAGATTGACAAGAAGAATCCCAGAAGATGTAGTTCCCCCTAAAAATAACTTGAAGAGGTTCTTCATCAGTGCCTTGCTATCGGAAGTTGGTTTCTTTCTCAAAAGATCCCAACCAAACACACTGAGGGAAGCTCAAGACTTTTCCATTGAAACTGATGATGACTTAATCCTCTCTGGAAAGGTGAAAGGCCCAAATGGGAAGTAGAAGGGTCAGAGTTCTATTTTAGTCACAACCAACCCTATGTTACAGAAAATGGCAAATTATCTGGTTTCCTTGAAGAAACAGCTATCCCAAATGACAACGAGGAATGCTCCAAGGAGGCCAAATTTCCATTATAGACAAATAATTGCACCACCTCCTCACCAAAATTCCCTTGAAGCACCTCTTGTCAATGCTATCTGTGATACCTGAGATATAAGAGAGGAAGTTGAAGTTGATGAGCTCAAGGGAGATGATGAAGAAAACTATGAAAGCTACCTAGAAGTCGAGGAGGTTGACATGCACAATGGTCTGTTCAAATTCATTGATGACGATGATGATGAATAAGAGGAGGAAACAACAAGTTTTTCATGTGCTATTTTCACCAGAACACAGTCCAAGAAGAACACCCCATCCTTAATGGATGCAAAGAAAAAAAAACCAAATAAGTTTCCACTTCTGAGGTCACACAGAAGAGGATTATCAACAAAGGTTCTCCATTGCCACCCTCCATGGATTCTACTAAAGAAAAACCAGACTTGGTCGGTATCAAGGATCATGATTTCATACCAAGTAAGTCTTTTTCTCCTTCTTCTAGTCCCACAGTTGTTAAGAGTACTTCCCCTTCCATTGGAATCTCTGCCAAAGTACCCACAGTTCAGCCAAAGGCTGTACTTTTCCTTCTGCTAAACCGACTATTTCACCTTTAGGAGAAAATCCATCATCCAAAATATCCAAGGTTCCTTCAAAGCCCTTACCAGGTAAATCCTCTTTCATCACAAGAGCCTCCTCCTCATCCAGTATTACCCCATTTGATTTTATAGAGCACGCAATCAAAACCAAAGTCTAACTCTCAGAGTTAGAGTACTTGCAAACAAACTCGACCCAATTTGACAAATTTATTAATGAAGTCTGAGGTAGTAGATCTATATCTTCAAGTTCCACTTCTAAAGGAATCCTTCCACTACCATCCACACCTCCATCTCAAAACATGTTAGCTCTCAGTGCTGTTAAAACATCTAGATTTGAGCCTTTTTATTTGTCTCTCCTCATAAATGGTTTTGAGTTGAACAACTGTATTATTGATTCCAGAGATTCTAATAACATAATGCCACTCAAGGTTGCAAATTCCCTTGGCCTAAATTTGACTAGAGTAAATGGATCTTGTTATTCCATGGAATCTAAACAAGTGCCACTGATTGGAAGAATAAAGGATGCACAAGTAGCTATGGCTAACTTCTCTGATAAGAAAGTGCTTCTAACTATTTTAGTGGAAGACATCCCAACATCTTTTGGCATGCTTCTGAGAGGAATTTTTGGTAGAGACATAGGTAGAGAAATTAAAATGGATTGGTCATCTACTACTATCCCTATAAAAGGTGAAATGAAGAGGTTACTTCCAGTTAGGAAAATGAAATATACTGTGTAAAAATCTGAAAGCCTAGGAGCTAACATTTTGTACCAAAATACCGGCAGATGTTCATCACTGGGTGACGACCGAGGAGGAAGAAGATATTCTAATCTTGATAGGGCCAGACATGCCTTCCTAGAGGGATTTGAATTTTGAAGAAGTACTGAGGAGATTCAATTTACAGGAAGGCAGCCCCAAATCACCATATGATGCAGACTAAAAAGAAGAGGAGATGGTTCTCAATAAATTTCAAGAAGATAAATCATTTTGCATGCTTTTACAGGACGAGGAGTTATTCCCATTTCCATTTGGGGATGAAGATGATCCCAGTTAGGCCATCTATGGAGATACAAAATCAGCTTGTGATGAGCTTGTAAAAGGACTGAAAGAAATATTTGTACAAGAAATGCTTGAAGCCGTAGAAGAAACTGAAGATCTCGAGCTCAGTCTTGAGCTCCTGATACAAGCCAAAAATATTCAGGACAAGTGTGAAGCTTATTTGGAAGCCTTAACCAATGTGAAGGTTGGCCATATTGAGATAAATCCATATGAAAAATATGATGCCATTCTGGAACTGATGGTTGATGGATGCAATAACAAAATGGATATATTTTCTTTCCCATTTGCGGATGAAGACTTTGTCCATGATGAAGAAATTGAAGCAAGGATTTTCGAGGCCTCTGAAGATGAATCTCTTTTTGATGAAGGATTGTTGGAGTGCAAATATTCCCTAGATGATGAGGTAATCCCTCTAGATAGTTTCCTTGTGCTGCATCCTTCAAAGGGATACACATATGAGCTACAAAAAATGATGAATCATAAAACTATGTAAGAAATATTGGAAGCAGTACAAGTTGAGGAAGACCCCAAACTAATTCTTGATCTCTTCACTCATGCCATGGACATATAAGAAAAGAATGTGTTTTCCTCTAATCCACCCATCAATACTCAAATGCCCCACAGTGGAGTAGAGATAAAGGATTAAACAAATGCTTTTCATGGAGAAGATCCCAATGAGCATAGACCTGGAAAAGAAAGTAACTCAGAATATCCAATAAATTGGAACCAAAATCAGCTTTGGGGCAGCAATGATATGCTTGATGGAGAATCAACTATATAGATAAACATGGAAAGGAACTAGCACTATCAAATTGATTTCAAAGAACATGAAAGCAATGAAATTCCCAAGCAAGGACCTGAGCATCATGAAGTTCCCATGGATTCACTTCTACCAAGCACATATGTAAATGTGGAAGCACCTAGCATTCATAAGCTGCTGAAGAGGGGAGGCTACTTTCTGGAACCTATCAACGGATTTGCAGAACATAATCCTTTATTGTTGCCTCTTCATGGGTAACTTTTGAGAAATGAAAAGTGCATTAGTGAAAGTGAAGTTGTGCCTCACCTTGTAACATAGTTTTTCTTTTTCCCCTTTTCTGTTGTGTGTGTTTTTGTTTCCCCTTTCTATTTTGGTGTTTTGTTTGTGTGTCCTCTTCTTCATTCTCTCTTTCCTCAAAAGTTGTACATGACTCTGCAAGGCCCAATGGATAAGGCATTGGTCAACGTTATATGTTTTGAAACCTGTGATTCTAGATCCTCATGTCATGTCTTCACCTTGCTCAATCCATGCCATGTCCCCAAGCTAGAGCCAGTTGCTGTCTTGCAAATGTGTAAAGGGGAAAATTGTAAGTTTTCAAGCAAGACAAATTTCTCCTATCTCAAAGTTTCCATGTTTTGATCATACTTGTTAACCAAAAATAAGATTCCTCTTATTTTGGGTTAACTAGCTTCCTTTTGTGCCTCAGTCAAAATTTTACACATTTCAGGCACTCAAAATTTTCTAGGTATTTCTTCATCAGATAGAATTTCTCTTCCCCTTTCTAGAAAGGTAAAGAAGTCCTCCTAACTCCTTGTATTTTTTGAGTTATGGCTCGACAGAGTTTGGAGGGGAAATTTTCCCTAGGTGGGCCCACAGAGCTTGGGAGATTTTTGTGCCAGGAAGGCTCAGGTTGGCAGAGTGGAGTTGGAAAATTTTCCAAGGAAATTGGCAGGTTGGTGGAGATAGGGAGATAAATTTTGCACTTAGTCCTTTTGGGGTTAAAAGGCACAAAGAAAAATTTTGGCCCATGAGCCCGATGAAGGAAGAAGGTGCATTCACGGGGCCAGGGAGAAAACTTTTCCACTTAGCCTTTTGGGGCAAAAGGGTTAAAGTCAAAATCTGGCCCACAAGCCCGTAAAGGAAAATGGAAGGAAAATGACTAAGGCCCCACACCAATCATAAGGTGCCACGTGTCTAGTCCATGTCAGCAGCACCACAGGCGGGGGTCGGGAAGAAGTTAAGTTTATTTGCCTTTTTGGTCAAAAAGGTTGAAGGCAAGAAATGAGCCCGCGATCCCATCAGCGAATTAGGCAGTGCCACATGTCTCGGAGCAGCGGGGCTGTGGAGAGGTTTGGGAAAATTTCCCATTTTCATGAAAGGGGCAAAATGTTATTTTGAAGCCTGCAGATGAACCAAAAAGTGCCACGTGTCATCGGGTTGGCGGGGGCACAGAGATTTTGGGGAAATTTTTCCCAATTTGAAAAAAGAGGGAAAAAGGTCAAATTTTGGCCCGCAGACCCAAATTTTGCCCTAAATTTGCTAGTTTTTCCCTAAATCTTCAAGAGGCCATTTCATTCGATCTAGAGCTCATATTTTCATGTTTTTGGTATAAATGGAAATATGGTGAAATTATCCACACGATGGACACTTCAATTTAAAATTTTGATGGAGTTTTGTGGGAGAAAATCGAGAAAATGTCTCTGGCATGCAAAAAAAAGCAAATTTTTTTTCCCCCGAATCCACTGTAATGTTTTACTGCCACGTGGATGGCTCAAAGTGAAAAGAAGAGAAGGTGATCTAACGGGCCATATTCAAACTGGAAATATTTGTAACGGATTCTAGTTTTTCCTTGCCATGGCCATTTTTATGCAAAAGAGGAATTCGAAACGGTGCGAAATGATTAGACTTTGATTATAACTACTTCTTGGCCATTTGGGGAAGTTGTAACCTCCCCTTGCATGCTATTTCTTGTCCTCTAAGAGTGATTGTAAGCAGTTGGAATCAAATTTGGAAACTGGAAGCACATTTTTGCGAACAGAGGACAAAAAATGATTATTAGTCTTCTTCTATTCTCCTTCATTTTTCTTCTATTCCCACTCGTTGTACAAGTTTCAACTCTGAGACCAATAAAAAATGAAGGAATTTTATGTCCCCTTGATGGAAAAATCGATTGGTGCTTTGTGACTAGAGTGTTTTATTCTGTCTTGTGCTCAGAAATTGTAAATTTGTCTTTCTTCTATTAATTAATGCATGTAATGAAACTTCCAGTTGATGTGTGTGGGCATCTGACACTCTACCCACAACATTTATTTCCCCCTCCTTCATTCTTACTCCCTCCCCTTTCTTAGATCAATTTCTGCTATAGCAAGGAGTTGTTATTATTGCCATAGGAACAGTGGAGAGTTCTTGTGGATCTTTAGTTGAAAAACCACCATAAATCCACTTTGGTTTTACATGCTAAACAATGGTAGCTGCACCATTCAAATGTAGAGGGACTTAGATTCCCATAGCATTGGTTTGAAATCCAAAAATTTGTCCACAAGACAAATTTTCTTTCCAACACACCTCAAACCAATTATAGTGGGAACATGTTGGAGAAGGCTTTCCAAAGAGATCAATTTTGTAGAAAGTGGTGAAACAATTCATGATATTTTAACTGCAAATTTTTTTTGGCATTACCAGTCACTTTCATGAAATGAATCATGCCAAAAACGGTTAGAGATGCTTCATTTCAATAATATTTTTCCCATGAATGCTTCTATAAGAAGAATATGCATCTCCTTCTCCCAAAAAAATGAAGAATGAATGATCAGAGCACCAAGGGGCATATACTTTACAATTTCACATACCATCATCCTCCTGATTAAATGGTTTTAAATTTATTTACTCCCTGATCATACAAATCACCAATTACATACTTACAGTCCTCAGATTAGCATTTATGGGATATTTCTTTAGGATTGAGACAATGTTATATAAAAAGTGAAGGCTTCTCTTCACAAAATGTCATGGTTCTAGTTGGCATTTGTGATGTTTCTGATTTAGAAGTGCGGGTTTTTGTTTGTGAAGCATATTTACAGAGAATTGTTAACTTGTAATTGTCATTTGAGAGTTCATGTTAAGGTGGTTGATGTTGTATAGACATTATTAAGATTTGAGACTCATTCTTACATGTTTCCCTTGTCTCATTTGTAAATGGACACATAAAACCTTTTTAACATGTACAATTTTTATGTTTTCAATTTGTAATAAAGTTTGAAATCAATAAATTTCCATTATCGTATGTAATTATCTGTTAATCATGCCAAATAATTATAGAGAATAATTTTGCAATTGATTTTCTTGATTGGGAATTGAGGGTTTGTTGCATTGTAGGTTAGAGAGGCTTCTATATTTAGAAGCCTCTAGATTTAGAGGTGAGGATGTGATTAGGATTAGATTTAGATTAGGTTAATAAATGATGATTAGGAGTGAGGTTACATGGAAAGGCTAGGTGTAGGGATGTGTAGGGTAGGTGGGTAGGTAGATGTAGGAATATTAAATTCCTAGAAATGTTAATAGGATAACATGGATATGATAATGCAATAAAATTTATTAATGATAAAATGGGATAAAACAATGAATTAAAAGGATGATAAATAATGATAAATGGTAAATATGATAAAATGAAATACTGGATAAATGATAAAGGGGATTAATAATAATTAATCTTACAATTAAATATTATATGAATAAGATGATGTTATTTGCGGGAAAAATTAGTCGTAATTAAGCATGTCGACATTTTAGATGTCTACATTTTTTTCCTCTTTGAAGGGTTATTGCATAACAATGACTGTTTAAAGAAAAATAAGATTTTTTTAGGATAAGATTTTGAGGATTTAGAATATTGGAGAGTTCATAGGATTAGGATTAGAAGTTGTGAGAATTAAAAATATTAGAAGATATTATATTTCTGAGTAGAGGATGCCCTAGTTAGTGATGTATGACTAGGGTGAATATTTTGGATGAGAAGATTACCCTAGTCAAGGGGTTAGATTTTGAGGATTTTGGATTATAGAATACACCAGTCAACAATGTATGATGAGGGCGGATATTTAGGATTGGTGGATTAGAGGATTAGAAGATATAAGATGTTTAGATAAGGGAATAAGGATTGATTTGGATGATAGGAGAGGATATTGATGAGAGGATGTTAGGAGATGCCCCATCCATGGGGGGTGAGAATTTTGGATGTTAGATGTGAGATGATAATATTTAGATGTGGATATTTATTGATGGATAAAAGATTGATTGGATATGGGTTTGAGGGGGTTAAATAGTTAGTTAGATGATGATGAGGATTAGGTTTGGATGATGATATAGCTAAAAGATGATGATAGAAGGGGGTTATTTTGTCTTCACATATTACCCATTAAGTCTTCACTTCAAGTGGTAATTAACCATCATAATCATAGACAGTTTGATCTCACAGAGACATAGAGTTTACATGTTGCTAGATATTGTTTATAACCTTTGTCACAATTTTTTTTAGTCCAAATCTAGCTTTACAACATGTGTAGCTAGGCTCATCTTTTGTTCATCACTCATGTAATTTCACTTCCATCCATCACATTGACTTCTTTTTTCCATCAGATCGAACATCTGTGAGTAGAAGATGATATTTTTCCTTTTCATCTAATCCTCCTCAATGTCCCCTTTTGAATTATTATCATCATGATTGGGGGACATCCTTACCATCATCCGCTAGGTGATTCATCCATTTTAGATACCCCTCACTTCCCATCCTACCCTACACCAGGGGGAAAATCAAACCCACCCATCCATCCACATAGGCCACCCTACTTTACAGTTGGGGGCACACCACATATATAATTTAATCCATACCCCCTATACTTGGTGGAATATATTATCATCTCCCATAATCCCCTATCTTATCCTATACCACATCCCTATCCTACCTATCTATATCCCATACCACATACCTCATCCTACCTATCTATCTCCCATCCCACATCCCATCTAATCCTAACCAATCAAACCCATCCCTATCCTATGCAACCTATCTAATTTCTATCAATATTTCCCTTTCATCCTACCCACACACATTTTGGGACTTAGAGTAGAAAGTCACATCCCACATCCCAAATCCCTTCCCATCCCCACCCCATGAGCTATCTAATCATGAATCCTTTTCTCTTACCTATCCTTAACCATCACCCATGTCCCAAATCCAAAAAATTTAAACATCCAACATCAAATCACATAAAGTCCAAAATAAAAAATCCTAAATCCTAAATATAAACATCCAAAACAAAATCTTAAACTCAAAACATCCCAAATCCAACATCTAGAAATAAAAACATTTAAAAAACAATAAAAAATACAAAAATGAAATGTGTGGGTTTTTCTTGTGTGTTTTATTACTTGTATGCATTTACATTTTGGCCAATGATATGAGGCCTATTTTTTTTCTCTTTTTTCACAATCCAATGATACGAGGATGATATTTTTTATATTACTATGTCCAAATGATATGAGGAGAAGGTCATTTGGTTATTTAATCATCATTGTCTTTATACCTTGATGCATCTTGCTCTATGCTACATTCATAACATTGCTAATGATGGTACACATGTTGTAAGGCTAGAGATGTATTAAAACAAAAGTGTGACCAAGGTATAAACAATACTTAGTAACATGTAAGATATATGTCTCTACGAGATCAAAATGTGTATGATTTTTATGGTTAATTACCAGGTGAGGTGATGACTTAATGGGTAATACATGAAGACAAACTAGCCAATGTATAGGGATTGATTAAGTCAAGTAGGTTGATGGAAGGTGAACGGAAGGTTAAGCTGTGTATTACTCTGTTGCCAGCCCAATTGTTCATAGCCCCTTATAGTGATACATATGATTCTTGTCCCAACATTGATCTACTACCAGTCAGGCATGTATAGCCCTGATAGAGTTGCTGGAAACACCCCTAGAGAGAGTATTGAGGTGGATTTTTTTTTTATGTTTTTAATTTTGATATGATGTTTTTTGCTTTTTGATATTTATATTTTTTACATAAATAGGCTCCACTCTCTTGAGAACTCTCAAGGGGGTTAAGAATTAGTACTAGATTAGCGGGGGGATGGAAATGAGTGTGGAGATGACATTAGCTATAGTGTTAAAAGATACACCAAATGGTCTTCACCAAAAGTTGATTAAGTGTGATAAAGTGTGTGGATCTCTAGGAGGAAAATTATGTTTGAATATTGGAGGTAATGTTAGACCAAGGTCACACAATTGTAGTAGGTACTATTTTCTTACAACATGTGTGATTAAGCTATTTAAATATTTAAATTAATGAGTTCGAATATGATTGAATGGATGTGATGATAAAAATGCAAAGGGATTTAGATTTTGGATGGAAGGAGGATGTGTGGGAAGGAAATAACATCTATGCACAAATGACAAATTATGTGCTCAATCTATTTTTAGGTGTTTGGTCTTTGTGGGGGGATTAAATGATTTGTGATTAGGATGAGTGGTTGGGATAGTAGGATCAACAAGAGGAGTGGTAGAAAAGGATTGTGATGGAGTAGTGGAAGGGATGTTATTAGTGTGAGGTTTATACCCTAAGCCTAAAAGACTTGGATTTTGAGGTAGGGAGATGGGTTCATGAATGCTTGAGCCTTTGCGTCAATGTCTTAGATTTGTGAACATATTTTTGGATATAGGGTGGATGGGGAAGATGATGACATGTGTTCATCATGAAACTGGGGGGTTGTAATTTTATCATCCGCTAAGAGGCCAAACTTAACAAAGGATGGGAGATGAGATTTGTTTTGATTTTTGGTTGGTGATGGATGTTTGGATGTAGGATGGGATTTGGATGGATGAAGATTTTTGGATGTACAATGATATTTGGATGGATGATGTTAGGCTGATGAATTACAGCCCAAGTACATGAAGGTGCACAAGGTTGGGGAACATAGGTATGCACACAAATGTAGCAGAAAAGGGTGTGCTTGGGAAAATATGAGGTCAATGTCTCAGATTTGTGAACATATTTTTGGATAGAGGGTATCAATTGGATGGGGAAGATGATGCCATGTGTTCATCATGAAACCCGGAATCCTCTCTCCAAGTGTGGGACTTGTAGAAATGAGAAAGGAATCTCCAGAGAAGGCTGGTTCCTACTCCTAAACTACCTGCCACAAGCTATTCCAGCGTAGGCAAGCTAATCTAAACCTAATCTAACCATGCCAAGGAGACAGAGAGAGAGAGAGAAAAGGGAAAAAAGAGCAAAAGCCTACACTAAAACGGTGATACACCAGAGAAGGAGAATGTTGGAACATCTATCAAAACTGCCATGGAAGAAGGAGAGGTGAGCAATGGGAAGGATGGACAGATGCATCACAGGCCCAAGGATAGATTTCATAGAAAAGATGTCCCAAAACTCCATGAACGCAGCTCCAAACCTACAATGAACATTCAGAACATGCACAAATACCTGCAATGAACAGAGGCAAGAGGAGGACAAGCGAAAAGACACGAGTAGGGATGGACAGATGCATCACAAAACACATTTTTCGTTGCTCCATAAGTTTGCACAGAACATCATTTTAATGGTAAAAGGCAAAGACACCATTACAGAGCAGGGGAGGAGGTTCAAACTCCATTTTCAACCCTGGGGAAGAAAAAGAATGGAGCAGCAGATCAGAAAAGATGGACCACCTCTTGTCTAACCCTTTGAAAGAAGCCCCTCCTTACAATTTTATAGGAAGAAAGAGAGAGGGAAAAGAGAGGAAATTCGAAATTTGCCCCAACCACCTCCAGAATGCATTTAAATCATATCATTATGGTGGTAGGTGAGAACCCCAGCGAACCCAGAAAAGTGGTGAACTATATTTTGCATTTTTAAGAATTTTTTCTCACCCAATTAAATATATCCAGTTGTAGTTGGATAGAGGACCTTGTAAGCTTTCCGAAAAGTCCAACCGTGCATGAATCCGAGCTCCCAGTCAAAATTTATGGCCATCTGAATATCTGTGCCAGGGGCTGCTTCCTGTCAGCGCTCAAAATTTTGTGCCTCCTGAAGGTGCACCATAGGCACATCCGTGTGTGTGTCGACATCCTCTTACATGCGGCAAGGCACAAATTTTTCCCTCTTGACACTCTATGTCATGCGCCATTTCTGTGCGCTAAGGGCGCAACCTTTTTCATTATCGACTCATTGCTTGTGCATCATTTCGACACTCGTTTCTGTGCGCCACTTTCCTGCGCCAAGGGCGCATCCTATTCTCGTGTTGACACTCATTGCTTATTTTCAGGTACACCCTTTAGCTGTGCCTTGGCATGACTTTTTTCATGCTAACAGCTCTGTTTCATGTGCGCCACTTCGTGCGCCAAGGGTGCATCCTTTACCCTGTCGACACTCCATGCACCACTTTCTGTGCGCCAAGGGCACATATGCGACACTCATTGTTGTGCCACTTTCCTGCACCTTTCATGCGCCAAGGGCGCATCCTTTAGTGTCGACACTCATTTCTGTGTGCCACTTCCATGTGCCAAGGGCACATCTTTTTCATTGTCGACACTCATTTCTATGCGCCACTTTCCTGTCGACACTTATTTCTGTGCACCATTTGCCTATTGAATTGTCAGGGATTTGAGCTTCTTTGATTTCTATATTCTCTTGTTTTTCTATATCGACCCGGGGGGAGATATTTACAACAATTTGGCGACTCAACGGGGTCACCTGCCTGCTAGGTAGAAGATCAGTGGCCTTTTAGCAATCCATTGGGCATGGAGTCATAAGCAAGCCTGAAAACTGATATGAACTTTGAAAAATCCCTTCTGAGCCACTTGAAACCCATTGAACTTGGCAGTTGTCCTCACCAAAATGCCACTGAAATGAACTGTGCCAGAGCAAAACCAGCAACACCAAAAACTATGTACAGAACTAAAAATCATACATGCTCCAAATGGAACATGCAGAGTGTGCTCAAGAACTTCTTCTGCTGAAAGTAAACCTACCTACTCTACTCTAACCGGAAGCAAAAGTGGGATAAACAAACCCTGCAACTGGTTGTGCAAAATAGCTTCCTTTCTTCAAAATTGGCAACCATGCAAATGATTTGGCAGCTGAGTGTGGCTGATTAGGATGAATGGAAAATCAACAAGAAGCTGACCTTCCACCCAAATCATCAAGGTGTCAGTTGAAGGAAAATTCAATACCTCTTTTAGTTGCTCCGCATTTGAATTGAAGAGGTATGGCGGCTGATCCTTGGTACTTTGTAGCTCACCCTCATGCTCAGAAGCAAGCATGACTGGTTGTGACTTCTCCTTTGGCTCCAATGAAGCTAAATACCTAATTGGGCAAGGTCTGATCCATTTGATATGCCCATAGCTCTGATTTTCAACTCCAAAAATGGAGTTCTCTTGTAGACCCTCCTGGGTGGATGGTGTGGAAGAAATGGTTAAATTATTCTATCCTTTCTCTTCCTCCAATGAAGAACATGAAAGATTAAAATCTTCCAATCTTGATTCCAAAGAGCTGCTATAAGATGCAGGCTGCTGCAAATGAATGCTTCTCCTTCATGGCAGCAGACTCAAGTGTTTGGAATGTGGATGATGAAAGAGAGAATGGTGGAAACTCAACCGGGTCCCTCCAAATCTGACAGATAAACTGCCTCATGGCTGTCCTGCTGCAAAAAACTTCCTCCCCATGGTGTCTTCTTGATCCAACTTGATCCACCATGGTTGTCTTTCATCCTCCCAGCATTGAGTTTTGAGAGATCAAACTCCCTCTTTATCTCAGGTTCTCCTGTAGCCTGTTTTGTGTCTTTGGATCTGCAATTTTCTCCCTCCATGCTAGAATGTGCTCCTCTTCTTTTGGATTTGGAGCAGCTTCTCCTTCCTCCAATGTTTGAAGACAATCTTGCTCTTGATTGAACTCTTCCTCCAGCATGAAGTTTGTTAAGTCAAACTCCTCGATCTGCTACTCTAGAGGACAAGTTGGGACTGCAAGATCTTCTTCTTCTGCTGCAACAAAATCAATCCTGACCACCATTTGTTCTTCAACCTTAGCCTCTTATGTAGGCTTTATTAGTAAAGGGATATTCTCAATTCCAAATTTAAGAGCCAAACTTACTAAGCTCTTAATCATTTCTTCTTTTCTTGGCTCCTCCTCTTGCTATCCTTGATGACTGTTTTTTGCAATTTCTTCTTCCCCACATGGAATTAGGGAATGCAAGAGGAGGGAGTGGGTTGTAACTTGAATGATTTGGAAATTTTTTGTGGTGGTGGAGGTAGAAACTCTTGTTTCTTTGGAGGAGGGGGTATTTCTATTAGTTTCTTGTGGAGGGGATGACTATTTGGAAGAAAAAAGGAAAGAAGAATTGAGATGGGGTGGAAGACTGAGGGGGTGGAGAAATGGATTCAACACTTGGGACAGCAGATGGAGAATTTAGAATTTGCAATTCCAAATGAAATGATATTGCTTGAGTAAAGGGGAAGAGAGAAAGAGTATGATGATTGTGTAGAACTTACCCGTTGACAAGGTTGTTCAACAACAAGTGTCATAGGCCTCTATCTCCTTCAATCCACCTTGTGCAAGTTGATGGTAGCATCTTGCAATCATGAAGTCTAGCTTCTCTTGAGGGCTGTAAGTGTCTTGGAAAAGGGCCTCACCCATGGACAAGGAGCTCCTGCAACCAATTCTGAAATGCTCTCATTTGAGCTGTGAGCTCTGGACTGCACCATCTCTACCTCCATCTTTTGGATTTTCTCCAACAGACCAGCATCTTTCATCTGATGGTCTTCATTATATGCATACTCTTGCTCTTGGAAAGCTTCATATCCAAACTGACTTTGGCACTACTGCTCATATGGGTATGTATACTGATCTTGAATTTGTTCAAAATGCTGATTTCGGAGGATTTGTAAAACATGTTGGAGGTGGAATATACTGCTGCTGTTGTTGTAAATGTGAATTCCATGATGGATATGAAGTCATGATTGCACAACTTCATGGAATGGGAAAGAATGAAAGAGATGGAAAGGAAGATGGGTGGGAATGGATGAAAAATAGGTCTGCAACTTCAGAGAATGGGTTATTGATCAGATGGAGTCGCCAGATGTGTTTGTAAGTGCCTCCAAAGGCTGAAATCTTCACAGGAACACACCAACCTGCAAAAGATGAAGTGGAAGACCTCTAAGGTCCCACCGGGCGTGCCAAAACTGTTGACGTCAAATCGCAGCACCCCTGAGTGTCTGCAACATGATGGGTTGAGACTGCATCCAGTGTGATTTCACAACATGGGAGCTTTTCTCCAAGTGTGGGACATTTGTGAAAATGAGAAGGAAGCTCTCCGGATGAAGGCTGGTTCCTATTCCTTTGTTCAGATGCCACACGCTATTTCCAATGCAGGAGGGTTTACTAAAAACCTAATCTAACCTTGCCAAGGAGACAGGAGAGAGAGAAAATGCATAAAATAAAAGCCTACACTACAAACGGTGATACACCAGAGAAGGAGAATGGAGAACACCTATCAAAACTGCCATGGAACACAGACCATTAGCAATGGGCAGGATGACAGATGATCATGCAGGGCCAAGGATAGCACAGATGTCCCCAAAATCCAGTGAACGCAGCTCAACCTGGATGAACATTAACATGCACAAATACCTACAATGAAGAGAGGCAAGAAGAGGACAAGAATCACGAGCAAGGATGGACACATGCATCACAAAACACATTATTTTTGCTCCAAAGATTGCATACAACATCACTACAATATGCCAAAAGGCAAAAATGCCATTACAGAGCAAATGAGGAGGTTCAAACTCCACAAGTTCATCCCTGCCAGAAGAGAAGAAGGGAGGAGCAGGCAAAACAAGAATGTCCAACCTTTAGAAAGAAGCCCCTCCTTACAATTTATAGGAAGAATGAGAGAGAAAAGAGAGAGGAATTCGAAATCTATCCCATTTACCACCCTCCAGACTGCATTTAAATTATATCATTATGATGGTAGATGAGAACCCTAACGAACCCAAAAGTGGAAAACTATATTTTGCATTTTTAAGAATTTTTTCTCACCCAATTAAAGATATCCAGTTGTAGTTGGACAGAGGACGTTGTAAGCTTTCCGAAAAGTCCAACCTTGCATGAATCCGAGCTCCCAGTCAAAAGTTATGGCCGTCTGAATATCTGCACCAGGGGCTACTTCCTGTCAGCGCTCAAAATGTTGCGCCTCCTGAAGGTGTGCCATAGGCACATCCATGTGTGTGTTGACATCCTCTTACGTGTGCCCAGGCACAAATTTTTCCATGTTGACACTCTGTGTCATGTGCCATTTCCGTGCGCCAAGGGCGCAACCTTTTTCATTGTCGACACTCATTTCTGTGCGCCACTTTCCTGCGCCTTGGCACATCGACACTCATTTCTGTGCACCACTTGTGTGCCAAGGGACACCCATTTTCATGTGCCCTTTAGCTGCGCCTTGGCATGACTCATTGTCATGTGACACCCTATTTCATGTGCCCTTTTCGTGCGCCAAGGGCGCATCCTTTACCCTGTCGACATCTATTTCTGTGCACCACTTTCCTGCGCCAAGGGCGCATACATTTTAGTGTCGACACTCATTTCTGTGTGCCACTTCCATGTGCCAAGGGTGCATCCTTTTCATTTTCAACACTCATTTATGTGCACCACTTTCCGGTGCACCTTTCTGTATGTCAGGGATTTGAGCTTCTTTGATTTCTATATTCTCTTGTTTGTCTATATCGACCCGGGGGGAGATATTTGATTTGATGCATAGGTGGTGAAGGAAAAGTCCCCACCATATATATATATATATATATATATATTGGATCCTTAGTTTCTCCTGAGTTCTGGTAAGGTTCTTGTGTTCAGAAACTATAGAGATTTGGAGACCATGGTTGTTCTTGAGTCTATGTGGTTGCGTGCATAGGTTTGAGATAACAAATGTAATGTGTTTTGTAGTGGATTCAAATTGGATCTACATGTTTGATATTGTGATTATAATGGATGATTATGTAAATGGATCATGCAAATGTCTCTATGATTCTAATGTCTTATTTTAATCCTTAATATTCATTAAGATTGTGAATCTAGATTTCCTTATTATATGTGCTTCTATTTCTTGAATGATTGATTATGGGTTTGCTATTATGAATGATGTGTTATAAATCATGAACACACATGCAAACATATTGCATTAGTAAAGAAAAGGTGGGACCTGGTACCCTTGTGTATTTTCAGGTAAGCTTCTAGATTTATCTAGATGAGGTGCTGTGCACGAATAGCACCTTGGGCTATTGCGGATAAAAGAATACAAGACTTGTTCTATTTGCTAGGACCTAATTTCAATGTTATTTTGGATGAAATTAGCAGTGATGGAGACTTTATCTAGAATCAACACTTGAACATCATTAGACGTCTGGGGTAGAAAATTTAGAAGTGAAGAGTATTATTCACATATTTAAGCATTAAGTTACTTCCACTTCACTGTTATCTCTAAAATTTTCTTACATGGAGACTATCACAAATTAGAATAGTATCTAATTTGAGATTGTGGGAGAAATTATTATGGAAGGTTTCCCTTAATAAAAGACCTTAAGACTACACAGTGGTATCTTAGGATACGCATCAAAGAGTAATTGGAGGTATGGTTCAAGCTTATTTTGGACATAGGAAGAATACTTGAGTTTACTCTGCATGATGTTGTGGCTTGGAAAAAGCACCTAAGATGGGCTAATAGAGGCTAGATGACTTGAAAGGTAGTTTAATGGGGATTGTGAGAAGAGTTGTTTCTACTTATTCCTATCCAAGAGTGTGGCTATGAAATTTAGGTTCTTGTGTGAACCTAAAGGATCCATATTTGAGTGTTAAAGGAAGATATTGATTAGAACTCTAGATTTTAGATTGAATATGGGTATGTCTAGACTCCTTCCAACTAGGGGTAGGAACCACCAAGATGTGCGCTTGAGAACACTACAAGTCAGACTTTTGGGATGTTGAGAAATAGTTGAAGAGTTTTGATAATTTTGCTTCAGTATTAATGATGGTATGTGAGAGAGACTTAGCAAAGCATCATGATGTTGAGGAACGAGTGGTGTTGTGGAAAGAGATAGCTCGTGAAGGATTTGGAGCTCATGTGGAAGATGCAGAGGTAGAGCATCTAGTACTCCCCCATTTGGGAAAGCATGGAAGAGAACCCTCTTTGGCTTTAGATGAGAACACATCTGAGGAAGAATGACTAAGAACCGCGAGCGTGCATCTAATCCCACTTGGTGACCTAGCCCCTTGCGCTTGGTATTCCATTTTCTGAGATAGTTATTGAGAATCAAGATATTTTTGGTGATAGAGTAGCGACACATAGATTTAATTTTCCATTGAGTACAAGAGTTAATCAAATAGCACATTTATTATGGTGGTGTATATGTATTCTTTGTTATTTGGGGGACCGGTTGGAGGTATATTTTCTAGCACATATTCTACACAGAATGTTGGTAACATGTTTGGGAGTAGCACAACTTTGCAAACCATGGGAGTTAAATTCATAGCACAACAATGGGGACACAAGGCAACACATCCTTTGGTCTGGTGCCTGCTATAGGAGGAGGATCGAGTGGTTTAATATCTAGTTGATATGGTGGTTCTAGAGGTAGAGGAAATACAAGAGGTAATACAGGTTCTAGATATGCTGGGCATGGTCTGCAACAACCCAAACAAGTTTATTATGAGATGTCTCTTCACCTACCTGAATATAGAGGAATTGAAGATGCAACTGAGCACGTGCATATGTGTGAGATACTATGGCATGCTAAGGTAATAACGACTCCAGAGTGTAATCCAAGTCGGTTTACTACTACTCTGCAAGGGTGTGCACATATTTGGTACATGAAGTATGATACGAACGATACTTGTGTAGATTATACTACGGTATGTGATGCTTTCTTAGTAGAGTTCTATATAGCTTGAGTTTGAATAGAAGAGCATCATCGCATTGAAGGACAATAAGTAGGGAATGGATGAGAGTGTAAGGGAGAATGATGAACACTTTAAAAAATTTTCTATCAAAGTTGTCTTATGATATTCACCCCAGTCAGTGTGCTTAATGGTTTATTTGGAGGTTTGATCACACCTTTCAGAACTGCACTTTCATACAAGATTTTTACAGATATGCATGAGGAACTTAAGGTAGCTCTACACGTTGAGGCAGTTGGGAGCATAGACACTGGAGTTAGCCCATTTTCAGAAGCTCAGATTACATCAATGAAAAAAGAGTTGGATAAATTGTCAGCTAATTCAGCCCATGAGACGCGCAGAGGTTTTTGGTGTACAGATTGTGAGGTGGAGGGAAATACTAAGGATAATTTCCCTCATAAATTGGTGCGTGTCATGTTGCTAGATTGTGAGATATGTCATTTGGATGATGATTTAGGTAGGTTCCCCCTATTGTAGTGCGTGATAAAGAAGAAAGTTTCTTGTTATTGAAAGATTTGTAAGTCTACCAGTCATGATACATAGAATTGTATATTGATTGATTGGATTCATGATGCCATTGACATTGGTGTACATAAGAATAGTGTTGCCAAAAATTCTAAGGAACAAGGTGAACATCATAATAAAAATCAAAATGAAGGGTGATCTGATGGAGATGGTAGAGGTAGAGGTTATTGTTGGTGGTCAAACTTGCACCCATGTCTTAGATATGGAAGAACCGAGTCATTTGAGAAAAAAATGGAATCATCTCCAAGTTGTGGGACCTTGCACGCTTGAGAAAAATCTACGGAGAAGGCCGGTTCCTCTATCTATTTCTAATACTAATGCTACTCCTAATGCTGAAAGGGAAAACTAAGTTAACAATGCTAATGGACCAGGGATAGAAGGATAACAGAAAGGAAAACTAATCTATGAAAGGTGATAACACCAGAAAAAGAGGGATGAACACTATCTATTTTGAGAAAAAATGAAGGGAAACGCATGAAAGAAGGATATGGATGTGTAGCACAACTAAAACACATTTACCATATCAGTTTCATGGAACAAAACAGAAGATGGAACTGCAAGGGATGTAAAATGACACAACAAGAATGCAATGTAAAAGAAATACATGAAGAAAGAATGTGAACACACTTAAGACATATAATAATCACAAAACTGTGCTTCCATTACTTTCAAAAATGCACAGAACTGTTACAATGGCGAAAGAGGCCGATATCCACATGCACGAGCTAGATCTAGAGGTCTGCAACTTAGAATACAGAAATATGAAGTCCTTAGCAAAGTGCGTAAGGATCCAAAGTTTCCAGCCTTAATGATGAGCCCAAATATTACATTTATAGATGAATCAATGAAAGAAGAAGAGAAGGAGGGAAAAACTGAATTTGAAATACAACCACCAATAAGAAACATTCAATTCCTATGAATCCACCTGAAAATCTATCAAATAAATTTCCCCAAGTCTATTTGGTGTGTTAGAGAAGGTAAGATGGTGGATCAGATCAAATCAGGTGGTTGAAATAATCATATCTACTCATTATTTCCCATAAAGACATTTTCTCATTTCTCACCTACTAGATCCACCAATAATTTGAATTTGAATGTCTAGTACTATAGGCCACATCAACAGTTATTGATTGAGACTAGGAACATACCCATCGGAGATTTGTGGCAAAAGATATGGTTGTCAAAAAAATTTTAGAATCATTTGCACATGCAAGACACATGATGCATGCTAATTGGTTGAGGAGATGGCCAAATGTATAAATGCTTTTTCATTTTCTGCCATGTGTCACTTATTGATTTGTTGTAAGGATTCAATACCCTGTTGGTGCACTTTGATTGGTTACATGTGGCACACTCAAGCATGTCAGAGAATGACATGGCATACAATGGTGCAAAAGAGGGCACAAAGGTATGTGTGTGAGATAATGAGGTGTGAGAAGAAGGAAGTATGAAGGTGTACACAATCATAATGCATGTAGAGGAAATGTGGAAAATTGGTGAGTGGAAAACATATGGTCTGGGTGTAATTATTACAAATTAATGTGTGGGGCATGCAAAAGGGCCAGGGAATTTTTCTGATTGAAGCAAGTGCAAGGCATGCACATAGGACGAATAAAGGCTAGGAAGAAGGAAAATGCATAGAAGATGTGCGTAAGGTAAGAGTCGAACAAAGAGGAAAAGGAAAATAGAAAAGGGAGAAGGGGAAGTATGCAAGGGCATGTGGGGGAAATTATGACCAAGTCAATGTGCTATAAAGACAAATTAGGTGCACACCACTTGCAAAGAAGATCTTTGAGCCATAATATGTATGTAAGTTGTCAAAATAGCTAGAATAGTTATTTGGATAACAGTTTTGGTGATTTTTGGGGCCATCTGTCTACTAGATGAAGGAGATCAGTAGCATGTTTCATCCATTGGGCATGGAGTTTTCTATGTAATAATGAAATTATGATCTTCAGCTTTGAAGAACTTCCTCTGAAGTCACTTGAAGGATTATTTCTTGACTCTTTTTTGAATCCTGCAAAATTCTAAAAGAAGAACGACACCCTGGAAATAAAATAAGAGCACTCACAGGAAGCATGTAATAAGAAAGAACTTATGTACAAAAAAACAATGTGTGTGCAGGGCACTTAGAGGAAATTTATACAACTCTAAAATATACAAAACGATGCAACAAACTTAATGGAAAAGTTTGAGATAGATCCCATTTATTGTTATTTACAGTGCGCCTCCATCAAGATGAGTTAACTCAAAAGAGTTAGCCTCCTTGTATGAACTAATGATGTATGGGCCACTCCAAAGTGCATCAAACTTTGAATGGTGTCCTGGTTTAGCTCTATCAACATCCCATTTCAATACCAAGTCCTCAACTTTGAAATCTTGAGGCTTGGAATTTCTCTCAAATAATTTCTTTATTGCTTGTTGATATTGTTCTAGCTTGATCATCGGAAAAGTTTCTTGAATCTTCAAGATTGACTAGCTTTGCTATCCTAACTTCTCTTTAGTCTGTGACTTCAAGCTCCAGCTGGTGGGCAAGCGCCAATGAGTTGAACTCAATTTTTGAAGGAAGTGTAGCCTCCTTGCCATAGATAAACTTGTAAGGTGAAGTTACTATTGATTTTTTAATTGTGATTCTATCTTCCCAAAGTGCACCTGAGACCTTTGTATGCCATTGTCTTTGGCTGATGTTCACTATATGCTTCATGATCTTGATTAGGTTCTTTTTTGTTGATTATGCTAGACCATTGCCTTGAGGGTAATAGTTGGAACAAGTCTTCTGATAGATGCCCATATTTAGAGCCCAATCGGTGATTTTAGTTCTAAGGAAGGCTTTTGAATTAAAAGAGATAATGGTTTGAGGAATGCCAAACCTTGTGACTATACCCTTGAGAAAGTCAAGGATGACTAAATCAGTTGATTCCTTGAGCACGAAAACTTCTGTCCATCTAGTGAAGTAGTCCGTAGCTAGCAACACCCATTTGTGTCCATCACTTGAAGGTGGATTGATCATGCCTATGAAGTCAATACCCCATTGAAAAAAAGGTTGATTTGCTTAGATTAGTCAGATGGGAAGCACTTCTAATATCTTATTTCCTAAAAAATAAAGTGCATTCCTTGCATTTTTGACCCATTTATGTTCATTTGAAAATAGAGTAGGCCAAAATATACTTGCATTATGATTTTCATTGTTGTATTCTTGGTAGAGAAGTGTCCACCAGAGAATCCATCATGAAATTATGCTAACACTTTTTCATTTTGCACGTCATTGATACACCTTAACAACATGCCATCAATATTCTTCATGAAGAGAAGTCCATTAATCAAAATATAAGGGATAGGTTATAACCTCAAATTTATTCTCTTTTCCTTATTTAAAACAGGAGGGTATGCATCCTCGGAAAGGAATGTGATGATGTTCTTCATCCAATCACACGTACCATGATCTGTATTTTGTGAGAGTTCTGCGCATGGGAGGTCCTCATCCAGAAACATGGGAATCTTCAAGTTTAGCATGTGTTTCCTCAACAAGCTTCTTGCAGAGAATGATACCTCTTACCATATTTATGGCTTTGATAGTCACATCATACTCCATGATTTTGGTGACCCATCATGCTCTCTTCTCATTGATTTTTGCTCCCATGATGAAGTCTCTAACAGAAGAGTGGGAAACTAACAACTTGATATGATTTGTGGTGAGCATACTTTTGAAAATTTTGAGTATGTACGTAATGGAATAGACTAATTCTATTGATGACTGTATTTTAATTCATAATCCTTCAACATCTAGCTGAAGAAAGCCACTGGTTGTTCTAGGCCTTGTGCATTTTCTTGTGTTAGAACAAAAAAAAAACTTGCATGAATACCATAAGCATAAAAGATAAAATCCTTTGAATAATTCAAGTTGATGAGTGATGGCACACAAGCGATCTCTTGCTTGATTTTGTTGAAGATTTTTTTTCCTTCTGCCGTCCATTTGAAATTTAAGTCCTTCTTAAGCATTAGGGTGATGGGCCAAACCAATCTTGCGAAGTTAGGAATAAAATTCCTAAAAAAATTGATCTTACCGAGGAAGGACTGCAAGAACATTTTGTGCACCAGAAGGGAAAGAGCTAGGATGGCTGAAATGTTGGCGAGGATCTAATTGTAGATGTCATCCTTTGAAACCACATGGCCCAATGGAGCTTTCCCTTTGCCACTTCAAAATTACACTTCTTGGGGTTAAGAGATACCCCATACCTTTTGTATCTCTCAAATATTTTCTCCAGGTGCTAACCATGTGATCTGCAATCTGCTTTGAGAAGACTGTAATGTCATCAAGGTAAAACTCATTAACTCATTGATGTAACTTTTGGAAGGCAAATGTCCATGGTACTTCTGCCATTTGCGCCCACATTTGATAGACCAAAGGGCATCTTGATGATACACATGTATATTCCCCACTTGGTTGTAAAAATGTGTTTTGAAATGATCTTCTTCCTTGACCAAGATATGATTAAAACCTGAATACGCATCCAACATTGAGAATCTTTGGTGACGTGCCATTTCTTTAATAGAATATGCTCCATTGAGGGAAAATGATAATGATCCTTTAGAGGTGCCTTGTTCAAATTTCTATAATCAACATAGACTCTAATTCAACCATTCTTCACATGAACGAGAACTAGATTGTACAACCCAGAATTGTAGAGTACTTGATGGGGGAAATGATCTTTACTCTCAATGACTTTGGATAACTCCTTCTCATGAGGGGATCTATCTTTAGATTGATTGGTCACGCAATTTTTTTTGACAGGATTGACCTCTAGGATCAAGGTCAATGGAGTGTTGAGCAACACTTGGATCAAAACACTTTGAGGTCTTCATACTCCCATGAGAAGATATCACTGTATTTTTGACCAACATTCGAAGTAGATATTCAATTAATATACAAAATTATAGCCGCTACTGCTGCTCCACGATGATCCAAAATGCGGAGCATATATTCAATAAATATAGTTAACAATATACAAAAACCCGTCAACTAAAAAGAGCTTTTCCTATCAAAAGACACAAAATTAAATCTGGAAAAGCCACTGGCATCCGCAGGCTGCAGCAGCCGATCCGTCGAGGACATCCACGGGAAAAGCATTCAGACAAAATTCAGGCGGCAAAAGTACCGGCCGGGATTCGATCGTCGCACCGACCGCAGAATTCAAGTAAGCCGCCGGCGCAAAATCGAACCTGCTGTGTCGACGTCTCGACATGAGTACTCTTATCCGTCCGCTGTTTCTTCCTGGGCGGAGGAGGAAGAAGCGGTAGATTGGCTGCGACGTTGAATGGGAAATTGAGAACAGCGCGGGTGCCGCGTATGGCGAAGGCGGCGCGAATCGTACGCCATCGCCGCCTCCACCGCTGTGTCGAACGTCCCCAGCCACAGCCGAGCGCCTTGCCTCGCCGAGTCGCGTATCTCCGCTGCAAATTTCCCCCACGGCCGCCGCCTCACCCCTCTATACCTCGGCTGAGCTGCAGTTACTGGAGGCGCCGCCACAATAGGCGCCGCCGCAAGTTGAGCAGATGATTCTCCTTCGGACTTCCGCCGCCACCGCCAGTTTTGGTCACCGGCGAAATCTCTTTCGCCGCCGCCAGGTTTGTCAGCGGCGGAACTCTTTCGCCGACGCGAGCGGCGCCGCCGCTAGTTTCGTCACCTGTTGAATTTCTTTCGAACCGCTAGTTGAATTGCTCGATTTTCCGCCGCCACTTCGCCTTTTCTTTTAAGTTGTCTCTGGTTGAGGTTCCAGTGAGCTAGCTGCGGCGCCCTCTCCCACACATCCAGCCGTCGCGGGTTCGAGTCCCCAGCGAGCGCCGCCGCTACCACACCGTGCAGATCCCAAACTTGCTCCATAAGGATCTAAAATTCCGTGGCAGTTGCAAGTCCAGCGATCGAATCCCCGTAGACATAAATGGGACAACGCAGTCACGGTGCTCTTTATAACAAAACGCACAGGGTAAAGGACGAACGGGCGGACAAACAATTTAAAGGACAATAAATAGCTTAAAAAAATCCCTCGTACCTAACCCCGGTTAAGGCACCAGATCGCATGGAACTCGCTCTCCCAGGCTTGACACTAAATGATGCCTTTCGGCCACGTCGCTTTCACGGTCCCCCCGGTAGCATTAAGACAGTCGCTTTCAGGCATTAATTTGCTTCGTATCTTCCTTTCACGAAGGTCCCGAGCCCCGAACGCGCAGGCGAGCGGTATTAAACCAGCGTGCCGGCTCGCTCCGTACAGCTGTAATAGCGCAGATACAGCTATAGAACTAACGGCTCTGCTTTTTGGGGTTTCCCGGCACCGTGTTTGTGCCACGTCTGCCTCGGCGCCCACCCCGTGGTGGTCCCGGTGATGTACACGTAGCGCGTCTGTGTGGGCCCCGTACAGCTGCGGCTTTGGATATTAATTGCATGGGAATTAAAATGGGAAAGAGCAGGAAAAGAATGCGCGTTCGCGTGATTGGCATAAGAGGAATACGACGTTGTTGTTATTATGATTATTGTGGCTGCTTCGCTTTTTTTTGCAGGGTGTTCAGAATGGGATTAATGTTGGGTTGTGAGTGGATAATTTATGACGACTCTTCCCAAACAAAACTATATTAAAAAAAATTGAATAATGAAAGTTAAACATCAATTGGGGATTTGGATGTTTTGGATCTTATTACTACTGGTGAATATTATAAAGTCTTTCATTTGATATATTGAATATTTAAATCCCTCAATATGATTCATCATTTGAAAATTTCTTGACGAAGAGTCGTGGATAGTGATTCGAAATGCGTCGATCAAAAAGTCTCGCATAGTTGACTGCTCATGAAAATCATCTCATAATTTCATAAACTGTGGAAACATCAACTCTTATTTGTATTTAACCTTCAAGTGGGTCCCGTTTTATATAAAACACACATCTTAGCTTCTAAAATGAAGCACACACATTCTATCCAATTTTAATTTGTTAATTATAATGATGATGAAGTAGTAGCAATAATAAACTAAGCCAAATCTAATCTAGAGTATGTATTTGCCTTTAGATATCCCTAAATAACAACATATATCTAAAGGGTTAATGTACTCTTAACATCTTTTGAAAAATTAAAATTAAAATTGAGGGAAATGAATTTGAATGATTATTTATATGTAATTTTAAAAGGAAAAAAAAACAATATAAGGTTACTTACTAGTAGTGTTAACATCGTTTATATGATTTATGATTAACATCTTAAAAATTATGATATACTTTTTAATATTTATATTAATTTGTTTAGATAAGTTAAATAATAACATATATGTAATGTGACTAGTTTTTAATCTTTCAGTAAACATAAATCATATTACTCTACAAAATTGGAGAATTTAACTTTTTAATGACTTTTAATATATAATTTTACATATTCACGCCCTCATTACACTATTTTGTCTAATTGTGAGAAATTATTTGCTCAAACTCAAACCAATCTTGCTTGGGGTTTGTTAAACTAGATATTTACAATTATGAAACAATAATTATAACTTATTTTTACAATGAAAATAATTATCATTATATGTATTATTTGGATTAGCATTGAGGAGGAAGTAGTTGAGACACGAGAGAGACGAGTGGCTTAGAGTCGACATGGAAAAAGGGGCACTATTCCAGTAAGTAGTGTCATGTCTACACCAAATCAAATTCAATTGGTTACATGGCTTGATGAGATAAGTAATCATGACACAATATGCAATTATCACGCATGAGTAAATTATGTAAAAAAAAGGTAAATTGAATATCTTACGTGTGTGTAATTATTTAGGTTGTTGAAATTTTGCAACTATTTCAAGTGACATTTTTCTAGGTTTACCACACCAATATATTCTACCCGAAAAAATATCGAAAGAATTTATAGAGAGAAACTTATCAAATCCCATGGTTTTATTTTATGGAAGAAACATAAGGAGTAATGAGGTTGATCCTACTCAATTATGTCCTCTTTCAATACATCCATCGTTAGAATAAAATGCACGAGTTCATATGGATGACATGTTAATTGATTACTTCAATTGATCCATAGGGATCCAGAAAAAACACACCACTTCATCATTTCCATCAGCACCAAGAAGGAGAAACAAGAAAAGTAAATAAAATGAGGTGAACGGAGGTTTTTAATGGAAGGAACCAGAAAAACACTCTGTGCAGAGCACCACCGGTTTCAGAACTGCCTCCCTATAGGACGATGGTCCTAAAACCGCCACCCAGCCAGGGCGGTGGTCTTAAGACCGCCAGTCTACTCAGGGCGGCAGTCCTAAGACCACCGGTCTACTCAGGGCGGCGGGTCCTGATACTTTCGAACAGAAAAGAAGAATGAAACGCGAATGGATGCGAATTTGAAGTGCCCAACCGTGTCTCTTCCCTTCCATGCCCTTTCACATTCTCCAGTGCATGAGAGGACATGTGAAGGCCTATAAATGCATGAAGGGAGCAAGAGAATGATTCATTCAAAGATCTAGAGAGATCGATAAGCAGAGTTTAATGAGAGCAGTGAGCAAGATCTTCAGTGCTGGAATGGAATTCTAGGAGCAAGGTGTAGAAACAGAGCAAACAAGTAATTGGAGAGAAGGTTTACATTGTTGCTTCTTTTCATACTTATTGTAATCTGTAATTGTCTATATTAGACCAATAAAAGTGGGATGAAAGAGTAGTTTCCCTTCCCGACTGGTTTTCCTCCATTGGAGGTTTCTAGGATAAAATTGTTGGTGTTGAAGTTTTGAATTCCTTTAGCATTTCTCTGCAATTCCCTGTCCTATAGCACTAGATAATCAGTCACGAAGCTCTAATTTTCAAGCAAAACTGTCATTTTCCAAAGTTGAAAGTAGAACAACATAGTTGTGTGATTCATAGAGTTCCAAAGTAGAAGTTTACGGATCATTTTGGTATCAGAGCTAATTATATATCTAGGACTGTGGTATTCGAATCTTTCTTGTGATTTTGTATGGCAATGACAAGGTCCAAAGGTGAAGAATTTTTACTTTGCGAGCTAGATATTTCTACGAAGAAGTTGAAACAGAGAATTCGAGCTCAAATGGAGGAAGAGAACTTGGTTTGTAGAGTCGAGATGCTAGAGACCATGATGGATGGATTGCATAGAAAAATAAGAAGAGATTTTAGATCTGCAAAAGACGGCTTCAATTAAGCAAGATTCCATGGACTCAGGTGGTTAGAGCACTAGCCAAAAAATTCTGTATCGGAAAGAGCCACGAAGAGGAAGAATGGGAAGAGCGTGAAGAGACACCAATTGTAAGCGAGAAGGTAAAATATGCACATACACCTTTTAAAGTTGAAACAAAAGTGGAAATAAAGAAATTTGAAGGACAAGTAGATGCAGAATTTTTGGATAAATGGATAAAATAGTTGGAAGTCTACTTTAGTTTGCATAATGTCACTAAGGCACAAAAGGTCACCTATGCATGTCTCAAAATGGAAGGTCATGCTCTGGTTTGGTGGGAAACCCATCTAGCCACTTATGAGAAGAAGAAATGTCCCATTGTTAGTACTTGGAAAGGTTTTAAAGAATTGATTATAGCTAACTTCTATCCTATTGGCCATAAGACTGACATGATGATTAAGTGGCAATACTTTAGATAGGGCCAGCAGTCAAAGCATGCAAGACTATACTATGGAGTTTTAGAGACAAGCCATGTTGCTTAATATGGACTTGGAGGTTGAGGACATTTTGACCAAATATTTGGGAGGACTTCACACTCACCTTCAGAGGAAGGTAATCTCCACAAAGCCCAAGGATCTCAATGAAGCTTGTATACGAGCATACTACATTGATGACGAGAAGAAGCAAGGAGAAGTAGAGCCAAGGGAAAAACAGTCAAAAAATCAGCAGAAGAAATAGTATGGACAAACAAGTAACAAGGGTAAGTGAAAAGTGAAAGGTAAACAAACTACCACTTCTTTGAATACTTGTAAAGATCCCAAGAATTTTTGTAAGAATTATGATATCAATGGTCATACTGACGCTACATGTTGGAAGTTTCATCCGGAGTTACATACGAAGAACCAAATCAAGGACTCAAGGAAGTCCATGATAGTTGTAAGAATAGAAGTGGAGGTGGAAATCGAATATGACTATGATGTAGATGAGAGACTTGGAAGCATGACCAAAAACATGGAAAACCAAGAAGAGGAGATTAGTAGACTATTCCAGATAAAAATTCAGATTAAGAGAACTAAGTTAAATGCTTTGGTTGATACCAGTTCTCAATCTAACTTGATTTCTGAAGCACTTGTAAAGAAGGTTGGTCTTGAGACTTATGAGCATCCACACCCTTATCCTTTGGGTTGGGTGAAGAAGGGTGTTGAAATTCAAGTAACAAGAAGATGTAAGGTCAAGTTTGGGATAAATTCCCAATATATTGATGTTTTGGAAGCTAACGTTATTCCACTTAATTCTTTTAATGTTGTATTCGGAATTCCTTACTTGTATATTAGAGATGCTATATTTATGATAAGGGAAAAATGGTACAGATGGTTCAAGGATGGAATTAGCTATAACATCCAGGCACACTAGTGTAAGACACAGGTTACTATGGTGAGTGCTAACTAAGCAAAATGACTTATTCAGTAAAATCTTAATCAGTTTTGTTTACTTTTGTTAAAGGATAAATAAGATGGGGTAGAAGTTTCAGATATTTCTAACCATGGAAAGCATGATTTGGATAGTATTATTCAATCCTTTTAGGATCCTATTTGGTTACCACTAAAACAGGAAGTAGAGCATGATATTCAGCTATTGCCAAACTCCCCTCTACCGAACACCAGGTTGTATAGGAAATCCTTGCTTGAGAGTACTGAAGTAAATAAACAACTCTAGGAACTACTAGACCAAGGGGTGATACATCTGAGAACCTCACCATGTGGTTTACCTATCGTGATAGTGCCAAATAAGGATGGTTCTTGGAGAATGTGCATCGAATACCGCACTTTAAACAAGATCACCATAAAGAATAGATATCTAGTTCCGCACATAGATGATCTCTTGGACCAGCTTCAACATGCCAAATTATTCATGAAGTTGGATCTCAAGTCAAGTTATCACCAAGTCAGAATGAAGGAGGAGGATATATGGAAGACTGCCTTCAAAACAAAATAGGGTTGTATGAATGGTTAGTAGTTCATTTTGGGTTATGCAATGCACCTGCTACATTTATGAGATTGATGAATGATGTATTACGTGATTTCATAGATTCATGTGTAATTGTATATCTAGATGATATCTTGATTTTTAGTGCCACATGGAAAGAACATCTAACTCATTTATAACAAGTCTTGCAAGTTCTCAGGGAGAAATGACTACTTTGTAATATGAAGAAATGTGAATTTTCCCAATAGTCACTTGTTTATCTGGGGCACGTGGTTATAGGAGGTTAGCTACAAGTGGATCCAAAGAAGGTGGAAGCCATCACTAATTGGCCAACACCAACATGAGCCACATAGACTAGGAGTTTTGTGGGAGAAGTACAGTACATGCGGAAGTTCATTATGGGATTCTCAGTGATTGCAACATCTCTACACACAGTGGCCGTAAAGAGTAGGGGTTTTGACTGGGGTAAGGAACAAGAAAAACCCTTTGAGTTGTTAAAATACAACATTAGTCATGCTCCAATACTTTCTCTTCCTAGTTTGCAGGAACCTTTTGAAGTAGAGATAGATGCCAGTGATTACGCTATGGGCACAGTGTTGCTTCAAGGAGGTAAACCCGTATGCTATCATTATGAAACTTTCACTTCAGCAGTCAAAGGATATTCATTATATGATAAGGAAATGTATGCACTAGTTTAGGTAATTAAAAACTGGAAGCATTATTTTTTGGGTAAAGAAACTATTGTGCACACTGACCATAAACCTCTCGAGTATTTGCAAGCACAATCTAAATTACAGTAGGTAAGGCACTACAAATGGATGGGGTTCCTTCAACAGCTCCATCTGGTGATCAAATACAAGAAGGGTAGTAAAAATTTGGTGGCAGACATGTTGTCTAGGACACCTAAACATGATAAGTTTTCCTATTTGGCCACTATCTCTCAGATCAAGACCTTCAAGAAGGAAGCTTACGGAGAGGAATATGCATAGGACAAAGACTTTGGGGTGAAATTTCAGCAGTTGCACTCCCAAGGGACTAAAAGGACATGGATTGAAAATTGTTATCTCAAGGACGGGCTTTTCTACTGATGGGGGAAGCTTTTCCTGCCAAAAGAAGAAAGAATTATATTGATGAGGGAAGCACATACCTCAAAAGTAGCAGGACATTTTGGTGTTGGTAAGACCCTAGCTCACTTACAAAGGTACATGTATTGGCCTGATATGAAAGAAGAAGTATCAAAATTTTTACGTGGATGTAAACTTTGTTGTACCAGGAAGCCTAAGACTAGGAAGGAGGGTTTTTATATACCTTTTCCAGTACCTACTCATCCGTGGGAGGACATTTATATGGATTTTGTAGGAGGATTACCTATGTCTAAACATGGCCATGACTATCTATATGTTGTTTTTGATAGATTGAGTAAGATGTGTATTCTTATTTCATGTAAAAAGATAGTAAAAGCACATGAGGCCGTATATATTTTCTTTTATAATGTATGGGTGCATTTTGGTTTGCAAAGTCTATTGTTTTTGAAAGGGATTCCAGGTTCTTGGGGAAGTTTTGGACTACTTTGTGGGACAAGATGGATACCAGGTTACATAGGAACATAAATTTCCATCCACAGATAGATGGGCAGATAGAGGTGGTAAACAGGTTTGGTACAGTTGATCAGAGGGTATAACATCAAATATCCAAGGACATGGGATGAATCAGCTTACATTCAACATTCCTATAACCGGACAGTACACACATCCACTATGAAGTCATTGTTTGAAGCATGGTTAGGATATCTACCTAAAAATCCTCTGGACATAGCAGTTGGGTAGTAGGATGAGGAGGAGACATGAGACACAAAGGTGACTAGAGAATTTTTTTTATTGAGAGGATCCAGAAAATCCATCTCAAGGTCAAATAACAACTAGAGAAATATCAAGTCAAGAACAAAGCTAGGAATGATCAAAATAGGAGGGAACATAAACTTCATGTTGGAGATAAAGTTTGGCTTTACTTGAGCAAGGAGAGACTACAAGGTCAAGCACGGTAGCTCAAGCCATTTGATATGGGCCCTTCACCATACTGGAGCAGGTTGGAGAAAATGATTTTTGACTTGATTTTTCATCATTTATGAGGATGTACTCTGTAGTAAACTATGAGAACTTGCACCTATATGAGCCATCCATGCTAGATGAAGATGAAGGAATACATTTTCTACCTTCCATTGAGGATTGCGTCTTAGACTCATGAAGCAAATTGGAGGAGGATGTAGTGCTACAACGAAAGATCAGAGAGACTAGGAGAGGTCTGTAAGAGTCTTGGTAGATTAGACTGAAAGGAAAGATACCAAGGCAGGCCCGATGCTACTCGAAGGAGAAAATGAGGGAATTATTCTCTCATATACACCCCCACTAAGCTTTTGTGGGACCAAAATCCTCCTAAGTAGGAGAGGTGTGATCCATAGGGATCCAAAATGACTCTAATTCATCAAATCAGTCAGCATGAAGAAGGAAAAATAATATACAAAGGTTCTATCTTTTTGGTAACAGGACCACCTCCCTGTGAAGGGTGGTGGTTATAGAACTGCCACCTAACCAGGGTGGAGGTCCTGGGACTGCCAGTATGCATTGGGCGGTGGTCCTAGCTATTACGGATAGAAAACAAAAATATGAAACCGAACAACCCAAAACTTGGAAGGTTGTCCATGTCTCTTCTCCTCCATGACCTTTCCCATCCTCCAGTGCATGGGAGGACATGAGAAAGGCTATAAATACATGTTTGAAGAATTGAATGTTGGTGTGTGGGATTTATGAGTATGCCAAGACACTCCATTGTCTTTCTCTATATGTGCAAGCTTTGTTCTGTTATGCAATTTCTTCCATTGTTTGATCGATTCCTCCTTGTGATTATGCTGGAGATATTACATTTCCCTTGGAGTGTAACTTCATTGTGGTGCACCATTTTTGATATGATTCTCACAAACTCTTTCATGGTATCAGAGCTGCACAGCTTGCCATCACACCAAAAGCTCAAGCTAGTGCTGGGATGGGTGACCTCCCGAGAAATTTCTGGTGTCATTGCCTCTTAATGTTGTTGGGATTGATTAGGTGTATACCCGACTCCATCGTGCGGGAGTGTGTTGGCATAGAAACTTTTTAACATGATGAGATCCCTCTCTACCATTAGTTTGAGCTTCTTCTGTGACGATAAATCATACATTGTATCAGAGCTGAGATCGGATAAACGTGCATTCGTCATCTAAGTTGCTATTACTCTTGGTCTCATTTTTTTACTCCTTGTGCAAGTTTTTCGATCATTAGATTTTGGAATTTTTTTTCTAGCGTATTTAACAAGCTGTTCTTGGAAAGTGTGTTGTTTTTCTGTGTTCTTCGTGCATGTGTAGGTTTCCTGAAACTTTCAGGGGTTTTAAAACTACATTTAGCTAATTACAGCTAAATCTGGTAGATCAGTTAAAATAAGAGGTTATTTTATGGGTTTTTAAAAATCATTTATTAAACGTGATTTTTTTTAGATCTCTATTTTTTTTCTGGTTTCTCTGTGTTTGCATGCCGATTTTACAGAGATTCAGGTTAAAATAAGAGGTTTGAAGTTTGGTGTTTGGTGATTTTGGTGCACTGCTCCCAACTAAGCTCTCCACTTATATCCTCAACTCACCTATGAGCTCCTCTTCTCTACCTCGAGCTCCTCAGATCGCCACGACTCCTTGTCTTGCAGCTTGTACTCAGCCTGTCTCCCAACTTGTTTCTTTTCATTCTGCCTTGAATCGAGTTCCCTCTGTGTGCTTGTTCTGGCGAGTCCTTTTCCTATCGGCTGGATCGGGGTCTTCCTCAATGGAATCCTACCCTGCCCCAAGCTCAGGCTCCTCCCTGTGCTTGCTCTCCTCTGTGGGTGGCTGTGTCTCTTAGCTTAATTTGTTTCCTCACCAATCTGAGTCGTGCTCTTTTCTGATCCCTCTCCTCTCTCCGCAAGGTCCTTCCTGTGTCATGGATCTCCTTGCCAAGTCCTCCCTTGCCTATGTGCATGACCCCACGTGTTGTTCTGCTCGGCCCTAACTCACCTCTAGCTTCCCTACCTCACTCGCCCCCACGAGCCTATAATCCCACCTCGCGCTTCATCCCTGAATGTGTGTCGAGTCACCTGCTCCCAACGGCTCCCTCCTCCCTACTTTCCTCCACCCAACTCAGGATCAACCCAACCGTATCCATGCCAAGCCCAACCACTTGAGATCCATGCCGATCCCAACCATCTGAGTCACATTTTTTTGGTAAGCTCGGTAAGTTTATTTAAAATTTATTGAAGGCAAGTTTTTTTTTAATTTCATTTTGGTGGGAATTTTTTAAAAAAGGAAAGTATATTTAAATATTTAATTAGGATTTTATTTTAATTAGATCTTAATTAGTATTTTTTTTTCTTAATCAATTAGGATTTCATTATCTTAATTAGTTTTAATTCGTAATTAATTAGATTTAATTGTAATTAAATCTATTTGTATTAATTACGATCTCTTATTTTTTTGATTAGTCATTTAAAATCATCTTTTAATTAACGTTTTTTATCATTTTAAAAAATTCCTAATTGCTTTAAATTAGTTAAATTAGACATTTCAAAGCAATAATTTTTAGGCGTTATCATCAATTTTTTTACTAATCATGCACTCAAGTGTGTAGTGACACTCTGAGCACCTATTTGTCTTCCACATGTCTTTTTGGCGTTCTGAAGATCATCGAGACTCATCTTGAGTTCATCTAAAACTTGTATTTACCCTTATTATTGTTTACGACTAGTGAGCGCATCCACCACAGTTTACATCAAGGGGGTATCCATTGTGACGTGAGACGCTCTTTCTCACAACTAGGATTTGATTTCACCTCCATCCTAGTTTTTTGCTAGTTGTTCTTATATACGGTGTCACTTTGTTGCACTCCACGAAACACAATTGTGGTCTCCTCTCTTGCATGTTATTACACTGATTGCAAGGTGAGTTACCAACTATTTCAAGAGCTCATACCTGATTGTATTCAATGAACTAAACTATAAAGTTCCGAAAGCAGGTGGTTATTATATTGTCCTAGGTGGTTGTGATTCTTGTTTTTCTTTTTCTGCATTCCTTCTCTCTCTCTCTCTCTCTTCACTATGGATGAACTTTCAATTCCTTTTCTTACGACGTTCAACTTCTTTGAATGAAGATCAAAAATGATTATGAAACTAAGGGGTAAAGGGTTATTCCGCATCACCATGGGAACTAAGACTGAAGAAGATGACGACCATGAAAAATCTAAGTGGTAAAACTGTAGTGATGAAGCTTTAGGTCTTCTTTGCATGTTTGTTTCTCTTGACTTGCTCTTCCAGATTGAGTTGTCCAAAACACCTAATTTTGCATGGAAAAAGTTAGATGGAATGTTTGGACAACAAGATGACATGAGAGCACATGAGTTGGAAAACAAACTGCTAGGGTTAAATCCTAGTGATTTTGAAAACCTAAAAGCATTCTTCTCTAAGTTTTTCCACACTAGATTTTTGTTAAAGGAATGTCAAGTAGAGAAGAAAGATTCTCAACTAATATAGTTGATTCTCTCTAAGTTGGGTCCCAAATATTTTGTCTTTGTCTCAAATTTTTAGGCTATAAAATTTGCCTTGAGCAAGGATTGGAATATGCCCTTCTTTGACTTTTTTTCATCCCAACTCATTTGAGAAAAAGACAAAATCATTCAAATGGGGTCTCTCTAGTCCAAGTCTCATGCCCTTGTAGCGAGTATTAGTAAGGAAAAAAAGAGTGAAAAGAATAAAGAAAGAAAGGATCAACCTAAGAAGGAAACCAAAACCAAAACTAAATTTAACATGAACATTTTGACTTCTAAGCCTAGAGCACATAAAGACAATTTTTTGTGTTCCTATTGCAAGAAGCCTAGTCATAAAGAGCATATGTGTACGAGAATTTTTTTTTATCATCTTACTCATTTACTTGAGAAAAATCAAATAGGTGTTCCTGAGTCTATCAAACAAAATGCTCCAAAGGCCGAGTCTTCTACTGCAAAAGGGTTTAAAACTTATAATAAGAAAGGAAAGGCCCTTGTAGCCAAAGTTTCTCCTTCATTGACATGGACTATAGATTCCAGTGCCTTACACCACATGGATTCTTCTCAGGTTGAGTTATCCAACATCGAGCCTAGTGGTATGTCCCAAATCATGATGGGTAATGACACGACAATGTTGGTTTCCATTAGTGGATCGATAGAGATGGATGAAGGAAAATTCAACCAAGCGTTGACTATTCTTGATCTCACTACCAATATCCTATCAGTTTACCAAATTACTCACCTTGGTGAAGGAATGTGAGTGGAATTTGGTCCTAACTCGGTGATTATTCATGAGCTTAACAATGACACTACAGTGGTTGAGGGAAAGGTGGATCACAATTCACAATTGTATACTTTTTCCCACTTTACTTCTAATTCTACACCCACTGTCTTGTTCACTCATGCAAATGAGGTTAGTAAGCTATGGCATGAGCATTTTGAACATCTAAATTATCACTACCTTGAACAATTGAGACAAAATGAAATGGTCAATGGGTTACCCCGCGTTAAGTTTTCTAAGGGTCTTTGTGAGGTTTTTACCCTTGGAAAGCATCCTGAAAAGAAATTTGACAAAGGAAAATCCTGGAGAGCTACTCGTCCTTTGGATCTTGTTCATAGTGATATTTTTGGTCCATTTCCATCTCCTTCATTTACTAGAGCTCTTTATGTGCTGACCTTCATTGATGAATATTCATGATATACTCGGGTATATTTTCTTAAGCTAAGTATGAAGTCTTTGAACATTTTCAAGACTTTAAGGCTCTTGCTAAGAAACAGGCGGAATGGTCTCTCAAGGTTCTTCGAACTAACAATGGAGGTAAATATGTAAACAATAGGTTCATGGATTTCTATACTTTTTAAGGGATTTCCTTGCATAATATAGTTTCTTATAGCCCTTCACAGAAAGAAAGAACCATACTCTTAAGGAGATGGCCACTTGTATGATTCACTCGCAGTCTCTTCCTCGACAGTATTGGGCTTTAGCAGTGAATTATGCTAATTACATTCAAAACCATATTCCAAAGAAGGAAGTAAGGGGGATGACACCCTTTGAAGCTTGGTTTGGAGCCTGATGTTGAGCACTTTCGAGTCTTCAGATCCAAGGCTATGGCTCAGATTCCCAAAAAGAAACACAAGGCATTAGAACCAAAATCCAAGCCTTTTATCTTTGTAGGGTATCCTGATGGCATGAAGGGATATCGATTGTTGAATCCTACTTCTCATGAGCTTTATATTGAGAGAAGCATTAAGTTCGATGAGTCTTCTTTGAATTCTACTTCTCTACCTATTGAGTTTCTTCAGCTTTCTGATTCGGATTCTGACTCATCAAATGATTATGTTGTTGAGCATGCTCCTCTTCCTAATCCTCCTGACCATCAAACCTTTGAGTCTTATAATTTTGATAGTAGTGATGATGAGGAATATGTCCCTTCTCACTCGAGTGATGATTTTTCCAACTCAAAGCCTGATCCTCCTAGTCCTCTTTGGGCTAGGATAACTTTGTAAAGTGGTGGAGATTTAGTTGGAGTTACTTCAAATATGAGACATACTCGCTCAGATTTCATTAAACCCAATTCTTTGTTTGCCTCTACTTTTGATCCACAGTCTTTCAGGGAGGCTTATGGTATTCCTGAGTGGGATTCTGCCATGGATTAGGAGTATTCCTCTCTCATGAAGAACGATACTTGGGATCTCACCCCTCTTCCAAAAGGAAGAAAAATCGTTCGGTGTAAGTGGGTGTTCCGAACAAAGTATGGAGTAGATGGAGACATTGAAAAGTTTAAAGCATGATTAGTAGCTAAGGGTTTCTCCTAGATAGTTGGGGTTGATTATACTGAAAACATTTCTCCGGTTACGAAGATGACTTCTATTCGACTGACCCTTTCCAATGCCAAAACAAAAATATGGAAATTCCATCAAATGGATGTTAAGAGTGCCTTCCTTCATGGTGACCTAGAGGAAGAGATCTACATGGAAAAACCTCTAGGTTATGTCCATGATCCCTGCCTTGTTTGTAAGTTAAATAAGTCTCTTTATAGCCTTAAACAAGCCCTACAAGATTGGTATTCCAAGATGGACTCCTTTTTACTTACATCAGGGTTTACTAGGTGTCACTCTGATCCAAATGTTTGTATTCTATAGAAAAATGACTCCATACTCATCCTTGTTCTCTATGTTGATGACTTGTTGATCACAAGAAACTCTTCCTCTATCATTGATTATGTGAAGATCGCCTTGACCAACAAGTTTTCCATGACTGAATTAGATATGCTTCATTACTTTCTTGGTATCTAGATTTCACAATCTGACTTAAGAATTTTGACTTCACAACCTAAGTATGCTCTTAACTTGCTTTCACATTTTCAGATGTCCGATTGCAAGTCTTCTCCTACTCCTTTTCTTTCTGGGGTTAAGTTGGTGTCTTATTTCTCTACTCCCTTGGTTAATGGTACCCTTTATCAACAGTTGGTAGAGAGATTGATTTAATTGACTCACACTCAACCAAATTTATCTTATGCTCTTGGGATCATGTCCAGATTCATGCAGGAGCCACATGAGCTGCATTGGAAAGTAGATAAATGGATCCTTCATTATGTTCGTGGTACGTATACTGATGGTATTCATTATTATGAAGGGGTGGATATTGACTTGATTGGGTTCACAGATTCTGATTGGGCCGATGACTTAGATCATTAGAAATCTACCTCTGGCTACAGTTTCTCTATTGGTTTGGGTCATATTAGTTGGTCTAGTAAGAAGCAGAATGCAATTGTGATATATTCTACAGAGGTAGAATACAAAGGAGAAGTTAACATTGCCACAGAGGATATTTGGCTATAGGGTATTCTGATAGAGTTTAGCATCCACTTTCGATGTCCTACCATTATCTATTGTGATAACACAGGCACTATCTTGATTTACAAAAATCTATTTCAGCATCAGTGGATGAAGCACATTGAGATCCATATGCACTTCATATGAGAGCTTATTCATGATGGTATCATCGACATTTAGTATATTTAGACAGATGATCAGATTGCAAATATATTCACCAATCCCTTCACTGAGGTGAAGTTTCTTCACTTACAGTCTCTTCTTAGGGTGAGGTCTTATTTAGTTGTTCATCTTCTCTGAGCTATATAGTCCTTCTCTTATTCTTCTAGGAAGATTTTATTTGTACATGGGCACCTTATCAAGCCTTCAGTTGTCGAGCCCCATTGACACATCTTTCTTATTTTTTTAGGAGTGTCTTCTTGTATTGTCTGACTCATCATATCTGCTACCCTAACTTTGATGAAGGGGGTTGTTAGTGTGTGGGATCCTATGTTTCCTCCACTCACATATGGAGGGTCATCTCACATGGGTTAGGCTTAGGGTTTACTTATGTGTCATGCACTAGGGTTAATCAACACCATATATATACCTTTTCATTTCTGATTTATGAGTATGGAAAGACAATCCATTGTCTTTCTCTATATGTGCAAGATTTATTCTATTATGAAAGTTCTTCCATTGTTTGATCGATTCCTCCTTGTGATTACGCTAGAGCTATTATGTTTCCTTTGGAGTGCAAATTCATCATGGTGCACTATTTTCAATATGATTCTCACAAAATATTTCAAGGAAAAAGATCATCGAAGCATGAAAGCAATTGAGCAAGAATTTCTTAGTGTTGTAATTGTGTTTTGTAGAAGAAAGGGGTGTTGAAGATAGAACAAACAAGTATTTGGGAGGAAGTGTGAGATATTATCTACTTCTCTTTCATACGTATTGTAAATTTTGTACTTGTTATTTTGAAATGGCCAATAAAAGTGGGAAGAAAGAGAAATTTCCCTTCTTGACTGGTTTTCCTCCTCTGGAGGTTTCCAGGATAAAATTTGTTGGTGTTTATGAGCTTAAATTTTTTCTTTCCTACAATTTGTGGATTCTAAGCACAAGCATAATTCATTCACTAGCTATCTCTATCATTTTATAATAGAAAGTAGAAAAACAACATTTAAGTTGTGATTATGTGGATAATTCCAAAGTTGAAGAGTTTACAGATCATTACTCAACAACAACCCCTTTCCACGTGTAATAGTGAATAGGGAGTAGTCTTCTTGTGTAACACACATATAATTTTCTTCACCTTAAACTCATCATCGGGGCCAAACATTTTTTCTAAGCTGACCATCCCTTTAGGCAAATTATTTGACTTCAGTTGAATCACTTGGTCAGCATAGTTGTCATGTAAATCAGCTTGCACACTGTATGAGAAATCAACTTCATTCTGGATGAACTAGATGATCTATGCATCACTATTAAATACTTGCCAGCTGGTTTTTTTATCTGGAATGGATGGTCTAATTACCATCTTAATGTGCTAAGTGTTTCCTTTGAAAAAGTCTTCAGCAAGAGAGAACTGCGAACCAAGTGTGACCACCTGGTCAACTTCCTTATTCATTTTGCGTGGAACCACCTACATATTTAGAGCATCAAATCTCTTAAGGAGGTCCCAAATTCTATGTTTATAAGCTTTGAGAAGCTTATTCCTTGTCATGCACTTGTTGGGGACTTGGTGGATAACCAAATCTAAGTCCCAAAAGATCTGTAGTGCCTTAATCTTCTTCTTTCTAGAAATAAGCAAACCATGCACCAACGCCTCATATTATGCTACATTGTTAGAACATGTAAATTGCAACCTGTGAATGAAGAATAATTTCTCATCCTTAGGGGAAATGAGAATGACCCCTACTCTTGCGTTGTTTTTTCTTCTTGATCCATTAAAGTATAAATTCCATAGACCAAGGTTCTCTTCACTTTTCTTAAGTGTGCACAATAACACAACTTCTTCTTCAAAAATGTAGTAAGTACCAAGCCCAATTTCATAAGCTTCCAACTCTTTAACATATGGGTCAAATTTATGGTGCCTCTCTGCCCACTCATCAAGTACTAGATCCAAAATAGAAGCTAGAAGAGGCGGTTCTTCAGAAACTGAAGCTTGGTCTTCTTGGATTAAATAGTTGTCTTGGAGAGGGGATGGGACATATGATTCTACATGATAGAAAAATATTGGCTTGGCTTGTATGGTCGGGGTACCATACCTTGTCTTGAGTAATATATGGGTCCAATCAGAAGATAAGTAACCACCAACTTTAGCATTAAAATCTCTTGACAGACATAAGGAAATCAAAGGGGGGAGATCAATGATTGACATGTCTTGAATATTTGTCAGACTTGGACATGCATGGAGGTTTAACTCAAGTTACTTGATGATTCCTAGAGTAGTGAAAAATGATCTATCAAGTTTCAGGACTTCTTTTGTTAAGGTGATATACCTAAGACCTAAGACATCAATAATTTTTTTAGGCATGACAGAAGTAATTACACCTGAGTCAATCATGTAGTTATGGACAAGATGTTTTCCTATGATCAAAGACATAGAAGGGTTGGGTTTTATCAATTTTACTTGCTTCTCCTCTTCTTGGTTGATGTTGACTAAAGCACATGGATTCTACATAGATGGATTAGTGTGCGGGATTTGTGCCAGAGCTTCATGTAAAAATTCACACTGGGATGGAATCATCAGGGCATCCCACATTATAACATTTATGTTTTTATTTTTCATCTGGTCCACAATGCTGAATGGAAAACCCACTGAATTGCATATTTGAGGAACAACAACATCCTTTCTTGGTTACTCGGGTGTAGTGATAGAAGTCTTAGCTGGTGCAGAGGCTTGACCTACCAAAGGAGGGGCGCACACCACTTCTAAAGGAGATTTGAGCAGAGCCTCGGGTGTAGGGACTTGATAAATTTTACTAATGGAAGTCTTAGCTACTTCCATTTACTTTTAAGGGTCTTCTTGTGTTGCTAGAGTTGTGACCTATGTGGTAGGCTCGAGCATTCTCTTCTTTCATCTTGTGTTGTCTGCAGCTTGGGCGTGCAGTCTGTTCACATCATCTACAACTTGGTTGATTTCATAGACATCCTCAATGCCAAAGAACATCAAATGTTTTCTTGGAGGAGCTTATGGCCTTTCTTGGTTATCTACTTCAGGTGGGCTTGTTGAAGGCTCATATCTAGAAGTATTTAGGATCATGTAGGCTTGTGCACACACAAAATTAGCATAATGATATTGACTATGAGGCATATTACAAGGAAAAAACCATTCAGACTCATGTGCCATGTTGTTCTAGATTGGGACAAGTGCTTGACTTGTGTTGGGTGCTGGAAGAAGTTGTGTAAGAGGTGGATGTTAATTGCAAAGGAAAGTGCACATTGAAATACCATCTATCATTCTACTAGTTCTATCTGTATATTTGATTCCCTTACTGATTCTGTCAAGGTTGATTGCTCTGTCTTTGTGCCTAATTGGAACTACCTTTGTAGGATTGCGCTTCTATAATGATATGACCTTGTTGGACAAGTTTCTAATTAGGGCTTTCAATTCACCCTTTTCTTTTTATTCTATAGGAAAGTAGGATGTAGATGTAATGTGTTGTGTGCTCTACAATGGAACTGGAGCAACATAAGATTGAGGCACTAGAGACATCTCTAGGAACAAGGGCACAAGAGGCCTATGTGCTAACTTACTAGCTTGAATGAGACTGTTATCTGCCCTTATTGCAATGTTTTATGCAACAGGTAAGGTTATACCTCCCATGGATTGAATCATAACTAAAATGTCACTATTTAAAGCCCTTAGATATTACAAGAAAGCATGATGGGATGTAGGCCTTACTACTTGAGGAATTATATCCCAAGTCTTATGGAATCTGATGTTAAAATATGTTATCTGCTCGTTTGGTGTGCACTTTTTTGTAGTCATATGCTCCAACAATGATATATGATCTAATTTATCTTCAAAGTAATTACATAGATCCGTTCCAAGCTCATCCCAGGTAGCAATAGATGTAGGTATCAGGCGATGGTACCATTGGAGTGCTTTATCCTTGAAAGAGGCTGCCAACAACCTGACAACAACATCATCATGTGTAATTAGATAGACAGAGCATATATTGGCCACATTTTGAATGTGTTCAACAAGGGTGACTTGATTTTATGCTATGAAGTATGGAATACTCTTGAGCGCGACTACTGACATATCATGCTGGGCATTGAGATTTAGCGGGCTTCCACCAGTGAAACTTGCAATGTTCCTTTAAGGAGGAGGAGGTTGAAGTGCCATAGTAGGGCACACTTGTCTATTTTGAGGAGGAGTAGAGTGTGTGTGATGCATTGGATATGGGGATGCATGCACAGAAGATCTGATGCATGTGCATCTTGGTGAAAGATGAATTTATTCAAAGGATCCTTTAGCTACAACACTCTTTTTGGTATGTAATCTTCTCATAAAAGGTGGACAGGACTGTAAAATAGGAGCTCTGGAAATGTTGGGAGTCATCAGATGTGTTAAAATAAGCCTCTAGAGGATGGAAATACTAAGTTCACACACTAAAACTTAGCATTATGAAATTTAATCTTTCACTGCTTGTCCCACTAGACATGCTAGAAACTGTTGGTGGTCAAACTTTCACCCATGTCTCATATCTGGAAGAACTGGGTCATCTGAGACAACAATGGAACCGTCTCTAAGTTGTCAGACCTTGCATGCTTGAGACAGATCTTTGGAGAAGGTCGGTTCCTCTATCTATTTGTACTGCTACTGGTACTCCTAATTTTGAAAGGGAAAACTAAGCTAACAATGCCAAGGGACCAGGGATAGAAGGATAAGCGGAAGGAAAACTAATCTAAGGAAGGTAATAACAACAGAAAAAGAGGGATGAACACTATCTGTTCTGAGCAAAAATAAAGGGAAAGGCATGAAAGAAGGATAGGAAAGTGTAGCACAACTAAAACACATTTACCAGATTAGTTTCATGGAATACAACTAAAAATAGAACTGCAAGGGACATAGAATGACACAACAAACACACAATGTAAAAAAAAGGTAAAAAGAAAGAATAAAAACACTCTTAGGACAAAGAATAGTCACAAAATGATGATTCCATTACTTTTAGAAATGCACATAACTGTTACAATGGAAAAAGAGGCTGATATACACATGCACGAGCCAGATATAGAGGTCTGCAACTCAAAATAAATAAATATGAAGTCCTTAGAAATGTGCGTAAGGATCTAAAGTGTCCAACCTTAATGATGATCCCAATTCTTACATTTATAAACAAATCGATGAAAGAAGAAGAGAATAAGGAGGGAAAACCTAAATTTTAAATACAACCACCAACAAGAAAGATTCAATGCCTTCGAATCCATCTAAAAATATGTCAAATACATTTCCCTAAGTCTATTTGATGTATTGGAGAAGGAAAGAGGGAAAATCAGATCAAATTAGATGGTTGGAATAATCAGATCTATTCATTATTACCCAGAACAACATTTTCCCATTTCTCACCTACCAGATCCACCAATAATTTGAATTTGAATGTCTAGTACTATAGCCCACGTCAGCAGCTATCGATTAAGACTAGGCATATGCCGATCAGATATTTGTGGTGAAAGATATGGTTATCAAAAAAATTTCAGAAACGTCTGCACACGTAAGACACATGGTGCACACTGATTAGTCAAGGAGATGACCAAATGTACAAATGCTTTTTCATTTTCTGCCACGTGTCACTTATTGATTTACTACAAGGATTTAGTGCCCTATTGGTGTGCTTTGACTTGTTGCATGTCCCACACTCAAGCATGTCAGAGAATGACATGGCACAAAATGTCATAGAAGAAGGTGCAAAGGTATGGGTGTGTAAGAATGAGGCACAAGAAGAAGGTAGAAGGAAGGCACACAAAATTGCAATGCGCATGAAGGAAATCAGGAAAACTGTGGAGCGGAAAACATATGGTCAAGGATCTATTATTACAAAGTAATGTATGGGGCATGTGAGAGTGCCATGGACTTATCTGATTGAAGCAAGTGTAAACCACACATGTAGGTTGAATAACTGTTAGGAATAAGGAAAATCCTCAGAAGATGTGCACAAGATAAGAGTGGAATAAAGAGGAAAAGGAAAATGGAAAAGGGAGAAGGGGAAGAATGAAAGGACGCGTGAGGAAACGGTGACCAAGTGAATGTGACAAGGAGATAACTGAGGTGTGCACCACTTGCAAAGAAGATATTTGAGCTATAATATGTATGTAAGTTGTCTAAATAACTAGGAGAGTTATTTGGATAACAGTTAATGTGGAGGATACAAAGGCAGAGGTCGCGTTGGTGGAAGAGATGAATTCCCACAAGGAAATTTTTATACATGTGAATCCTTATAGGTGTGAATGCCCTCATAACATTATTTTCTCATGGTGTGGAAAGAATCAAAATTTTGAGGAATGCTCAGATTTGTATGAGCATATGAGAAAGTAGCACAAACATGATAAGGGCACGTGAATGGTTAGAGTTCAACACACTATGAAAGATCATTGGATGCCAAAGATAGTACCTAACCCTAAGATGATACCTATATTGGTGACTATATGTGTGGAGGCTATGTGTGCACATGAGACTCTGAAGCAAAAACTTGTTATTACAAAACATGAGGTATTGCATGCAAAGTATCCAAATCCTGTTCATAAGAAGGAAGTCTATCAAGAAACTATGGAGGTTATTAGGAATTTTTAGGGTGAAATACAATGCTTGGAGGAATATTTGTAGAAGCTTGAGGAGGCCAAGGTAGTTGAACTTCTTCAAAAATATGTTGATGAACTGAAGGAGGTTCGTAAGATGTTGCGTTAAGAAAACATCATTTCATTTTTAGGGGAATGGTTAAGGGAGAAGGTGTTGTGTGTTGGAGTTGAGTGCGAGTGATATATATTCCATGTGAACTTACCTCCTCGTAGTCTTGATTATGACAAAGATATCACCTTGAATGCAGTTTTTGATAGATGGTTATTGAGTAATATACTGATTGATACTGGTGCAAAAGTGAATGCACTCACCTTGGATGTGTGGAATCAGATGGGGAGGCTACCATTACATCCATCTTTAAATGTGTTATACATGGGAAACAAAACCAAAGCCACCCCCATTGGAGTCTTGAAGGATGCCAATATTACTATACAAGGGGCCAAGTTTACTAGGGAATTTGAGGTCTTGGTGCTTGTAGAAGTAGATAGTTTTCCATCTTTACTTGGGTTTCCTTGGTGCTATGTGAATAATGCTAACTTGCACTTCAATAAAGGTTATATCAGTTTTGAGAACAAAGAGGAGTGCATGATTATTCCTTTGAAAGACATAAAAGATTCACATTATGTGGAACCTTTGAGTTAAGAGGATTTGAACAAAATTTATTTACACACTATTAGAGATCCTGAAGTACTTGATCCATCGAAGGAAGGTGTTATTCAAATGGATAATGCACTGTCTATGAGTGATATAAACAACATTTCTTTTGAAAAATAGGTGCATGGGACTTATGAAATAGTTAGGCATGAGATGAAGAGTGCAACTACTTGTGTAAGTAGGCTGTGATGTGCTATGAGTTTGGGTAGTAACCAAGTACCAAGATACACTAGTGAAGGAAATACTGACATATTTCTACGTGCTATGGAAGCCCAGTGGAAAGATAAAGTGGAGAGAAGGAATATGTTGGTATATACCTTGCATGGGACACTGGCACACTGGTGGATTACACACAGACATAGTCTTTTAGAGTGGTGAGAGGTGAGAATCACTTTCTCTACTAGATTTCTTAGGAACAATGTGCCTACCAAGACATGTGAATTTCATAGGGGGCCTGACGCTTTGCATCACGTTCAAGAGTTTGAGAGGATTTAGATAGAGGGACAAGAGGCCTTATAACCTTCACTGTGGGTGCATAAGTTCTACTTCAATTTGTGTGACCGTGTGCATGCAATGTATGTTTATGCAGAGTTGAATCGAGAAACATGGAATCTGTAAAAACTGACTACAAGTATGATTCAAACCTTTTGATATTTTTCTACTAAACCACTGGTGAATGAGGCATTATAGATTATACAATGCTTCAATATGGGAGATAGTGCAAAAGATGAGGAGATTATTCACGAATTACCAGGTGAGTCAAATGTGGCATGAAATTTAAAGAATATGAGACAAATGAAGAAAAAAATGGGCACACCTAGTTAGAAAAAGAAAAAGGAAAGTTTGTTTACATGATTGATGATGAGGAAGTAGAAAATTTAGATGTTGATCACATTATAGGTACGCGCGAGGTCTTAGACAGTCCAGATGAAAACACATGCGCTTACCATGGGTATATATAAATGAAGATGGTCAACATTGGGACAATTGAAGAACTTAAAGGGGCCATCATTGGTGATTATTGGTCAGACTGAGAGGTTACAAAGATAATTGAGATGATGCATGAATTCTAGGACTTATTACTTGGAGGCTATCATGATTTTAAAGGGCTACATCACTCTTTGGGTGAGATGATGATCAAATTAAAGGAAGGTGCACACTTGGTTAGGAAGAGGCCTTACAGGATGAATCCTAATCTTTGTGTTAAGGTAAAGGAAGAGATTGATAAGATGTTAAATTTTGGCATCATTGAGCCCATTATGGAGTCAGAGTGGGTTAACCCTATGGTAATAAGTATCATGAAAGATGACAGGATAAGGATCTATGTATACTACATGAAGTTGAATGATGTTTGTGTTATAGATCCTTTCCCCACACATTTTACTGAGGAGATCTTGGAGGGTGTAGTAGGGTGTAATATCTACTCCTTCACTTATGGATTTTATGGATATCATTCGGTGCAGATTGTAAAAGAGGATCATGAGAAGAAAAATTTCACCACTAAGTGGGGAAGTTTTGTATACACAGTTATGCCTTTTGAATTGAAGAATGCACCTGCAATATTTTCACGTATTGTTGTGCAAGCATTCTAGGACTTCATTCATAAGTTTTTATTAGTTTATTTGGATGATTGGAATTTTTATGGGATGGTAAAAGATCATTGTGATAATTTAATACTTATGTTTGAGAGGTGCCCAGAGTTGAACATATCCCTAAACATAAAAAAGTGCATCTTTACTACACTTTTTGGAACTTTGTTAGGACATATCATATGTAAATAAGGATTATTGGTAGATCCTGCTAAGGTTACTGTCATTTTGGGCTTAGAGGAACTTACTAACCAGAGCGAGGTGCATAGATTCTTGGGGCACAAAGGTTATTATAGGAAGTTTATCAAGGGTTATGCTAGGATTACCACACCCTTGGAGGAATTGTTGAGGAGTAAGGGAAAGTTTCATTAGGGAGAGGTGCAACACTGTGCGTTTGAGACATTGAAGGAAAGGCTTACTTCTACACCTATTCTACACTTTCCTTCAAGGACTAAAACATTCCATGCACACATGGACACCTCTAGCATGGCCATTGGTGCAGTATTAGCCCAACCTAGAGAGGGTATTGTTGATCATCCTATTTTCTTTGCAAGTAGGAAATTGACCCCGACTGAACAAAAATTATACAAGTACAGAGCATGAATAATTGTCTATGATTTATGTGTTGCACAAGTTTAGGAAATATTTGTTGGAAAATCTATTTATATTTTATACAGATCATATGACACTTAAGTATTTGGTCAATAAGCCTGTTTTTCAAGGGCACATATGTAGGTGGATTCTCTTGTTCCAATAATTTGACTTTATAGTGGTGGTAAAGCTAGGAAACAGTAACTCAGGACCAGATCATTTATCAAGGATTAACTCAAGTGAGGATGTGTGGAGCATTGAGGATACAATATCGGATGCACAACTTTTAAGATTGAATCGTGCACCCTCTGACTTAGAGGATATTTTTGTATTCTTGCGAACTGGTGTGGTACCTAAAGGGATGAAGGATTTGGAGAAGAAACAATTTCCATACACGCCACACTTTACATGTTAATTAGTGGGGATTTATACAAGTTGGGTCATGATGAGGTTTTACACTGATGTGTACTTGAGCATGAGTGTACTACCATTATGGAGGAAAATCATGGGGTGATTGCAAGTGGACATTATGCAGGAAATTATACCACGGTTAAGATTCTATTGGTAGGCATTTGGTGGGAAACAATTTACAAGGATTGTATAGAATATTGTAAGGTCTATGACCATTATTAGCACCTTAGAAATCTTGGGAATAGAAATGAAATTCCTTTAAGGCCTATTTCTACTGTAGAACCTTTTGAAAAGTGGGTAATTGACTTTGTGGGTCCTATTTCCCCACCCACGTGCATGACTAGATCACGCTATATTATAACTTTTACAGATTATCTTACAAGGAGGATAGAAGAAGCTCCTATAAAGGATTACACAAAAAATATAACAATTTTCTTATGGGAGAATATAATCAGTAGGTATGGATGTCCACTGAGTCTGATAAGTGATAGGGGAACTCGTTTTCTTAATGAAACCATCAGGATACTATTGATAAAATTTATGGTGGCACACCATAAAAAAACACCCTATCACCCACAGGCCAAGGGTACTATTGAGGATTTTAAACAAATATTGGGAGATACTGTTGTTGAAAATTCATAGCACCCCTAGATGCTGGTCAGGTTTCTAGGTTGACCATACTATCATCCAGTGTGATTGCACAACATTGAAACCTCTCTACAAGTGTGGGACTTGTAAAATGAGAGAGGAATCTCCAGAGAAGGCTGGTTCCTGCTCCTAAATTACCTACCACAAGCTATTTCAGTGCAGGCAAGCTAATCGAAACCTAATCTAACCATGCCAAGGAGACAGAGAGAGAGAGAAAAGGGAAAAACAACAAAAGCCTACACTAAAATGGTGATACACTAGAGAAGGAGAATGTTGAACATCTATCAAAACTGCCATGGAACAAGGAGAGGTGAGCAATGGGAAGGATGGATAGATGCATCACAAACCCAAAGATAGATTTCACACAGAAAATGTCCCAAAAGTCCATGAACACAGCTCCAGACCTGTAATGAACATTAGAACATGCGCAAATACCTGTAATGAAGAGAGGCAAGAAGAAAATAAGAAAAAAAATGAGCAAGGATGGACAGATGCATCACAAAACACATTTTTTGTTTCTCTAGATGTTTGCACAGAACATCATTTCAATAGTAAAAGGCAAAAACACCATTACAGAGTAGGGGAGGAGGTTCGAACTCCATTTTTTCAACCCTGGAGAAGAAAAAAAAGGGAGGGCAGAGCTGAAAAGATGAACAACCACTTGGAAAGAAGCCCCTCCTTACAATTTATAGGAAGAAAAAGAGAGGGAGAAGAGAGGAAATCTGAAATCTGCCGCAACCACCTCCAGACTACATTTAAGTCATATCATTATGGCGGTAGGTGAGAACCCCAGTGAACCCAAAAGTGATAAACTGTATTTTGCATTTTTAAGAATTTGTTCTCGCCCAATTAAAGATATCCATTAGTTGGATAGAGGACCTTGTAAGCTTTCCAAAAAGTCAAACCTTGCATGAATCTGAGCTCCCAGTCAAAAGTTATGGCCATCTGAATATCTGTGCCAGGGTCTACTTCCTGTTAGTGCTCAAAATGTTGCGCCTCCTGAAGGTGTGCCATAGGTGCATCCATGTGTGTGTCGACATCCCTTTATGTGTGCCAAGGGCATGGATTTTACCCTGTCGAAACTCATTGTCATGCACCATTTCCGTGCGCCAAGGGCGCATCCTTTACCCTGTCAACACTCATTGTCGTGCGCCATTTTTGTGTGCCACTTTCCTGCGCCTTGGTGCATACATTCTCGTATTGACACCCATTTTCATGTGCCTTTTTCATGCACCAATTTCTTTCACCTTTTGAATGTCAGGGATTTTAGCTTCTTTGATTTCTATATTCTCCTGTTCGTTTATATCTACCCGGGGGGGGGAAGATATATACAACAATTTGGCAACTCAACGGGATCACTTGCCTGCTAGGTAGAAGATTAGTGGCCTTTTAGCAATCCATTGGGCATGGAGTCATAAGAAATAAACTAAAACGAACCTGATATCTGGTATGAACCTTGTAAAATTCCCCTAAGCCACTTAAAAACCGTTGAATTTAGAGTTGTTCTCACCAAAATGCCACTGAAATGAACTGTGCCAGAGCGAAACCAATAACAGCAAAAACTATGTACAAAACTAAAAATCATACATGCTTCAAAATGGAACATGCAGAGTGTGCATAAGCACTTCTTCTACTGAAAGCAAACCTACCTACTCTACTCTAACTTGGAAGAAAAGGCAAGCTAAGCAAACCCTGCAACTGGTTTTTCAAAATAGCTTCCTTTCTTCAAAATTGGCAGCCATGCAAATGATTTGGAGCTGATCATGACTGTTAGGGTGGATGGAAAATCAACAAGAAGCTGGTCTTCCACCCAAATCATCAAGGTATCAGCTGAAGGCAATTTCAATACCTCTTTTAGTTTCCCTGCATTTGGATTGAAGAGGTATGACAGTTGATCCTTGGTACTTTGTAGCTCACCCTCATGCTTAGAAGCAAGCATGACTGGTTGTGACTTCTCCTTTGGCTCCAATAAAGCCAAATACCTGATTGGGCAAGGTCTGATCCATTTGATATGCCCATAGCTCTGATTTTCAACTCCAAAAATGGAGTTCTCTTATAGACCCTCCTGAGTGGATGGTGTGGAAGAAATGGTGAAATTCCTCTGTCCTTTCTCTTCGTCCAATGAAGAACATGAAAGATTAAAATCTTCCAATCTTGGTTCCAACGAGCTGCTATAATATGTAGGCTTCTGCAAACAAATTCTCCCCTTCATGACAGTAGACTCGAGTGTTGGAATGTGGATGATGAAAGAGAGAATGGTGGAAACTCAACCGGCTCTTCTCCATCAAAACGTTCCTCCAAATCTAACAGATAAACTGCCTCATGGCTGCCCTACTGCAAATGCTCAACTTCCTCCATGGTGTCTACTTGATCTGTAACTTGACCACCATGGTTTCCTTCATCCTCCAGCATTGAGTTTTAGGGATCAAACTCTTCTTCAGCACTAGAACTCGAGAGAGATGAAGTAGAAAGAAGAACTGAAGGTTCTCCTGTAGCCTGCTTTGTGCTCAAAGCCCTTGGATCTGCAATTTTCTCCTCCACAACTAGAATGTGCTCCTCTTCTTTTGGATTTGGAGCATCTTCTCCTTCCTCCAATGTTTGAAGACAATCTTGCTCTTGATTGAACTCTTCCTCCAGCATGAAGTTTGTTAAGTCAAACTCTTCAATCTGCTGCTCTAGAGGACAAGTTGGGACATCAAGATCTTCTTCTTCTGCTACAACAAAATTAGTCCTAACCACCATTTGTTCAACCTTAGCCTCTTCTGCAGGATTAACCATCAAGGGGATCTTTGTTATCCCAAATTTGGCAGCCCAACTCCTCAAGTTTTCTGTCATTTCTTCTTTTCTTGGCTCTTCCTCTTGCTGTCCTTGATGACTGTTTTTTGCAATTTCTTTTTCCCCACATGGAATTGGGAATGCAAGAGGAGGGATGAGTTGAAACCTGATTGATTTGGCATTTTTTTGTGGTGGTGGAGGAGGTGAAACCTCTTGTTTCTTTGGAGTGGAAGGTATTTCATTTCACTCTTGTGGAGGGGATGACTGTTTAAAAGGGAAAAGGATAGAAGAATTGAGATGAGGTGGAAGGCTAGGAGGTAGAGAAATGGATTCAACACTTGGGACAAAAAATGGAGAGTTTAAAACTTGACACTGCTAAGATAAAATAGATTGGGAAAGAGGAAAAGAAAAGGCATGAGATGGTGGAATACTCCTCTCATACACCTCTATTTCTTCAATCCACTTTGCAAGCAATGGCAGCGTTGCAATCTTGAAGTCAAGCTTCTCTTGAGGGCTGTAATGCCTTGGAAAAGGTCCCACCCATGGACAAGGTTCTCTGCAACTGATTCCAAATGCTTTCATTTGTGTTTGAGCCCTAGACTGCACCATCTTTACCTCCATCTTTTGGATTTTCTCCAATAGACCAGGATCTTGCATCTGATTGTCTTCATTATATGCACACTTCTGCTCTTGGAAAGCTCCGTAGCCAAAATGATTTTGGCATTGCTGCTCATATGGGTATGCATAATGATCTTGAACTTGTACAAAATGATGATTTGGAGGATTTAAAAAACATGTTGGAGGTGTGATATACTGCTGTTGTTGATGTGAAATCCATGATGGAAATGAAGTCATGATTGCACAACTTCATGGAATGGAAAAGAATGAAAGAGATGGAAAGAAAGATGCATGGAAATGGACAGAAAACAGGTCTGCAACTCAGAGAATGAGTTATTTACCAGATGGAGTCGCCAAATGTGCTTTTGAAAGTGCCTCCAAAAGGCTGAATCTTTAACAAGAACACACTAACCTATCAAAGATAAAGTGAAAGACCTCTAAGGTCCCACCAGGCATGCCAAAACTGTTGTTGCAAATTCACAGCACCCCTGGATGGTGGTCAGGTTTCTAGGTTGACCATACTATCATCTAGTGTGATTGCACAACATTGAAACCTCTCTACAAGTGTGGGACTTGTAAAATGAGAGAGGAATCTCCAGAGAAGACTGGTTCCTGCTCCTAAATTACCTGCCACAAGCTATTCCAGTGCAGGCAAGCTAATCTAAACCTAATCTAACCATGCCAAGGAGACAGAGAGAGAGAGAAAAGGGAAAAACAACAAAAGCCTACACTAAAACGGTGATACACTAGAGAAGGAGAATGTTGAACATCTATCAAAACTGCCATGGAACAAGGAGTGGTGAGCAATGGGAAGGATGGACAGATGCATCACAAACCCAAAGATAGATTTCACACAGAAAATGTCCCAAAACTCCATGAACACAGCTCTAGACCTGTAATGAACATTAGAACATGTGCAAATACCTGTAATGAAGAGAGGCAAGAAGAAAACAAGAAAAAAAAAAGAGAAAGGATGGACAGATGCATCACAAAACATGTTTTTTGTTGCTCCAGATGTTTGCACAGAACATCATTTCAATAGTAAAAGGAAAAAACGCCATTACAGAGCAGGGGGGAGGTTCGAACTCCATTTTTTCAACCCTGGAGAAGAAAAAGAAGGGAGGGCAGAGCTGAAAAGATGAACAACCACTTGGAAAGAAGCCTTTCCTTACAATTTATAGGAAGAAAAAGAGAGGGAGAAGAGAGGAAATCTGAAATCTGCCCCAACCACCTCCAGACTGCATTTAAATCATATCATTATGGTGGTAGGTGAGAACCCCAGCGAACCCAAAAGTGGCAAACTGTATTTTGAATTTTTAAGAATTTTTTCTCACCCAATTAAAGATATCTAGTCATAGTTGGACAGAGGACCTCGTAAGCTTTCCAAAATTCCAGCCTTGCATGAATCCGAGCTCCCAGTCAAAAGTTATGGCCATCTAAATATTTGCGCCAGGGTCTACTTCTTGTCAGCGCTCAAAATGTTGCGCCTCCTGAAGGTGCGCCATAGGCACATCCATGTGTGTGTCGACATCCCTTTATGTGCGCCAAGGGTGTAGCTTTTACCCTGTTGACACTCATTGTCATGCGCCATTTCCGTGCGCCAAGGGTGCATCCTTTACCCTATCGACACTCATTGTCATGAGCCATTTCTATGCGCCAAGGGCGCATCCTTTACCCTATCGACACTCATTGTCGTGCGCCATTTCTGTGCACCACTTTCCTATGCCTTGGCACATACATTATCATGTTGACACCCATTTTCATGTGCCTTTTTCGTGCGCCAATTACCTACGCCTTTTGAATGTCAGGGATTTGAGCTTCTTTGATTTCTATATTCTCTTGTTCGTCTATATCTACCCGGGGGGGGAAGATATATACAACAGATACATTGACTAAGTTTTGTGATGTTGGAAGGAAATACTGGGATGAAAAAGTCTCTGCTGTACTTTAGGCATACATGAAAACTTTCAAATGACTTAACAAAGCCACACCTTTTTAGTTGGTGTTTTGCGTAGAGGTTGTTTTACCAATGGAATTCATGTTACCCTCCTTACGCATTATGCACACAAGAGGATTAGATGATGAAAAATAACTTGAAGAGCACATTGATAAACTGATGTAGTTGGATGAAAGACACATTATCGCTTGTTGGAGTCAGAAGATAGAAAAGGGAAGGAAGAAGGCATGACACGATATACATATTAATAATAAGCATTTTGAAGTTAGAAAAATGGTTCTTTTGTATGATTCAATTTTTTTATGCCACCTTGTAAAGTTCCAAGTGCATTGGTTGGAACCATATGTTATGAATTACATACTTGATTCAAGCAATTGCTAGCTATAAGTGCTGGATGGAACAGGATTGCCCAGTTTTTTCAACGGAAGTAGGTTGAAGCCCTATAATAAATAAGTCTTCTTGGTGTTTTTAATAAGTTAGTATTGCTATTAGATAATATTTCCTTTAATGAATTCCTTTCATGTGCTTCCATTCAACGTTTTTATGCTTTGTCAATTTAGTTATGTGTTTTGTTGTAATAAGCATGCTTACACAATAGAAGTTGATTACTATATATTGAATTCATGCACAGAGGACCAAGCATTATTTTAGTGCAGGGTGGAGTATATACAAGATAAATGGTCCAAGTTTGAATGTTCTCTAGAAGATCGGTTATGTATAGAGAAATATTGTGCAGGTGCTTGAAGTAAGGGTTTATATAAATAAAAATTGCTCATGAATAAAGACCATGTATGGATGAATGGACACACAATGTAACATAAGGTAGGCTACAGTAGTAGAAACTACTTGGTTTGAGGCACATTAGATAGGAACCTCATCACATGAAGGCACGCGTAAGGGAATTTATGGCTGAGAAGTAGTTAGTACGCTAGAAGGTTCTGACTAGGGCATAGAAAAGGAAAGAAACACAATTTAATGTTGAGTATGGTAGCGGGTGGAGAGAAATAAATTTGTAGGAATTTACAAAAGTTATAAAAGGCACGCTTGCATTATTATTTTGACCTTGCATTGAGAAATGTTTGAGTGAGTTGGAGAGTGAGTGAGGTCGAGAAAGCATGACAGAGTTGTGATAGAGATTGAACTAGACACATTTGTGAATGGGATTAGTTGGTGCTCCATTACAGAGAGTGTTTGAGTGAATCAAAGGCATGTGGGGAATAAAATCGGAAAGTTATGGTTCAAGTTTGAAGCTATGGCACACAGGTTTTAAGTTACAACACTCGATTTGATTGCAAGAACATTGTTTTATTATCGTTATGGCACCTAAGTGAGCACCTGGAGTGACTAAAAGGGGAAGGAGGCAAAAGGAAGTGGTATTAGAGGTAGAAGATACCCTTGAAAGTTTATTTTCAGAGATGATGCACCCTGAAGAGGTATTCATGGGCCAAGATTGGGATTCCCATATTCGATGCAACAAAGTGAGTGACTACAACCATCGAAAAAAGGATAACAAGGATGAATTGGACAAACTTCTGGTGGTAAAAATATCTCTGTGAACAGAGAATGACATGGTTGTTTGCAATGATGCAGAAGAGAAACTGTTATCAAATGTGGGAGGTTTACATCTCTATGAGCTGCTATATTTTGGAAATCCAGAAAGCCTGTACCAATAGCTGAAGAGTCGAGTCCATGAGGACTTATTTTATTTTGTTGCACATGAAATGAGACTTACCATGCCCTTAATTGGGATATTGATAGGGTTAAGAAGCTTGGGAACCAAGACCAACAGTGACCTTATAGATGATGAAGGCATAGAGGCAGCCAAAAAATTTCTATCTTATGTGAAGGGAGGGTGCAAAATGGATATCTACAAGCTATAAAAATACCTAGTGATCTAGGAAATTGTGCATATCCTTAAAAAGATGAATAACCAGGAATGATGGAGTCAAGTGAACATAATGTGGCTATATATTGATAAGAAGATGATGGAAGGAGTCATTTACAATTTGTCTAACTTCATTGTTGAGACTATCATTGTAGAGGTTCACAAAAGGGGATAAGATAAGTTTTGGCGCTATCCTTTTGTCCATTGTGTTTATAGAGATTGGAGTGCATGAAAAGAGAAAATAAAATATTTGGAAATCCCCTAAAGAGAATAAGTCCCTTGTATATATATTTTCAAAATATACATGCGATGGATCCATGAGTGGACCTTGTAAGAAAAGGGTAGAACTCTGGTATGAATGCTTGCGCACTGCATTTAAATATGAGTGGAGAATACCTGAGGATCTTCCTTAGATATTGGAGAAGTAGGCTCAGTTTGTTGTTTATCAACATTTTTACATAGGGTGCTTTGGAATGAAGGATGGAGTGTGAGCCCCTGGTGTAAGCTCTCGTATGCTTTTACAACGCACTCCTTGTAGGAATATGTACATAGGTTTTCAAATATGTGTTGGTTGATCTTCAATGTAGATAAAGTAGACTATGATTATCATACACTTTGGAAGACATATGTCTACCTTGGTAAGTCTACTTGTATTGAGAAGTTAATTTTAGATGATATCAATATAAATTCTACGAGTTTGGAAATTGGGAAGGCTGAAGTAGCCAAGGTATACATTTACCTTAAGCCCAAGTTGGAAAATGGAAAATACATTGAGAATGAATTCAAGCTGCCTAAATTTCCCAAGGGGAAACATACTGTGGGCTCATTGTAGGATGAGGAGTCTACTTTTCCCCTTGATGATGAAGGAGAAGAGGAGGAAGAACTAAGGGAAGATAGTGGTGGCCTTTAACATGGTAGAAGAAGGCAACCAACTATAGGAGAGAAGAGAATTCAAGATACAAATCCTCCAAGGGAAGAAGAAGGTGAAGAAGAAGGGGTGGAAACAAGCATTGTGGGGATATGTTCAGAAGAGGGCCCTGAGGGCCAGCAATTTAGGATAGTATTGAGGAGAACAAGGACTCAAGGAATAGGCATGGGGCCATCAAAACCACTAAGGAGGTCACCTAGAAACTCTCATGTGAAGACAAAACCGAGAAAGAAAATTCATAAGTACATCCCCACTAAGGATAGTTAGGGTGATAAATCAGAAGAGAACACACAGAAGACTCCTGTTAACAATGTGGATGCATAGGAACCTTGGGGAAAAGAGTTAAAACTTGATGTAGGGGGGTTGGAAGAATGGGAATTAGGCAATGACACTGCTGATACAGAGAAGGGTAAAGATAAGGGTGAACCATCCAGTGTGCCTACTGATACACATACCGGTGAGGGACCAATGATTGATGTAGGAGTGAACATTCCAAAAGGTAAGTGCACATGGGGAGAGAAAGATGAAGAAATTTGTAAAACTCCTACAACTAGTTATATCAATTATCCTACCAAGTTCATTCGTGCTAGGTTCCAAAGTACTTTGGAGCCCAAGGAGCTTTATGGATGGGAGTTGATGGATCCTGAGATGGAAACCACATGCAACCATAAGTAGTTATTTTGGAGTATGTAAAATCACATGGATGAGCCTAATTTTGATGTGTGTGAAGAATTGTGTGTCTCTCAATGGACGAAGAAAGCCCCGCATTCCCACCATGTAACGATCAAGCTGACTTAGTTTTCAGATGAAAAAGTAAGGAATGTATTGACAAAGGTATCTGTAGAGGTTGTGCGTAGAAATATAGATAAAGTGAAAACTATTCGGACTTTGTTAGAATATAGAAAGGATAAAGAAGTAGAGATTAAGTTCTTGACAGAGGAAAAGAAGAGAGTTGAGGTGAATTCACCTGTCGTACTTGATATGGCAGACTAGATCAATGATTAAATTTTTAAGGTAAGGCCACATTTGGAAGAGAGATTGGCTAAGAGATTCCCCTATGTTATGCATTATTTGCACACATTGGTTAGATGAGGGTACAATGTGGATGCCAAAGTTGAAGGATGCTGCAATACATGTGGAACAAACTAAAGAAACGATAGCACACCGAATAACAAGTTATGCATCTTTGCTCCAAACTTTTAAAGATGAGATGAAGAGGGAAGATTTGGATTTGAGTATGTGTGCAAACCCTGAGGAAATAATCAAGACAAGGAATCTAGTGGAGGAAAATGAATTCCTTGCAACCAATAACAATGAAACGATTAGGTGCGAGGAGAGATTGATATTATTAGCAGAAAAGTGTGATTTACTCACATCAACCCAAGACACTCATAAATATAGAATAAAGGAGATTGGGAAGTTGATATCACAATGCATGGATGTGATGATCTCAAGTCTAAAAAAATTTCTTAGAGTGTCACAAAATGAGGGTGAAACCATGAGTATGGATGAAATGGAAGGTGCACTTGCATATATCCCTGAAAATATGAATAAGGAGCTCAAAAGTGAATATCCTAAGTTACTACTTCCTTCAGAGGGGTAGGGAACCTAGATTATTTGTGGTATTTATTCATTCATTATGTGTAGAACATTATTTTACTCCTTAGTTTTATTTTTGGTGGAAAGATAAGGCATGATTACCCATTGCTGAGGGTGGAAATGAAGCAAGTGTGGGAAATTGTTGGGCTAATGAATTACAGCCTAAGTATTGAAGGCACATAGGTACACACGGAAATGTAGTAGAAAAGGGTGTGCCTGGGAAAATATGAGGTCGAGACTTAGTCGTTTTGCTTAAAGTGGGCTAAAGATAGGTTTAAGTGCGGGGAACACAAAGACATGAGGACTTGGAGACTAAGTAAAGGCTATTTTGGACAAGTGGAAGATCAAGCGACATGCAATGTTTTGAGCTAATAATAGGATCTGAACTAGGAGTTAATTATATGATATCTATTATTAGAGAAGTTTGCATGATTTTGTATTTATCTTGTAGCAACACATGGCTATTATTAACATGTAGCTTATTTTGAGGATGCATAGGTGGTGAAGGGAAAGTACCCACCCCTATATATATATATATATATATATATATATATATATATATATATATATATATATATCTATGTGGTTAGATATTGGTTATTTACTCATTTGTAAATAGATCGTGCATAGTAAATATGATTCTAATTCTTGTTTAATCCTTCGTGCACTAAGGTTGTGATCTAGATCTATTTATGCTTTAATTTTGAATGCTTATTATGGATCTAGATTATATGTTTCTTTATCATGCTAACTCCTTGCCAAAGCTTCCATAAAATAGGGACTTTCTACCCTTGCGCACTTCGGGTGAGTGCTCAGGTCTACTTGGGTGATGTATCAACGCACCTTAGGTTGTTTGGTAAAATAAAAGACTACCTATGATGATGTTTGTATAGCGAGTGGGTTTTGGATAATGGAAAATGGTTAGGGATAGTATTGGGATGGAAAGGTGGTGGATAGAGATGTAAAAGGATAAGAATTCCTTGGTTAATGAAGTTTTGGACATAAGACTGAATTGAATACAACGATTGGTCGAGTGTCCATGGGTGTGATGGAATTCACAATAATAATGTTCGCGATACCAAGATGGTTTGGGAAGGTTTTGATTGTGTGATTCTATTAGGGGATGAATGATCATGTTGAAAGTTTTTAGACAATGAAAGATAGTGGTCAAGGATTCTCCTAAAGGAGTGAATTGGTTTGGGTTAAATGGTTATGGGGGAGTAGGAAGTAAAGGATCAAGATTGGGTGGATTATGAGATGTGTTGTTAGATTTGGATTAAATGGTTATTCCGTAGAAGATGAATGGGATGGATTAGGCTTGAGGACCAAAGTGGATGGTTTGGGATTTGGGGTTGAAGTAGATTTGGTTAATTTTAGATTAGTTGGAGTATGTGGTTTTGAGGTAGATGGTTTTGGATTAGGATGATATTGTTTAGAATTAGTAGATGTAGATGAAAGGGATGATGTAGATTTAGATGAAGGGGATGGGTTTGATATGAGGGCCATATTAGATGTGGGTGATGTGGGGGATGAAGGATATTTAGGAGATAGGTGTGGTGTAGGAACCTCATGATATTTGGTGAATTTAGGGGATGAAGTAGATGAAGGTGATATATGAGACTTATTGGATTGGGTAGGAGATGGTATGGGGAGAGGATTGGTATTGGATGTGTTAGGTTTAAGATTTAGTGATTTAGGAGTCACGTTAGATGTTTTAGGATGGGGGGATGATGGATATGAATTAGGATTAGAGGATAGGATAGTGTTAGGTGTAGGTGATAAAGGAGTTAGGATATGATTAGGTGGAGAGGATGAGAGTGGAATAGGATCCACATTAAATGGTTTAAAATTAGGGGTAGAAGAGAGGGAAGGTGAATTATAAGTCATGGTGGTTGAGATAGTTTTGAAAGGATTGAGCTTAGTTAATGGAGGGGATGAAATATGATTAAGGGTTAAAATTGATGGTGGATTAGGGGTTATGGGAAAATCTAGGACAATGTCTGTGGGTTCAGATTCGGATGATGAAGATGAAGAGGATGGAGGAATAAAATGAGATGTGGGGGATGATAATTTTTGATGAGGTTGTTGTGATTATTGTGGGTATGTGAATGGGACTCGATGATAGGTTTTATGATGATTGAATTTAGGGGTTGAGAGTTTTGATGGGGGATGCATGAGTTTTGATGGGAGGAAGGTGTGGTTCATGATGATTGATAGGTGATGTGGAGGTTGGGATTTGGGATGGTTGTGTGGGTTTGGGATGGGTGGATAGATTAATAAGGAAAAAAAGGAGGTTTTCTTGGTATAGGTAAAATTTATTGAGGTTGTCAAAGTCAATTTAATTAGCTTGTGGGGATAGTGATTTATGTTGTTTAGGTCAAGGTGTGGGTTGGGATGATTTGGGTTACTAATGGATGAGGTCAATGGGATGAGGGGTAGAGATTGTAGAAATGGAAAATTGTGGATGGGGTTGGTTGGGAGATGATGGCTTAGAGGATGATTGATCGATGCATGATTTAAGATTGGATATTTGTTGATTAAGCTGTTGGATGATTTGTAGGATATTAGGATCAATGTGGGTAGTTGATTTGGATGAGGAGAGGATTAGTTAAGGTAGGCTGTGAGATTTTTTTATTAAGGTGTTGGATAGTGTGTGGGACTTTGTTGTTAAAGTGAGATGGCTGACTTTGATGGGCGGGGGGATGATGGGATAGCTTGGTTGATGGATTTAATACAGAGATAGGGGTTTGGATGTTGGTTTGGAGAGGATGGGGATTGTGGATCAAAGGACATGGTTTAATAGGATGTGCAGGTGATTATTTTTGGATTAGATATTGGATTATGTGATTAAGGATGGTTAATTATGACATTTTATTTATCAAAATTTTAAAGGAATGGGATGGCTAATGGTGTTAAAAAACATGCAAAACACACCCTAGCTAGTCAGGTAGGATTTCAATCAAGCTATAGCCCACTGTCAATACCACATATTGATGATGGTTCCATAATTGGATCTCCACCTATGTGTCAATGTGGGGTTGGATAGTGAGTGATCTTGGGGAGTGCAGCCTCCTTGCATTATAACTCGATATGCAACCAAATGGTTTCCTAGTCTAGGATGCATGAACTCACTAGGGGTATCCTTGATATACCTTGCGGTACGTGGGGCCCAATTATGTGTTGCAAGGATGTTGTCTAAGGCTTGGGTATTGGGACGTGGAATCCCCTCACTTCATGATGCTCTTAAAGAAAGAAAGCGCTTATCTAATAATGACAGATCTCCAAGAATTTATATACCCCATCGGAACACAAGGTGTTTCTACGTATGTGGAGGTGAATTCCATGGCCATGAAACCCCTAGGACTATGGAAAGTGTTTGGATATCAATTCTATGTCATATTTCCCCTATAAAAGGAAAATTGAAAGGATAACCACTGTAGACACCTAAAATATGCTTAGGTCTTTTAGGTTTTTCAAAGTTCATTTTCAATTTTTAGGTCAAATCACTTGATATTTCCTCATTTTTGTTTCTAACCCTAAATAAATGACCTTCATTTACATGCATTTTGTGGGTTTGATATAGAAATAGGACACTTTGACTAACAACTAACCTGTTTGCTCTTCAAAATTTGAAAATCCGTGTGTTTTGCAGGTTTTTCACAGGGTGCGCGTAGGTGTTTACAAGGGGCGTGTACACGTTGAAACCCTAGTGTCTCTGTTGGAATAGGCACGCCCCTGTCTAGAAATCCTCATTATTTTTAAATTTTACCTCTACAAGGATGCGCAGGCGTCTCCTTCATATGTGCTGCGTATCCACCTCTCTGGCCGCGTATGCATTAGGTGCTTGACTGTGTGAAAATATATAAATTTCACCTCTACAGGGATGTGCACACGTATTTTTCATCTGGGCTGCGTATCTACATCTCTGGCTGCATATGCGTAAAAGGTTTGATTGTGTAAAAATTTGAAATTGTCTATTTTTTGCTAGGGCGCGTATCCATTGGATAGGGTGCGTATGTGTCATTCTGGTGTGCAGGTGTTCTATTTTACTCTATTGACTTTACATTTTTTTCTTGCCCACGCACATGTCTACTTGGGAACATGTCCATTGGCTAGGGCGCATATGTGTCATTCTAGGCACACAGGTGTCTCTGTGTAGTCCGGATTTATCCATTTTATTTTTAGTGCTCCTTGTTTTGACCATATCTTTTGACTCGTTAACCCATTTTCAAAGTTTGAATAGGCGTCGGAAAGATAAAAAAGCATAACTTGCGAGCAATTTTCCAAAAGTTAGATAAATTTGGTATAAAAAATTCTATCAAAAAACTTCCAAAGTGCTCCGAAGACCTCTAAAAATGCAAATTACTAAAAAATGTTAAAAAAGTGCAAAAAATTGGATTTCTAAATTTTTTCGATTTTCTTGGTTTTATAACTCTTGTAGGGTTCTAACAGTGGTTTATAGGTTTCCTTTACATTAAGTTATTTTATACTAACTTGTTTAAAAATGTTTGCATCTTTATTCGTGAAAATTTGAAATGTGTATGTTATTCCCTCACGCCTTTCTAAGTGATCTTGGGAATCAGAAATGTTTCACCACTTTCGTCATACTTGCAAAATGGTTTAAATAGATTTCAAAGTTGGTTAAAAGGAAATCCTTTTCACATTGAACCTAGGAATTTTCCATTTATTGCAAATTTGAGTGAGATACCTTGTTGCGTGTGATCTTTCCTTGTGTCTTAGGATGATCTGGGAAATCAAAAACAACATCTTATCTCCTATATATGACATTTTGAAAAATTACTAACCTTGGTATGTAGGACAAAAATCACTTATCAAAGAAAGACGTCAAAACCAAAAAAAATACACAAACCCTCTAATACATGTGTTTCTTGCAGGTTGCCAAAGGGTGTGCCACTTAAAACCACATTAAGTTAAGCAAAATAAAAAAACACACCATATTCAAAACATTGTATTACAGGTTTTGGAAAAGGGTAGGGCCCTATCCGCTCAACTGGAACATAACCCCTTTGGCATAATGCCTTAAGCTAAAAAAATTGGGGTGGTTCCAGGAACCCTAAAGTAATCCACTACTGAGTAACCTTGTGGATGAAACATGAAGCGCCTCGCTTACCCACTTGACTAGTATGCCTTGTGAGTTAGAGTTGCAAGTTGTCCATATCATGACCCTGGCAAGAGTACACGATGGGTGCATTTAGTGCCCACTGTACTTGAAGGCGGAAAAGCCGAGATACTCCTAAGATAGTCGAGGGGACTATTTGGGTAAATTGTGCCCCACTCTTAGACAACTTCGTAACACCTAGTTGAGAGAACTTATTAAGGAGACCATTTTGTCTTGAAGTGCACTTTACTAGTCCTTGTCACGTCGAGCCACACGAAGTGATTTTTTTTTTATTTAGAACCTTGTTTTTCAAACAAGGTAAAGAATCCACTTATGTTGGATCTAAGTTCCTTTCATCACAAAAATTAGATGACGTTTCACTTAGCTTAGCTTCTTTCTCACCTTCAGACAAGGCGAAACTCTACCCAAGTGGCACTTAGTTTATTTTCTCATATTTTGATCTACACCTTTGCATTCTTATTTCCATTCAGGACAAGGGAAGGCATCTTTTGAGAGTGTTGTCATAGATAGTGTTCACCATGTTTTTTTTCATTTACACTCATCCATGTTTACGGATGAGTTGTTAAACATCTAAAGTGCGTGGATTTATCCTTATATCTTTGATGGCCACTTGATCTTGATTTCAAGATCATCATCATAGTTAGGATTAATTCATCATTTGATCTCCCTTTGACTTTTTATCTTGTTTTTCATTATCTCAACATAATTAAGATACTTATGTCATGTTTTTCATAAACGTGATCTAAGTATCTACATTGTGGTGTTATGCTGCACACATTTTAACACATCCTCAATATACGGGTCAAAGCATATAACTGTGTCCCACTTTTTTGTAGTTTTTTTACTTTCAGCAAACTATGTATGACAACCAAAACATGACCAAACACATATAAAATGACCAAAAATGCATTTTTAAGAGGCTATAAATACCAAGGTGCATGGCATCCAAAATTTACCTTATTTTTAAAATTTTTATAGTATTTTTTAATTATTTATTTACAAGTCAGATTTTAAAATATTTCTGGCCACAAAGTGGGACACACTTGTATGCTTTGACCCATACCGTGAATTGGTTTTACTTCAAACGTTGTCCAAAATCTTGAAGAGTGTCACTTACTTTTTTTATGTCATTTCGATATCACTTTGACACTAATATCTCACTTCTCCATGAAGCTTGATAAACGTGTCCAATTGGTGTGGTTACGTGGCTTACATTTTTAATCCTCATCCTTTAAATTTTTTTCCTTGTTAGTTGTTGAACGCGTCATTGTATCCTTTGATTGGAAGTCATATCTACTCTTTGTTAATATTTATGCCATGTTCATTTCAATCTTGACGTAAATATTGACATTACATGTTGATCATCTTTGCATAAAACTATCACTTTGCGCACGCATTTGCATAGGGTGTATTTCCTTGTTGATTGACTTTGTGTTTCAAACTTGCATGATTGTTCCTTATGATTATTCATTTGGAAAAATTGTTTTCTAGGACAATCCTTTTTGATATCATCAAGATTGCGTCATCACAATGTCTATTTTCCTTAGAACTTCTTCAGAAAATCATGCACGCATCTACATACTTACCAAATGTCTAGTTGGTTTCCCTTATGCTACCCAAATAGACATGTCACTTCCTTCCCTTTGAAGGAGTTCCGTCACACTATCTAGGTCTAGGCATTCGCACCTAAACAATGCCAACAATGACTGACTATTGTGCGGTTTCTCACACTTACTACAATATGAAACCTAGGTTTAGCAATTTAAATCAATAGATTCCCATTACAACTAATCCTTGTTTGGTTCTTTGTGTTAGAGAGCCCAGATGGGTACCCTAATTCCCCACCTTTAGCCCATAGTAGGTGGTATGGTTTGGATGCTTATGATCCAAATTATTATTTAGGTTCCCCCCACTCTTCTTCTTCTAATTCAGATCCAAACTACCATTCGGACTCCCACTCTTCTTCTGAAGACTCAGATCCCAACTATTGTTCAGATACCGCTAGATCAAATCTTGAATCATAGTCCTCCCTTCCTTCATAGAACCTTTATTCCAAAACAACTCAATGACATCTTCCTCCTTTGAAGACTTGTGTGACTCCAAGTTCCATCGATCGAACATGTAATTTAGATCTTGAGTCACAGTCCTCCCTTTCTTCACAGGACCTCCTTCCCCAATCATCTCAACAACCTCTTCCTCTGTCAAAGAGTTCCATGAATCAGATTCCCTCTAGTCAATCATCTAATTCAACTCCTATGTGACAACTTAATGAATGGCTATGTGATCCTACTTTCAAACCTACATTATGTCGTCTTCTAGAAAAACAACATAGGTCCAAATCCACATCATCTATCCATGAGATGCCTACCACCAATCCTACTTCCTCTCTTGATTCATCTTCTTCTTTCAATCAATATTCCCCTCTTGTCAAACCCATTTCTTCTATTCAGCCTTCTATGACTAAAGAAAAACAACCTCTACTAATTAATTTCTCTCAGAATGAAGAAACAATCAGACTACATGATGATATCCGTATAGAGGATTGAAAACAAGTATTATTTCTATAAATTGATGCACTAGTGTATTGGGGAAAAGAAATTGATCCTTTTCGACAGAACATAAAGGAAGATCCTAGAGTCATGGAACTTGACTCTTCTTCCCTTATTCCATCTTCACCTTCCTCTGAGCATGATGATATGTCGAGGTATAGTATTGATCCATGACCTATCTTCTCATTACCAACTCATTCCTTATCTATCATCATTCCTTAATCAAAATCTTGTCTTAGGTCACCATTGAATAACCCATCGGCTTCTTCTATTCTTGGGCCACCCCTGGGTAGTCCTCCATTTTCTACTTGCGGGTCACCTCTTGGTATCCTATTACCTTCTATTCTTGGGCCACATCCTAATAGCCCTTCATCCTCTTCTATCTATGGGACCCCTCCCAGTAGTCCCTCCTCATCTATACTTGGGCCACACCCTAGCAACCCTTCGTCATCTTCTTCTATTCTTGGGCCATGTCCTTGTAGCCCAATTTCTTCCATCTTATGGCCATATCCTGGTATCCCTTTGTCATCTTCTATTAGTGGCTCACCTCCTCGTATCCCATCCTCTTCAATTATTGGACCGTATCCTTTTCATCCATCACATATTTCTTCTATCAATGGTTTTGGCAAGTCCACAGTCATTTCTCACATCAGTTCTAAATGTTAACATTCACTTTCTTCTCCTTCTGGGGATCAAACAAGTCACACGTCATCTTATAAGAAACCCAAACAAGCTAATTATCAAGATAAGATCAAAACTTCTAAGAGCTTGAAATTCCCGCACTGCTCAAACAATCTCAAAGTTATAAATCAAGTGTGATTAAAGAACGCACATCAACGTAACCATCAAGTTTGGTGAAAAGTGCATAAACCTCTGGATGGTGAATTAAATCTCCCACATAAGAAATCCTTGTTTTAGGATAAATTGTAGTCATTTGTTGAGTACGAGCTCACCATGATCATTGAGATTGGGGATAACATAACTCTTGATAAATAAACATGCCTAGTCTCCCTTTTCTAGGAAGTCACAAACATTGTTGTTGGATCTTACCACACAGACTGACTTTGTTGGTCCCACCTTTCCAAAAACTAGCAAAAAGCTAAAAATCAAAAACTATTCAAAAACACAAAAAACATTGAGAAAACACAATAAAAATCAAAGGTACAAAGGTCGTTAATTGCAATCAAGTATTGCGTACACATGGATGTTTCTTTCTTCCCTTCCTTGATATTCTTATAAAAGTCTTCCTACCATTTTCATCCCTTCAGTGATATTATGGTTAGCCTATTTGCACGCATTTTGTGACATTTATCTCTATGGTTTCCATTTGAGCCTGGTCTTTTATCACCTTGGTAAATTAAAGAATGACTGACCTCTTAGAGATCTTATCACATTCAAAATCTAATAAAATTGTTGTGAAGAAGTTTTGGACATATTTATTGACACTAGCCAATGTCGTCATCACAATCATTTCCACCTCCTTCCATCAAGCCATCATTGGTTTTTAACCCCTTGTCAAACGAGAGAGCTGAAATAAGTTTTCTGAAAGCAAAAGAATCAAAATCAATCAAAAATCAAAATCTAAAAGCTACAAGCAAAAGCAAATTGCTATATTACTCTCTCTTGGGATATTTCCAATAATCTCTATCGGGGCTATGGACACATGAATGGCAATAGAGCAATGTTGTGATTAGAATCAAATACATCTCAGTCGGGGCTATGGATGCTTGGCTAGTAGTGGAGCAATGTATGGCTATCCTTCCACCTTTCATTCATAGATCACCTATCACCTATCAAAATACATCATTCCTACACATTGACTAGGCTTTTATCACTTATTGTCTATTAAATCTTCACTTTAAGAGGTAATTAATTTCAACTTCCACACACTGGATCTCTATGAGTAAACATGATTAGTATGTTATTAAGTGTCTTTTTTTAACCTTGTTTAGACTCTTACTTTAGTCCTTATCTTTTATCATGATTTGTGCCTTTGGAAAATCACTTCTTCATTGTGAGGCTTCTAAGCTACATTCATATCATTCACATAGTTCTTCTACTTCGTTCAGAACATCCATGTATATAAGATTACTTTTTTGTCATGTTTTCGGACACATTTGTCCCCTTTCACAAAAACAATCTTCCCCTTCCTTTCTATCATGTGCTTTTAGGCCAACTTACGCTGGGGGCATCCTTGCTTCTTCCTAGCACTTCATTGGTTTACGTTCATCATCATGTTGAACCTATCCACAATGGCCTTGGGTCCCTCTTCTACCTGTGAAGAGTTTGCCTTTGAATACTCCCACCTAATCACTGGGGCATTTTTGCATCTTAACCTTTCTCGTATGCATGTGGCCTTATGCCCTTGTACATCCCATCTACTGCTAGGGGCATCCACGCTTCCTCGTCTTCCTGTGCATATTTTCATAAAACTTTGAAAATCAGAAAAACATTCAAATATGTTTAAGAAAACATCAAAAACAATATATATCATCCTATAAAATGTATCTCTTGGGTTCTTTCTTGTTCTCGTCATAAACGACTCATGGATCATCTTGATCTAACTTCATAAAAAAAAGCTACGATGCTTACTTCGTCTGTACTCTGGGGCACAATGCGTTGCCTGGTACTATTTCATAGTGCACATTGCTTTTTCATCAGACCCAAGTGTCCTCCATTATTCTCCTCACATGTATCCTTGCATGGGGCACCATCATTAACCCTTGTCGTTAATTCACATAGGTTCGAACTGAAGCTTGATAAAAAAACATGGTACTTGTCTCTTTATTAGGTTAGCTTGTTTACTTTCTCGTATTGCATTGAATTACGTATGTTGCATGGAGTTAGGCATCTTTTACTTTCTCGTATTGCATTGCATTTTGTATGTTGCATGGAGTTGGTGTTTTTAACAATGGACATTTGTTTTATATGGCTTTACATTTCATACTACACTTTTGTTCATTCTTTTTAATAAGGACCGATGATGAAGATCATTAGCAATATGATGAAAAATAAAGTTGTTTAAAAGGCATTGGATGGATGTTGGCTCAATCCCCCTTCCTCATTCTCATTTTTCTTCTATCCCATTTCTTCTTCTCCACACTATTCTTTCTTCTGTTCTCTTTCTGTCATCTTTTCGATTGTCAATCGAGTTCTTCTATCACCCCATCAACAATCGAGGGGGCATCCTTCATTCTACTCGTTTTTCTTCTATCCCTTCAAAATTTTATACTTGTTTATGCTTGTCTACTTTCTTTGAAGTGACGTCACTTACGTCACCCCAAAGAGGGGAAAATGTAGACACCTAAAATATGCTTACACTTAGCATTTCATCCAATTCAACCAATTGATGAAACTTCGTTAATCAACCCTTCTTCGCTCCATTATAGGATGCCCATTTACGACACCTTCTTGGTTCTATTCCTCCTATAATCATATTATTTGGCTAATATGTCTCTTATTAGCTAAAAATTCCTCCTTTCGACCATTCAGAATCTCCCTAGTTCTCTCTAGACCACTTCTATTGGATTTTTAGGATATCTATCAATCAAAATTGGTTATCCATACCCCTCCCAAACTCTCAATGAGTCTCTAATCACTTGCTAATCAAGTTTAACTTGCCTAAACCCTAGTTAACTAGCCTAAACCAAGCTTATCTAAGCCTAAAGCATGTTTATCCTAATCTAATCTAAAAGTGATTTTTTGAGCTTTAGTCCCACATGCACCCAAATTCCAATCTCTTGCAAGTGGAAAACTATAAATACAAGGCTAAGCCTACCCATTCAAAGACACAACTTTACATAAGCTAAAGCCAAAACAAGCCTAACAAAGCTTAAGAGCTCATTTGCATTAGCTAAGCTAATAAGGCATTTGATCTTGGGTCATAACCATTAAAATAGCTTCATCTTGCACCCATGTTAGGTAAGTAATGGAATAGCTAAACTTGGCCATGTAGCCATTTAGTGAGATTCAGTCACCCTCATAGTGTAAACAAAAAAACTGATTGCTTAAGTATTTAGTAGGCATATTTCATTAAGCTTTCAAGAATAGAGGTTAATGTTATTTGTTAGATTTCTTACTTATTTCAAGTTTTAATACATGCAAATAGGATTCCTTTCTCATTTCTTATCATATGGTCCATTGAGGGTCTTTTGCACAAAGCTTTTTGGTCTTGCCCCATATCCATAGCTCTTTACAAAATCTTTCATTGAACACAATCACTTTTGATCCTCAAGATCATCCTTGGATGTGAGAGGAGAGAAAACACAATTTATTCCTTCAATATGAACAAGAAATAAATGGAAACATGCAAGAAAATAAATGCTAGATGATATATTGAAATGATAAAGATTAGTAGTTTTATTTTTTAACCCAATTTATTAAACTAAATGAGATGCAAAATGAAAGGATAAGTAGTTTTAGATTGATTTTTATCTTTGGTAAGAGTAGGAAGATGCAAAGAAAGTGTTAGTAGTTTGGAACAAGAAAATATAACTCAATGTGTAGATAAAATGACAAGATTTAGGAAAATGAAAAGTTATGTCTCTTAGAAGGTAGGAAAAAAAAAATAAAAAAAGGTGTTATTGGAGCCAAGATTGCACCCACATTCAGATTATAGACAACATGAAATTTGAGTCAACATGGGACTGTCTCCAAGTTGTGGGAATCGAACTAAGACAAACCTTTAGAGAAGGCCGGATTCCTCTACTTACCTCTATTTCTAAAACTACTCCTAGAAATTGAAATGCAACTATCTAATCTTATTCTAACCTTCTAAGGGACCAAGGTGAGAAAGAGATACATAAAAAGGAATCCTAATGTACAGAGGTGATAACACCAGAAAATAAGGGGATGAATATATTTAGATAAGGGAAAAGGGAAGGAAATGATAATGAAGAGGATTGGATATGAGACTTAGATCAAAATCACTCCCAGAATTCACTTTCGTGATACACAATAGAAAAAGATTTAGCAAATGAAACATACAACACAACTGCAGATGAAAGAAAGGAAAGTAGTGCAATAAACTATGAAAAAGGGAAAAATGAGCCACAAGATTTAATTTTATTTCTGGATTTTGTTTACAGACTATTATAATCGCGAGAGGAAGATGCTAGCATTCACTGAATTAAGATCCAAGGCATGAAACCCTTAGGACATATACACAGTACAAGAGAGAAGCCTTATATTACAAGATGCCCACATTCTAAGTGTATCCAACATTAAAACAAGGCATCTCTTTACAATATATAGAAAAATCATGGTAGGGAGAAAGAGAAGAAATTAGAGGAAAATTCGAATTCCTCAACCAATCCCAACAAACTTCCTTAATTTCTCTTAGGGAACATGGTGCCAATTTTTTTATCCACTGTTACATGCCTTCTTCAACTAAGTGCACATGCTACATTTAATAGTGGTGGTTGTGCCGCCTAGAATTGCAGTTTTTGCGTGCTTGAAAAGTTTCCTTGACTCTTTCCCATTTTCCTTGTTTGACTCATGAAATCAGATTTGATTACATAGAAAACACCACAATCTTATTAAATTTGCAAATATTTGATAACTAAATCAAGTACTAGTTAATTTATAATTTCCATGAAGAATCATCTTTTTGCTTTATTATGCGGCTTCTCCACTCAGTCTTGTGTGGTTATTTGACATCTATGGTTCATTCCTTTGTATCATGACACCCTAGGTCTACTCACCTTTTGAAAAAATTCTGCAACTTGCCCCAATGCTGTGAATTTCTTCCTTATGACCCTTGGCCTACCTTTCATTGTTTTCTTATCCTGTGGCACTATTTATAGTAGCATGGATTTGAATATCCACCCACAGAGTCCTTTCTTCATTTTACGGAACTTTATTCTTGCCTCGGTTCTGTGTAGAACCTATGTAGTAATCTTCCTACATCCACAGAATGCTCAAAGCCTCTGAGACTTCTTCAAATTTGCCTCTGAATATCCTCCAAGTCCAACACTTGTGCAAGTTTCTTGAATTTTTCAAGGGATGTAAAATTGGGAAACATTTTTGGTGACTCACTGGGGTCATCTGCTTGCTAGATGGATGATTAGTAGCTTTAGGCATCCATTGAGCATGGATTGAGCTGATTGATTTATTTATGCTACATTTGAATCCTTTACTCGATGGTAACTAATTGTTAATGATTTGGAATTCATTTTACAACAACATCCTATGAAAACATGGAAGATGTGCAACAAGATCCCCAAGCAACAAAGCATGTGCAAAGCACTTAGGGAAAAGAAACCTAAACTAGCAATAAAATAGTGTGCTAAAATCACTTAGAGGAATTGAAATCCTAAGCTACTATGTACAAGATGCAATGAAATGTCTTTAATGAGAAGGTTTAAGATGAATACCATTGATTGGAATTTGAAATGTATTCTCATCAATATCAGACAACTCAAAATAATTAGTTTCCTTGCAAGAAGTGCTAATATATGGTCTGCTCTAAATAACATTAGAGTGTCTTCTTGGTTTATCTCTGTCCTCTTCACATTTCAAGACTAGATCTCCAGCCTTGAATGTCTCATTCCTATCTTTTCTATCAAACCACTGTTCAGTTGAATTCTTATGTTGCCCCATCCTTTCATTGATGACATTTCTATTTTCTTCAAGTTCCACTAGTTACACCATTCTAATTTCTCTTTGATCCATGCCTTCGAATTCCAGTTGTTGTGCCAATTCGAATGAAGGAAACTCAAGTGACAAAGGAAGCCTAACTTATTTGCCATATACCCGTTTTTAGGAAGAAGTACCAATTGCCTTCTCCATTGTTATCCTATCTTCCCAAAGAGCATTTTTCACTTTTGTATTCCACTTCTTTTGATTCACATCCATTGTTATCTTCATTATTATGATAAGATTTTTATTAGTAGATTCCGCCAATCCATTTCCTTGGGGGTAATAATTAGAGGAAGTCTTGAAATAAATCCCAAGTTGAAGAGCCAAATCAGATATTTTTGATCCCAAGAAATCTATAGAATTATCAGAGATAATGGTTTGGGGTGCACCAAACCTTGTAAAAATTTCTTCAAGAAATTCCAAGATGGTTGATTCAGTAGCTTTCTTCAATGGTGCGGCTTCAGTCCACCTAGTGAAGTAGTCTATTGCTATGAGAACCCATTTGTGACATGCACTAGATGGAAGATTGATCATCCCAATGAATTCAATACCTCATTGTGTGAATGGATGATCCACTTGAATTGGATAAGAGGCAAGGCTACCAATCTTCTCTTTCCAGTAAAGAGGGCACACTCCTTACATTTCCTAACCCACTTATGAGCATCTGCGAACAAATTTGGCTAAAAATATCCTTCTTTCATGATCTTCATAGTTGTAGCCCTAGTAGAGAAATTCCCATCCAAGAAAAAATCATGAAACTTAACAAGTATTCTATTACATTGTTCTGCTTCAATACATATGTGCAACATGCCATCAATGTTCCTTTTAAATGGTATGCCATCAACCAACACATATGGAAAATGCCACAACCTTAAATGCCACCTCTTTTATTTGCTGAGATAAAGAGGATATATAATAGAGGAGAGGAATGTTATCATTATCTTCATCCAACTATCCATGGATGTGTATTTATTCTTCTCAGGTTCCACGCGGCTCTCCTATTCTAGGAATAAAGTAGTTTTTGGGTCATTTCGTGCATCTTCAACTAACTATCTACATAGAGCATAACCTCTTACCAATTTTGTGGTCTTAATGGTCACATCACATTCCATGATTTTAGTTACCCATCTAGCTCATTTCTCATTTATCTTTGCTCCCATAATGAAATCTCTAACATTGGGATGCGATACCAAAACCTTACACGACTAGCTATTATCACATTTTTAAATTTCTTCCAGGCACGCATGATGTAAAACACTTGATTCTTAATATGGTTGTACTTAAGCTCATAAAACTTTAGGGTTTGGATGAAGAAGGATATTGGTTGCTCCGAGTCTTTATCATTTGTCTACGTTAAGACCGCAACAATGCAAGAATCAACTCCATACGCATATAAGATACAATATTTGGAGTAATCTGTATTAATCAACGTAGGAGCCTGGGCTATTTCTTGTTTGATATTTTAAAATTTGTCTTTCCCTTCCAAAGTCCATATGAAAATTGAATCTTTTTTGAGCATAAGTATGAGTGGCTTCACCAAACCCACAAAGCCAGGTATAAAGTGCCTAACAAAGTTAATCTTTCCAAGGAAAGACTGTAAATAAATAACATGCCCCAAAATCTTACCTCTAAGGACTGCAAAATTACATTTCTTTAGGTTAAGAGATACCCTAATATCCCTACATTTTTCAAATATGTTATTAAAATGACCAATGTGATCTTTGTTATGCTTTGATAAAACATTAATATCATCAAGATACACAAGGATAAATTGATTAATATATCCTTTGAAGGTGATATCCATTGCTATTTGGAAGGTGGCACCTGCATTTGATAAACCAAAAGACATTTTTTCATATACATATGTTCCCCATTTGGTGATGAATGCAGTCTTGTATTGATCCTTCTATTTCAATTTTATTTTATTGAATCCCGAATATCCATCATGTATTGAAAATATCTCAGATCCAGCCACTGTCTATAGAATCTTCTCCATTGAAGGCAAGGATAGTGATCCTTGAGAGAAGACTTATTTAGGTCCCTGAAGTCTATGTAGAGCCTGATTTCACCATTCTTCTTTATGACTGGAACAAAATTCTCCACCCAAGTGGAGTACTTAATGAGAAAAATAATCTTAGCCTCGATGAGTCTAGACAATTATTTTCTCATGACTTGGGGTTTACCGACCTTTGCTTTTACCTAATTGGTTTGATATTAGGATCAAGATCGATAGAATACTGGGGTATAATTAAATTGAAATATTTTAAATCTTCATAGCCCCATGAGAACACATCACTAAAATTTTTACATAAGGAAACGAAGTTTTACTTTTCATGCTCATTACATACCTTTCCAAGCAAAAGTTATTTTCATGGGGCGATTGTAACATGCTGACAGTCTTCTTATTTTTCTACCATGCTCTTTTCTATACCTTTTAACTCATCATCTAGAATGAAAATATATTCTAGAGTGACCAATCCTTTTGGAAATTTGTTTGTTTTGATCTGAATAATTTGATCACCATAGATGTCCTACAAATCAAACTATATTTTTGAAGAAAATTCAGCTTCATTTGGTATGAATTAGACAATGTTTTTGCCACTATAAAATACTTGCTAGCTGGTTGCATTATTAGGTATGGATGGCCTAAAAACCATCTTGATATGTTGCATCTTGCCTTTAAATAGGTCTTCTGTAGGTGAAAACTGATATCTGAGAGCCACCATTTTATCTGCTTCCTTGTTCAACTTCCACGATACAACCTATAGGTTGAGAGCATCAAAACTCTTCAAAAGTCCCAAACTCTGTCTATAGGCCTTCAATAGCTTGTTATTTATAGAAAATCTACCATGGACTTGGCTAATGAATAGCTTAGTATCTCCAAATATTTGTGACTTCTTGATCTTTATTTTTTTTGCAATCAACAAGCCATGCACTAATGCCTCATATTCTGCCACATTATTGGAACATGCAAATTGCAATATATGGGTGAAGAATAAATTATCTTCCTTTGGAGAAATAAGAAGAACACCCACCCTAACTCCATTTTTACTTATAGATCCATCAAAATACATCCACCATAAGCCAAATACTAGCTCCTTGTCTTCTTTGAATGCCACAAGCATAAAAGATTCTTCTTGCAGGACATAATGGGTGCCAAGGCCAGTTTCATAAGCTTTAAGCTCTTTAGAATATGGATCGAATTTGTGATCTCTTTCAACCCATTCACAAACAAAAAATCAAGAATGAGAGGAGGAGTAGGATGTTCAAGGCTTTAAACTTGACCATGTTCGTCTTGTACTAAACAGTTTGATTGAATAGGGGAAGGTTCATATGACTCTATGTGATAGGAAAAGATAGGCTCAACTTAGATTGTGAATCTTGTGCCATAGCTAGATCTTAAAAGCATGTGAGTCCAATCTAAAGATAGATAACCCCTACCTTATTAGTAATATCTCTAGACATGCAAATTGCAAACATGGGCAACAATTTTATGACTAATATATCATGGGTTATTATGAGACTCGAGAAAGCATGGATGGTTAAATCTAAATATTTAATCACTCCTAATACACCCACTATTGATCCATCAAGATACAAGACTCCCATAGACACAAGACTATACTTGAGAGCTAGATATCATCAATTTTCTTAGCCATTATAGAGGTACTAACCCCTGAATAAATCATACAGTTATGAACTGGGTATTTACCCACAATTACAGATATGTAAAAGGGTGGGGTCTTAACAATTTTAATTACTTGGTCCTCTTTTGGTTGGAAGACATGAACCATGGCATGAGCCTTTTACATTACTAGATCCGTTGGAGGCATTTATTTAACAGATTCACACAAAAGATCTCATTGAGATGGAATGGCAAGTGCATCGCACATTAAGAAATTGACATTAGTCTTCTTCATTTTATCAACTATATTTAATGGGAGACCCACATATTTTTGTATCTGCAGCATGTTACCTTATTTTCTTGGCTTTGGTGACATTTGACTTGGTGTCTTTGGTTGAGCAACAACCTCTTTTTCCACGGAAAGTTTATCAGGCACCGTAGGCTTCTTTGACACATTTTCTACTTCATTCCACGACTTCTCGTGCCCTTTTATTTCTGCTTCAATCCGTGGATTTTCCTTAATCCCTCCAATGTCTTTTCCTTTCCCTATGGCATTGCTCTGATCTATAGGAGCTACAACATGAGCATCCAAAATTCTTTTCTTGTTCCACATGTTGTCAAAAACACTCATTTGAGGTCTACCAGAGCTGCCAAACACTTGATTGAGTGCACATAAATCCTCAGCTTTGAAAAACATGAGGTTAGCATCAAGTGCATCTTATTGACCTTCATTATGAACATTTGGTACTTCTAAAAGTGGTTCCTATTGATTGGAATAACCTTGAATCATGTATGCTTGTAGATGCATTACCCTTTCACAACTAAGTTGATTATGTTGAAAATTACATGGAAAAAACCATTTTGTCTGATGCACCATATTATTTTGTGTTGTAACTAATGCGCAGATCAAATTAGGAGGAGGGACTACTTGTGGAGGAGGAAGTTCTTCCAATGGAAGAGGAGCACAATGACTTTGCCATTTATTATTTTTTTGGTTTTATACATATCCTTGATTAAATTGTTGGTTTCTATATGGCTGATATCCTTGATTTGGATATTGCCCTTGATTTTGATAATTTCTATATGACTAGGCTTGCTATTTTTCTAGGGATATAAATTTGTTTATCAAGTTTCTAATCAAATATTTCATTTCCTCATCTTCCTTTTGTTGTGTGGGGGTTTGTGATGTGGAAGCAATGGGTTACAGGTTTGGCTGGGGAATAAGAGCAATGGAAGGCTACGTGGCTTGTGGAAATTTAGGGGATAATGACATAGGTGGCCTAGGAGCTAATTTATAGCTTGAATTAAACAATTTTCAGCCCTAATGACAACTTCATAAGCCATGGGTAAGGCAATTTTCCCATTGATTATATCATAACAACAACATCATAGTTAATAGCTTTTAGAAAGTAAAGAAAGACACCTTCAACTGTAGCCCTGACACGAACTAGAATTCTATCCCAGGTTTTCTAGAATCTGAAGTTGAAATCCACCATTTGTTCATTAGGTTCTCTCTTGATTGTGGTCAAATGCTCCAAAAGAGACAAGTTATCAGATATTTCCCCAAATTGATTATACAAGGCTATGAAAAACTCATTCCAATTCCTAATTGAGCCTGCAGTTAAGATCCTAAACCATTGAAGAGATTTTCATTTAAGAGATGAAGCCAAGAGTTTTACTACCACATCTATTTCAACAATTTCATGGATAACACAGACATTTGCAATGTCCTGAATGTGGTCAATTGGATTAGTGTGATTTCTCTAGTAAAATATGGAATATTCTTCAAAGCTGCTACTGGGATAGGATTTTGGGCATTTAAGGAAAGCGGGTTGTTGCCTGTGAAATTCACGAATGGATTTTGAGGTGGAGGTGGTTATTATATTATGATAGGTCTGAGAACTCTAGTGTATTACAAGAAGGGCATGGCAGGTGGAGGTGTTAAGAGAGTTCTATTTGGTTGAGATGGAGATCTCTGAATCTATGCTCTTTTTGGATCCTTCTCATGAATCAGGGACACTTGAACTGCTAAAACTAGTATATTTACTACTTAGAGTTGCCAAATGTGTTATCACAGAACCTATAAAAGGTTGAAATTTATCAAGCACACACCAGAATTTGATAAATCCTAAAATATTTTGACTTCTTGTCTCACCTGAAATGTCAAAATTGTTGGATCTCAAGATTGTACCCACATTTAGATTATAGACAACCTAAAATTTGAGTCAACGTGGGACTATTTCCAAGTTGTGGGACTCGAATTGAGACAAACCTCTAGAGAAGGCTGACTTCCTCTACTTAACTTTACCACTAAAACTACTCCTAGAAACTGAAATGAAACTATCTAATCCTATTCTAACATTCAAAGGGACCAAGGTGAAAAAGAGATACATAAACAAAAATCCTAATCTACAAAGGTGATAACACCAGAAAATAAGGGGACAAATACATTTAGATAAGGGGAAAGGGAAGGCAATGATAATGAAGAGGACTGGATATGAGACACAGATCAAAATCAATCCCAAAATCCACTTTCATGATATACAATAGACAAAGAATTAGAAAATGAAACATACAACACACTTGCGAATGAAAGAAAGGAAAGTAGTGCAATAAAATAAGAACAAGGTTAAAATGAGCCACAAGATTAAATTTAATTACTAGAAATTATGCACAAACTATTACGATCATGAGAGGAAGATGCGAGCACTCACTGAATCAAGATCTGAGGTATGCGACCCTTAAGAAATACACATATTATAAGAGAGAAGCCTTATATTATAAGATGCCCAAATTCTAAGAGTATCCAATGTAAAAAACAAGGAATTGATTTAAAATATATAGAAAAATTGTGGGAGAGAGAAAGAGAAGAAATTAGAGGGAAATTCAAATTCCTCAACCAATCCCAACCACCTTTATTAATTTATCTTAGGGAACATGGTGCCACTCTATTTACCCACTGTTACATGTCTTCTTCAACTGAGCGTCCATATTGTATTTAATACTAGTGGTTATGCCGCCTGAAACTACACTTTTTACGTGCTAGAGAATTTTCCTTGATTCTTTCCCATTTTCCTTGATTTGACTCATGAAATCAGATTTGATTGCATAGAGAACAAAAAAAATATTATTGAATTTGTAAATATTTGATAACTGAATCGAGGACTAGTTGATTTCTAATTTTTGTGAAGAATCATCATTTTACTTTATTATGTGGCTTCTCCACTCAGTCTTGTGTGACTATTTGACATCCGTGGATCATTCCTTTGTATTATGGCACCCTAGGTATATACAGCCTTTGAAAACCTTCTGTGGCTTGCCCTAATGATGTGACTTGCTTACTTGTGACCCGTGGCCCACCTTTCACTTTTTTCTTAGCCCGTAACACTATTTATAGTAGCACAACTTTGAATGTCCACCTGCTGAGTCCTTTTTTCATTCCTCAAAAATTTCTTCTTTCCATAGTTCTGTAAAGATCCTCCACGGTAATGTTCCTCTATTCGTGCAATGCTCAAAGCCTTTTCGGCTTCTTCAAATTTGCCTATGAATATCTGCTAAGTCCAACACTTGTGCAAGTTGCTCGAATTTTGCAAGGGATGCAAAATTGGGCAACAGGTGCTAAAAAAGAACAAAAATGCCAATTCAAGACATAAGCACCAAAACACATGTCATAGGTGCCATTTCGTCTGAAAAATGGTAAATGAGCACAAAAATTCAAAATTTGAAGATGTAAACAAAAGTGAAAATTCTTAAAACTTTGACAGCTTATTCTAGGGATAAAATAGAGTTGAAAAATAATAAATAAGTGGGGGGTAAGCCCTAAGGTGGGTGCCAAAATGTAATGTAAGAAAATATTATCTTGTGAATGCAAGAAAAACAAACAAATTATTCTCCTACTTTAATCTTCTCGAACAAAACCTTAGATAGAGAAATGGATTGAAAGGGGGAGAAAGACAAATACCTGCACTTACCTACAAGTTGCAAAGCTCCTCCTTTTATGTGTTGTATTTTATCTAAATTGATTGTTTATTTCTCTTGGTTTACTTTGTAAAAAATGATGATGGATTTATTGTAGATGGATTAAAGTTAAATGATGGATTGATTGAGTGCTAAGAGGATAAAATGGATGGATTGAATGGCTTACTAACTAGCTAACTAGCTCTCATGGAGGAGAAGAGCTCAATTTATAGTTAATAGGTGGAGAATTCAATGGATATGATGAAGCCATGTTAGATTTTGATCAATGGTGGAGAGTGCATGTGAGGATTGGAGGATTCTAGAGTTGAAAACTCTAGAATTTTGAATTCAAAATTCATAGAGGGAAGAATCTTCCATTGAATTAAAAATTCAATGAAAGGAGAAGGTTAGAGAGACTTATAGATTTAGAAGCCTCTAGATTTACAGGTGAGGATGTGATTATGATTAGAGTTAGATTAGGTCAATAAATGTTGGTTAGGGGTGGGGTTACATGGAAAGTCTAGGTGTATGGATGTGTTGGGTAGGTGGGTAGGTAGATGTAGGAATATTAAATTCCTAGAAATGCTAATAGGATAATATGGATATAATAATGTAATAAAAGTGATTAATGATAAAATGGGATAAAATAATGAATTAAAAGGGTGATAAATATGTCATTACGGGGGGTGGAAAATATGTTAACCAATTTAATTAAATGTGAAGTTAAAAATTATGAATAAATGTAAATGTAACTATACACAACATAAATAAATGTAAAGAACATATAAAACATAGTAACACCGTATATAACGTGGAAAACCCCTAAATGGGTAAAAACCATAGAGAATAAATCCGCTATGTGAGAAACTTTTACATCCACCAGTCTAGTAACTCCCTCCTCACTTCTATTCCTATTTTTACCAGGATTTACCTTCATATTACACATGTTGGAATATTATTATTTTATTTGATCAAATATTTGATATAATCTTCGATATCCTGAATATATGACCTATGGTCATATTTAAATAACCCGAAGGGTTATGACCTTTCTTAAGTGATGGGGAACACCCCAATTTAATTAGTTAGTTAATTAGATTAACCAACCACCTAATATAAATTTTATATTTAAATAATAAGAATATAGATTATTCTATATTATTTAAATATAAACTATATATTATGATACACTTAATATTATAGTTCTAACACTCCCCCTTAATATTAAGTGGGGATCCATATGCCAATATTACCTATTTGTACAACAAGATTTACAAATCCATAAACCCTAAAGGTTTAGGCTAGCATATGTATTTGTGAGACTAAATCTCACTCATTTCTCATGGAAATATTACTTATACTGCATCTCTAGGAGCCTTTTATAACACAAGGACTTCTTTTACAAATAGATGCACACTAGACTACATTTTATGTATAAACTCTATCTAGTTTACTTAGATCATACAAGATATTTTTTACAATGATTTTTAAACCAGAATAGAAGTATAGAGGAGAAGGATTCAACAATCAGTCCAACCATTAGGAGGTGGAATTTCCATGCACACTCCCCCTCAATGGAAACTCTGAAAGGTCCAAGCATTGCATGGAACTTGCAGAAATTCACAACACACAATGGCTTTGTAAACAAGTCTACAACTTGATCTTCATTCGGGTAGTACTGATAGATATATATCACCAAGAGAACCTTCTCATAAATAAAGTGCATATGTATCTCGATATGCTTCATTCTTTGATGTTTAACTAGATTCTTAGCGAGAGAAATGTAACTCTGGATATATCACAAATAAGAGGAGTACTTCCTTTAGCTTCTATGTGCATCTCTTCCAACAAGCCTCTTCAGCCACAATGGCTTCTTTTATCTACTTCCATTAAACTTCTATATTCTTCCTCAGTAGAAGAAATGGAAACCGTTGGGCCTTACTTTTTACTGCTCCAAGTAATGAAACCTGCACCAAACTTGAACACATATCTACTTGTAGACTTGTGATATATCACATCACCAACATGGTCGGAATCAAAATATCCATATAAATATGCATTATTAGATGAAATATAATGTAAACAAAAATTAATTGTTCCCTTTATATAACACAAAATTATTTCTGCTAACTTCCAGTGATCCTGATAAGGTTCCTGCATAAACCTTGAAGCAATCCCTACTGCATAAGCAATGTCAAGTCTAGTAATAGTTAGATAAATAAAACTACCTATAAGTTTCTTGTACAAAATAGGATTATGCTTTTTCACATGCAAGTTTAGGATCAAGTTTACATCCTACTTCTATAGGAATAACAATTAGTTTACAATCAAAGCATATTAAATATTTTAAGATAAATTAGTTGCATATTGTGCTTGAGATACTACATATATAATTTTTATCCAGAAATATATCCGATGCCTTAAAAATGATGCAATAATCCTAAGTCTGTCATCTCAAAATATTGCATTAACTTTGCTTTAATTTTCATAATTAAATTGTTAGAATTACTAGTAATAAGTAAATCATCAACATACAATACAATGAGAATAATAACATTTTCTTCAATTTTAAAAAATAAATCATTGTCAGATGAATAGTTAGAAAAACCAACTTCATTAAAAAACATTGTTAATTTTAGAATACCAAGCTCTAGGAGCTTGTTTTAAACCATATAAATATTTTTTCAATTTACAAACATACATTTCTTTAACCTGGTTCTTCAAATCCTTTAGGTTGGGTCATATAAATTTCTTCTTTTAAATCACCATTCAAAAAATATTTTTGACATCCATTTGATGGATTTCCCAACCATACTGAGTAGCTAAGGAAATCAAAATCCTTATTGTGCTCATTTTTGTAACTGGTGCAAATGTTTCCATGTAGTTGATACCGGGTTTTGAGTAAACTCATTGAGCTACTAGTCTAGCTTTGAATTTATCTACACTGCCATCTGCTTTATATTTAATCTTGTATAGCCATCTAGATCCTTGAACTATACTTTATTTTTTAGGAGGAGGGACTAATTCCCAAGTTTGATTTTTAATCAAAGCAGTATATTCATATTTCATATCATCTATCCATATTTTGTTAGAAGAAGCTTCTTCGAAATATTGGGGTTCAGGTTCATACAAAATTCATCAAAAGCATGATATGTATGATGAATTCTAGTCATTTTCTTGAAGGTTTTCAGGATTAGAGTCTTGAATAATAGACTCATCCCATCTAGGTATTTTAGTTACAGAGGAACTAGGAACAATCTCATTTTCAACTATAGGTTCAACACTAGTTTCTTCATCACATACATCATTTTCACAATTTTCATTTTCAAATTCATTTTCATTAGAATCATCATAAATAACAGAAGATGCAAAAGAAGAAGAATAAAAAGGTTTTTCCAAGATTTTAACATTCTTATTTTCTATAACTTTCTCTTTTTGATGGATCAAAGATCCTAAGACCTTTAGTTTTTACACTGTATCCTATGAAGATACAAGGAAAAGAGGTTTGATCAAGCTTCTTCCATTTTGATTTTGGAATGAAGAGGGAAGCATGGCTACCAAATATTCTCAAATGAGATACATTAGGTTTTTGGTTTGACCACTTTTCCAAAGGAGTTGAATTTACTAAGGATTTAGTGGGAACTCTATTCAAGATATGAACAATGTGTTCATAGCTTCCAAACCTAGAGGAACTTAGGAACTTGAGTAGAATGCATCATGGTCCTAGCCATTTCCAGAATGGTGTAGTTTTTCCTTTCCGCAATCCCATTCTGCTGAGGGGAATAGGGAGTATTTAGTTCCCTTTGAATGCCACATTCAACACAAAATGAGTCAAATGCTTGACTGACATATTCTCCCCCATTATCAGTTCTAAGCCTCTTAATTTTATACCTAGAAAGAGTTTTTAACTAAAGCTTTAAATTCTTTAAATTTTGACAAGACATCTGATTTATTTTTAATGAAATACGACCAAATCATATGAGTGAAATCATCAATGAAAGTGACAACATATAGAGAACCATTAAGAGAAGGAACTTCTAGGGGTCCTCTAACATCACTATGGAAAAGTTCCAAAGGTTCAAAAGAGTTATCATCATGATGACTATGAAAAGGATTAGCAGATTGCTTACCATGTAAGCATCCTTCACACATGTTTCATGATTTTGGGAAATAGGTGGCAAACAAGTTACTAGGTTTAGTCGAGACATGTCGTACATGCTCCTAAAATTGACATGACCTAGTCTCTCATGCCACAATTTCATGTCACTTATTTGAGTTGTCAAACAAGAAGCAAAGGAAAACTAGAAAACACATACAAACCATCTCTTTGAATGCCTTCAACTATAATAACATTATGTTCATTTTTAATAAACCATTTATCCTTTAATAATGTTACAATATAGTTATTTTGAGTCAACTGAGAACAAGAAAGAAAATTCATTTTAAGTTTAGGAACTAACAATACATTGTTAATAAAACCATTTGCAACTTTTTCTTTTCCCTGACCCTGAACATCAAGAATGGAATGATCTCCCAAATAGATCTGATCATTACATTCACTAAGTTTAGATAGGATATCAGATGTAAAATTCATGTGCCTAGAGGCACCATTATCTAATATCCATTCATTTTCTTTTGCAATGAAAAAGGCAGCATACAAAGAAATTACATTTGATTTTTGGTTATTTTTCTTATTCTTGTTTTGGTTTTAGTCAGCATTTGTTACCCTTTTGAAATTTAAAATTTGTTTTATTATTTTTAAATTTTCAATCCTCTTTCTTGTGTCAAAATTTACCACAATAATGACATTTTCCATCAAAGCTAACTCTTAGATTTCCATGTTTCTTATCTTTTTTAGGAGGTTTAAAAGTTTGCTTTGGGATTTTTGTTTAATCTAGAGGTTTTACCTTTTGATTTATGAGTGAGAAGTGCCTGAGTGACATTCTCTTTAGAATCAAAATTTGACATTACTTGTTCTTCCTATATAAGAAGAGAACTAAGGGTTTGCAAATCTGGAATTTCTTGTTCTATTTGATATTTTGAATTCAAAATTGAAATAAAATTTCTAAATTTCTCATGAATATTCAATTGAATAATAAAATAAAGTAATTTATCTTAGAATCAAATTACTGCCACATCCATCTAACTGTGACTTAATATTTTTTATTTTTTCTAAATAATTTATCACTTTTTCATCTCCCTTCATGGGAGTTGTCATAAGTTATAAAATCAATTTAATATTTTTTTGACAAATGTGTACCTTCGTGCATCGATTCCAATTGAGCCCAAGCCTCACTCAAACTCTCTTGATTCCTAGATATGAGAATAAAATCATCCTAGGTATGCTTCACAAAATAATAGACATCATTCTTGTACTTTATTGTTGATACACAATGATGTTGTCAGCAGTTTACATGTCTTCTGGTAGGATCTCTCTTAGTTCCATTCACAACTGCCCATAATTTGTGAGCCATGAATTCTTCCTTCAATCAAATCTTCCAAATGTTGTAGTTGTTTCCATTCAACATCTGAGATTTATCAATTGAAAATTGATTAGACCCCATTTTTGTGTAAAATAGAGATAAAAATAATTAATAAACAAGGATTAAAATAAGATTTTTATAGAAATTCCCCCTGTCAGTATTTTAATCCTTGTAATCGAACATGATCAATTTATGCCAAAAAAGGAGGTCCTGTTAATTGAATAATCTATACACAAATATGTTAGAATGATATCAAAAACTTAAATTGAAATGTAAGTGATTTTTTTTAGTTTTGTAACAAAATGACGATGAAAAACTTGTCATCGTATCATATCATTTTAAATAAAACTGATACTATTTTACTATTTATTTTTATAAAAATAATTTTCAGAATTTGTTTATATTTTTACAAAAAACAAACAAATAATTTTATATATACATTTTTTGAAAGAAAAAAAATATTAATATAAAATTTTTTGGAGCTCTTTCTCCTTATTAGGTAGGATTTTCTATCAACTCAGCTGAGTTGGCTAACCAACTCGGTGAGTTATTCACCAAGCTATCATGCCAATACCATATTTCAATTTTTATTGCAAACTGAATTAACCAACCAAGCCACTTAATCATCTATGCCAACCGACTTAAAATGAGCCGCATAGAGGAACAATGTATGTATCCGCACACTGAGCCACTCACATGGAAACCGAGCAACACAATGAGCTATGCCCATAAGGGCTTGAAAAAAAATGGGGTGGTGTGACCATAGTCATACCACCGAACATGCTTGCTAAGGCTTATAAAGCCTTTAAACACCATCGTCATCCCCAATGTGGGACTAATCCCACACAGAGGAGATGGGGTCCGTGACAGCGAGGTGAGAGGGGGTCCCGTGGACATGCGGTGGGTGCGGGTGAGGGCTTGCAGGGGTGAGTAAGATTGTGCCAAGTGGCACGAAGCAAGGAGGGGGAATGGTTTGGAGGGGGCCAGCCCCCAAATATGATTGCATATATATTTTTAATATATGATTTTTTTGTTATATGTGCAGTCATGGCATAGTTTTGGTTAGGGTTTAGATTTAGGTTTATAATAATTAGGATATATAATTCATAATCTTATATATATATATATATATAGATATATTATATATATATATAATATATATATATATTATATTTTTATAAAATACGAAGATTTTATAAACTATACAAATATTATAGTTTGTATGAAACTTATAGGTGCAAATAATTCATAGAGGCCTTATTCAGGACATGGAATAGGGGTTTCAAAATTCATAGTGAAAATGTAAAAAAATATGTATTACCAGGGGACAAGAATTTTTACCCCACCAAATGAAAAAAATAAAAAAAACCTATTTTGTCGAATCTTGTCTCCCCCTATAAACTCGAGTTTTCACTTTGAATTTTTACTTTTCCTATTTTTATTTCTTGAATTCCCTGCACACTATATAAAAATATATAAAATTTTAAAAAAAATTATAACCCTTACCTTAGTTTCTAGGGCCTGGTAATTCCCGAACATGATTTTTTATGCGCAGTTGAAAATCTGAATAACTTTCCACCTATGTAACCAACATTAATCCAACCATGCAGAGAGGGAAGGGGGGAGGGGTTAAATAACATTCCAAATAATTTAACCACCTTAACTTCCCAACTGTTACAACCTTAGGTTATTTAGGATTAATTTAATTTATTAATCACGCTTTGGTACCATGTCAGGACAAGGGGTGGAAAATATATTCACCAACTTAATTAAATGTAAAGTTAAACATTATAAATGTAAATGTAATACACAACATAAATAAATGTAAATAACACATAAAACATAGAACACCATATATAACATGGAAAACCCCTAAATGGGTAAAAAACCATGAAGAATAAATCCACTATGTGAGAAAATTTTACATCCACCAGTCCAGTAACTCCCTCCTCACTTCTATTCCCTATATTTACTAGGATTTACCTTCATATTCTCATTAGAATATTATTATTTTATCTATGATCGATTGATAATCAATTATCCTGAATATATGACCTATGGTCATATTTAAATAACTCTGAAGGGTTATGACCTTCTTAAGTGATGGGGCACACCCCAGATTTAATTAGTTAGTTAATTAGATTAACCAACCACCTAATATAAAGTTTATATTTAAATAATAAAAATATAGGTTATTCTATATTATTTAAATATAAACTAAATATTATGATACACTTAATATTATAGTTATAAAAAAATAATGATAAAGGGTAAATATGATAAAATGGAATATTGGATAAATGATAGAGGGTAAATGTGATAAATGAGATTAATAATAATTACTATTTCGATTAATTATTATATGGATATGATGATGTTATTTGCGTGACAAATTAGTTGTAATTAAGCATGTTGACATTTTAGATGTCTAAAAACCCAATATCCAAATAAGAGATATTGCCAAAATAATCAAATTGATGGATTACAAGGACAAAACCCAATCTACTTGCTCAAATGATTGTTCTTTCACAACCACTTCCTGCTACCCAACACAAGCAAAGCACTTATCCCAGTACAAAATAATGTCATACAAGAACTTAAATGGTATTTTCCATGTAATCCACCACATAATATAAATAATTTTGTAAATGGTGTGCAAGTCCAAACCCTCATGGTGCAAAATTACTTTAATCAACAAGAATATTTGATGGAAATGATGAGTATTAGCACATAAGAACAAGAGGGCACCATGAACCTAACTTCATGTTTTTTGGGTTTGATGATTTTTGTACACTTAACTAATCCACATGTAACTTGATCAGGTCGCAACTTCATGTGGCAAATCATACAAGGTCAAAGAGGAGACAAAATGAAATAACTAATTTGTCCCCTTTATTTAAAATTCTCCATTTCAAGGAAAAACAATCTCTGGACTTAAAGTGGAAATGTGCCTTCATCTATCAATTCTATGCTTGTGGAATAAATTTTTCATAACACAAAAAACCCATGAAGCGCTATGGGTTTGTGAGACAAAGAAACTATACCAACCAGAGAAATTCAGTTAATGGAGAAAACATGAAAGGATAATGTCGCACCTTTGATGCAAAAATATAAAAGTATCTTCTTCAACATTTTCAAGCAAATGAAGAAGACAAGTCTAACTATAACAATGTAGGATTCCCCTATTGGATAAGTTTCCTCGCTACCTGTTTTAGATTTGTGAAATCAAAACAAGAGAATAAAGAAACCCAAGTATGAGAGGGTTTATGGTACCTCTAGATGTGATGATGATGTATGAGGGTGAAAAATGAGAGATCCTCCTTCGTAGTGAAGCTAGATGACCTGCAAATCAAGTGAACTCAACATAAAAAAAATGGATTAGTAGATAGATGGGTGGGTTTCCTAACAATGTCAGTCCCGAGAAGTGAAAACTTCCTAGGATGGATGTCAACCCACATTTTGATAAAGATAAGATAAAATATTGATAAATTGGATGTAGCAGAATCAGAACTGAAACAAAAACTAAAATTCTAGATAAAAGATGAGAATGATGCAGATATGATCTAATAAAATTAAATCAAACTTGGGTGCAGGTCGATGGTGACCAAGACTACAGGCCTAGTTGAACGGCCAAAGCAATAGATCAGATAATGTGGAAAAATGCAATTATGAATACCTCCTAGAGGCAAGATCTGAAGTTATGCTGAATTAGGATGGGGATGACAGGGAACAGTACAAGAACAGATCTAGGAATCTGGATCTAATAGAAAGGATGTAAGAAAATTATGAAATCTAATGATGAATGCAATAAAGACAGATCCATTGGTTGATGGTAACCAGGTTGAGTTAGCAGTGACTGGGGATTGGAAGAACAGATCTAAGATGACAGAAAGGGAAGAATGACAGGATCTGAGGATCTAAGTGGACTATGGAAGAATTAAAGAGATGATGACTATGGATCTGAATGCAGAAAGAGGTGAAAAAATGGAAGTTGGGTCAATGACAACGACCAGACAGGGTTGATGATGACTAGGGCTGATATAGGGTTGGATAAAAAATGGATGGACTGAAACATGAAGACCTATAGATGAAAAATGAAGGCTTGGGAAGGATAGAAGACAAGGACTCCTGGATGATAACTAAACCTGCACAAGATCTAATGAAGAATATGATGACAAAATTGCAACAAAGGACCCAAGCATGCAAGGATGAAAAATATCTCCAAATCTCCAAGGTGGACATGAAGCACTCCAAAGATCTCCAAAGTGTTGATGGTAGAATGCAGAGAAGAACAAAAAATGAAGCAAGATCACAAGAAAGCCTAAAATATCAAAATTACATCCTAGAAAAGGAGAGGGTAAGGGCAGATTTATAGGGTTGAAGGTGACCCAGATGGGTTACCACCGATTGATGGGGATCCTGTCCATTTAGGTGGTGGAAAGGTGATGAGCTCGAGACAATGAGCCCATAAGAGGTGGGATTAGGGTTTTGAAGGGTTAGGACAAATTAGGTTTGCTTAGGATGAGTAAATGGGTAGGTGGAGGGTGAAAAATATTAAATAAAGGCCATGGATAGGTGAAATCATTAAATGATGGCCTAGAAAGGATAAAATAGAGATTTAAGAAGAGGAAATAAATTAAATGGAGTTTATAATTAACTAAACATGATTAGGGATGACTAATGGATGAGGAATAATGATGGGAAATAATGATAGGTGGGATAAATTGAATTTAGGAGGGAAGAAGGGAATTTGAAAGGGAAGAGAGGTATGTATGTAGAAAATATGATAGAGAGTGAACGTAGGGTGAGGGGTAGTGATACCAAAAATTGGTGTCTACATTTGCCCCTTTTTTGTTGAGTGGTTTGCATTGGGCAAGCCATGAGACAAAAAATGAGAAGAGATGAAAGATGATTGATGAGGTGCTCCCCCTCAAACTAGGGTTCGATGACACAAAGGAAGTGATCATGAGTTTGAAAGAGATAGATGATGAAAGGATGGAAAGGATGAAGAAAAGAAGATGATGAGATAAGATATCCCAGATGAGGATAAACAAAAACTAAAAAAAGTAAATAAAAATATAGTGGTGATTTCAGAATCACTTTGGTAGGGAACAAAGTACAACCTCAATGGAGATGATGGACAATGTCCTATGGACTATGTGAGTCAGAAAAAAACCACTGCAAAATGGAGGGAATCCAATGGGAATCTTCTCAAATGGATGTGCAAGTTGTGGGACCAATGGGTCAAAGGAAGACATCAAATATGCACAAAAAATGTGAAAATGGTCGAGACAAGGTCGTCAACAAAAAGGATAGGGGGTGGGAAAAAGAATTAATGTGATGTCCTATCGATAGGAGGAATCAAAAAGATGCATCTAGGGTGGGATGGAAAAAGAGGGTAAAATAATGGTTCCCCAAGAGGGAAACACAAAGATGGCCACAAAGGTGAGATGATGAAAAGATGATGGTGCCCCAAGAGGGAACACAAAGAAAGATAGATAACAAGGCCAAGGGGAAAATAAAGATGTGTATGAGGACCACACAAGGAAAAAGTGGAAGAAAATATAATTTGAAAGGAAGGATTGATCAAAAGGAGACAAAAGGAACATTGATTAAAAAGGCATGGTCAGGTCGACGATGAACAGGTAGGGTTGGGTGACCAAAGATGAAGTGACGGTGACCCAAGGGGGTTAACAATGACTGGGTCAGTGGGCTATATAAGCCCCTGGGTTGGCCTGACTAAGCTCATTTGCACTGTGTGCAAAGTGATGATCAAAGAGCTTTGAGTAGAAAAGAGAAAGTTGAGATTGTGAGAGAGATGGAGGCTATGGAGTAGCGAGGAAGTGCTAGAGGACCCATAGGATGGTAAGTGCCTAAACCTTAGCCTTATTTTTAAGCATTTTTGATGTTTTTATTTTTTTTTTACATTTTTCAAAAATTTTGGGTTGGTGCAAGGGGGTTCATCAACGACTGGGTACGGTCACCATCGATCGAGCCTAAAAAGGCATTGACCCAACCTAGGAGGTGTCAACCCAATCTGGGTCAATGTGGAATAGGGATAGCTATGATTTTGATTTTTGGATTTGGATGGTAAGGAATATATGTTTTACATGCTTTGATTGGTTTTGTAGGCCAGAGGACATTTATATATCTATGAGATAGAGTGTCACTGTGACCTTGTATGATCATATTAGAGGGGATGTGACATAGATGTTGAGTGGGACCATTTTCGTAGTAGGATTAGGTGGATTCCATCATTACCAGAGGATTCAATAGAGATGTTGGGATGATGATTTGGTCTAATTTAGTGAGAGATGGGATGTGTGCATATGAGCACATTTTGGTTTAGGAAAGGTGAGATGACCTGTGACTCTTGAGGATGTATATCACATCTTGAGGCTTCCTATATAGGGGAAGCCCATACATCCTATCACAAGTAGATAACAGATTGGGGATATTGACATGGTTGTTTGGAGCTGATGCCCCACATATTACCTTCACATCTGGGGCATTTCACATAGAGACACAATATGAGCGTGGGGTGGCTAGGAGAATGATTGATATGCTTAGTGATGATGGTCCTATTTCTAGCTATGCACTACCAGATTTAGGGGGTGTGAGATTCCCATGGAACTAGTGGGTGTAGTTGCAGACATTGTTGATCATAGGGTGGTGTTTTATTTGGCACAACATTTTTGGCACATATATATACCATGAGTTATGTATGTATGTTGAAAGGAGGAGGAAAGGGATTGGATGTAGGGTTCCTACTCCATTATTGGGAATATGAGCATATTACAGTGATCAGGCCACTAGGGATCCCATGGGTCATAGGGATCACATTGAACTGGCCGTATGGATTCTTGAGATGGTGAGTCGATCTAGGTTCATGGTGATAGGGGAGAGAGAGAGAGAGGAGCAGAGTGGTATACAGATAGACTGATAGAGTTAGATGTGGACCAGGTTAGGTGGTGGCCATACCATGATTATCTTGTATGGCCAAGGGGACAGATGTGGAGTTGATTAGGGATGAGGTAGATGAGATGGGTGTAGGGGTGGAGGCCTGAGATGATAGAGGTCATATAGTTTGATAGAGTTAGGAATAGTTTGGAGTAGTACAGAATAGTTCCCTAGGAGCCTATTAGATATAGGTGAGATGAGTTAGAGAGGGACCTTCCTAGTCCCAATATGGTAGACCCATTGGAGGAGGGTAGGGACACTGTGGGATGATGATGATGATGTTGGATTCAAGGTATATTTTTCTAATTGATGATGACGAACATGGGTAGCCCAGATGGTAGTAGAGGGGCTGAGGGAGGTGATGAGGAGGAGGAGGTTCCAGTCATAGGAGGAGGATGTAGCACCTAGGGGTGATGAGGGTGATGATGGAGGGACTATTATAGAGATATCTCACTTACACAGGTGTGGAGCATGATTCAAGCCGTCTAGGAGAGGGATGTGGCATGCTAAGAGAGGAGAGGACGTGCATCAGGAGTCCATAGTCCTATGTTAGGAGAGGGACCAAGCCATCTAGCAGCGGGATCGGTACAAGAGGAAGTGAGGAGGCCTACAGAGCTAGATTTGGAGACCTCACACCTATACTGGAAAACAAATTCAGAGAGTGGTGCACCATGGCATCATAGGGGCTGGATAGATGGAACCACCAAGTATTGCTGCCCCTAGATCTATACAGAGTGCTACAGTAGAGGTGTGCTACTATTATGAGTGCATCATGACATCTAGGATGTCATGGACACAGAGATATGCATGTACATATCTAGATTGAGCAAGTGGGGAGTCAAGGGTGTGCACATGACCAGAACACCATCAGGAGTATAGAAGAGCATGACACAACCATGATTAGATGTAGGCCATGATGGAGGATGATGAGGCCTAGAGATTAAATTAGGCACATTCCCCAGGGGGAAATATTTGAGACTTTCTGATGTATAGTTTACTATATTTTGATGATGTATCAGCTTTGAGACAAGACCCTTAGCGGCCTGATATAGATGTATAGATGTATTTACTTATGATGATGATATATATATATATATATGATTTTTTTATATGATTTATCATGTGTCATGTTGTTGATTTATGGCTTTGATGATGTTATGTTAGATTTAGATGTTGGATGTTTGATTATGGATTAGATATAGATTTTTGATTATGATGTTATGGATTAGATGTAGATGTTTATGGATTTATTATGATGTTATGGATTAGATGTATTATGGTTTTGAAATTAGTGATTATGTTTATGAAATTTGAATAGGATATGTGATGTGATATATATGATGGATATGTAAATGATGATGTTTAACATGGATAGATAGTTGTTAGACATGATGAAATAATGGATACAAATAATGATGATGGATTCATAAATATGTTAAATATGGATGATTATGCATATGATTGATGTTATACTTAAAATATACACATAAGCATGGATGAAATGGTTAATATTAATAAGAATATGATAAGAACATGTTATAGTGAAGAGAAAGGATTCAACTTGATAGAAGGTGACCAAAAGGAGATAAATGAAACTCGATCATAGTAAGGAGTGCATGAAGAAATGATGCTTTCGAACCAGATTGGAGGTAAACAAGAAAAGGATCCAATCAAGGCAATGCACTTGCAGCCAATAGCAGGTGTTAACACATAACCATCGATAGTTAGTAATCCCAAGGATCACGAGGGAAAGTATGGAAAATGGACTTATAGACCTAATGTTGACATATGACAAAAGGGGTTTGGATGACACTCATATGTGGGAATATAGGTTCTCCTATAGGTGGGTGTTCCTAGGTATATGCCCCATCTCTGAGAAATATGATGCAAATTGATCAATGCAGGAAGTTTTCTATGGATGAGAAAGTTGATCAATGCGGGAAGCTTTCTTAGGATGCTTTCTTTTGAAATTTATGCTTTTTCTTTGAGTATATAGAAGGTTGATCAATGTGGGAAGCCTTCACTACCATGATATGAGATGGTAGCCATCCTTCGAGGGAGTGGTCTACATTTTTACTTTTATGCTTTTTGGAATTTTTAGATTTTTACTTTTATAAATGGTAGGATAAGATATGCATGATAGTTGTCCTTTGAGGGATCAATCTATTATTTTTTATATTTTTCTTTTATGAATAGATCTACTTCGAGGGAGTAGTTTGTTTTCTTTTGAGTAAGATATATTTTTAGATGAGCATCCAAGATTTTGACTTTTATGGAAGAGCTGGGGATAGCTAGGTAGACCACTTAGGAGGGGATAAGAATAATGTACAAGTGAAAATTGTGGACCCTTAGTGTGGTTCTCAGTAGGTAAATAAGAGGGAAGTGGATGTAATGATCATGGGGTTCCCACCTAGAAGGAGGAACTTGTCCTTAAGGAATATGCTATGAGTAGATCCGTGGTGCCCATATTCAAGGTCATAGATAGGAAAGTGATGGTAGACCACATAATTCCAAATCATTACAATGAAAGATGGAAGAGGCTAATGATGGATGGATGACCACTGAGATGACTAAGTTCTCAGTTGGTAGGTATGTTAACAATAGAAAGGCTGCAAGTGCAATGCGTTAAGAGGTTTATTTCTAGTTTACCATCAAGGGAGGCCAAATGATAGGCTCCAAACCCATACTTATGTGTGATAATATAAGGTCCAATCCAGTTGGGAGAAAACTTTCCACGTTGACTCCTTTCTAGAGTAGTGATGTTCTATTTTATTTAAGGACAAGGTCACTGATGTTAAATTTCATGTTCCTTGAGGTGTTTATTATAAGCACATTTATGCACTCTTAATAGACATGATGATGTTCAAGAGTGAGAAGGTGATGTTCATCTAACAACTTAAGTTGTGTTAGATGCTCTTGGTGATAATCTTCATTAGAGATGAAAGTCATGAAGAGAAACATGCAAAGATGGGATTTGGACTTCAAGAGGAAGAATGACCTCGATAACCATAGATGAGAGAGAAAGGAGTATCACCCATAGAGGTGTGGATGCTAGTCTGATAAGCCCAAAGAGCAAAGGGATATGAAGATGCCAATTACAACCTGATTTATCAATAGTCTTGGCAAGAATATTGTGAAGAGTTTTGTTAGTGGCTTTGGCTTGACCATTAGCTTGAGGATAGTATGGTGAAGAGAAGCTAAGATTAATATTGAATGAGTCATAAAGATTCTTGAGATCTTTTTTTTGAAGGAATTTCCATTGTCTGTGATGATTTTATGAGGAATGCCAAAATGGAAAATGATATGCTGATAGATGAAATTAACAATTTGATTAGCTTTAGTTGATGTGAGTGGAATGGATTCCACCCATTTGGTGAAATACTCAGTCACAGTGATGATAGAATGATGGCATTGAGAAGAACATAGATTGATGAGGCCAATGAGGTCAAGCCCCCATTGTGAGAAAGGCCAAAGGTCCTGAGCCAGCTGTAAGGCCTAACTAGGAATGTGGATTAGATTAGAATGTTGCTGGCATTTGACACATTTATTAATGTATTCACAATAGTATTTATTAAGAGAGGGCCAATAATAACCCATGTAAAGGATGCATTTGGTGACATAACAAACCACTAAAATGGACCACCACAGATACTGTCATGGACTTCTTGGATAACTCAAGTGGATTCATGAGACTTAAGGCAACAAAGCAAGATGCCATCGAAGCCATGCTTGTAGAGGATGTCACCAAGGATGACATAATGGTTAGCACATTGAAGAAAATGACCTCCTACCAATTCTTAGATAGGTCGGAAGGGATGATGGAATTGAGAAATATAGTCAAATATTTGAGAATACCAAAGATCGTGAGGATTAATTTGATGATTCGACACAAGGAATCACTAATGAACATGGGATTTGATCAAGATGTTGAATGATGACAGAGAGTTTAGATCTTCTCATAGACCAAGGGATAAGAGATGTGCAAGAGAATCCATAGTGTCTGTGAAGTGGTTAGATGAACGAGGGACAGTTTGAAGAGTGTAGAAATCAAATGCTCCAAGAAGGAAGTTGACAATGTCCTTATAATTTTGAAGGATCTCATTTTTACATTGATAGATGCCTTTGACTTGATTAATGATGAGTTGAGAATCCCCATAGATGTCAAAGATTTGGACACAAGTAAGACATGGTTTTGGAGGCCTAAGATGAGAGCTTCATACTCAAACATATTGTTTGTGCATTCAAAATTAAGTTTAAGTGATAGGAATAAGGAGTGTCCCAAGGAGGAATGATAATGACACCAATGCCTCCCCCTTGTCAACACTTAGATCCATCAAAGAAGAGTGTCATCTTAAGAGGAGAGAATATCATGGTCAAAGTGTTGAATAGATTCATCTAGAAATTTCTCATGAGGAAGATGATTATCAGGAAGAGGGGTGTTAGCCTAATTGATCTGTGATAGCTTGGCCCTTGATTGATTTCTGAGAGATGAACTCTAGGTCAAACTCAGTCATGAGCATGAGCCATCGAGTGATGTGATCACTATGATAAGGCTTAGAATGCATGGTCTTGAGAAGATGAAATCTAGTGATGACATAAGTCTTATGATTGAGAAGATAATGGAAGCTTAGAGGTAGAAAATAAAAGAGTGCAACACAACTTTTCAGCTTCAGTGTAGCGAGTCTCATAATCATGAAGGGTGTGACTGATGTATATACATGGCCTACTCCCTGTCTTTCTCATGATGTGCCAACATGGCTCCTAGAGCATGATTAGAGGTAGAGACATAGAGATAGAAGGGATCCCCCTCATGTGGAGGTGTAAGCACGTGAGGGGGATATAAGAGATACTACTTGAGATCATCAAAGGATTTTTGGTAGTTATGGTCCCATTTAAATTCAATATCTTTGTGAAGAAGATGGTGAAAGGGTTGGAAATGGTCAGAAAGTTGTGAGATGAAATGAAGGAATTGAAGTGGCCTTGAAGACTGTGAAGTTACTTTAGATTAGAAGGAGGAGGCATCTTGAGGATGGCCTTGATCTTGGTGGGGTCAACTTCAATACCCCTGATAGAGATGATAAATCCAAGGAATTTACCAGTTAGCACTCCAAACACACACTTGGCTGGATTGAGAAGGAGGAAGAAGTGGATAAGGCACTCAAAAATGACTTCAAGGACAAAAGGTGGTCATGTTCGATGTCTTGGATTTACCCAAAAGGTCATCAACATAGTCCTCTACAGTCTTATGGATGAGATCATGAAATATGTAAGTCATGGCTTGCTGATAGGTGGCTCTGCCATTTTTCAAACTGAAGGGCATGAACACAATAGTAGAAAGTCCCCCAAGGAGTGATGAAAGAAGTCTTATGTTGGTCTTCTGGTGTGATGAGGATCAAATTATACCCAAAAAACCATCCATAAGAGAAAGCATCTCATGGCATGTGGTAAGGTCTATGAGTTGATCAATGTTAGGAAGAGGAAAATCATCTTTAGGGAAAGTGAGATTTAGATCTCAAAATTTAGTGTAGATATGAAGCTTTTCCAAAAGCTTTGGAAATGGGTATAATGTTGGAAACCCATTACTGGATAGTCGATAGGAATGATGAAATTAGCTAAAAGAAGGTGTTGTAACTCCTCTTTGACAAGGAGGGAAACTCGAGGATGCATGCGGCAAAGCTTCTGCTTAACCGGCTTAGCGTTAGGAAAGGTAACAATGTTGTGGAAAATGATGGAAGGATCGAGACCTAACATGTTCGGTGTACAACCATGTGAAGGTATTTGACTATGATGAGAAAGAAAGGTGGTGAAAGATTCAAGCTCCTACGGATCAAGGGATTGACCCACTTTGAGGATGTAGGGATCTTGAGGAGTCCCTATGTTGATGTCGATGGTGGATTCGTTAAGAAGGGTGGATGTGTCTGGTGGTAAGGTCTTATGAAGATAGGAATCTTCTTCCCCCATGTAAGAGAGGATGGAATCATCTTTGGTGCATTGAAGAATGTCAATGGTAGGGGAATCTTCCTCTATCATTTCTGGGAAATTGAAGAGGGAGGGACCTAGTTTCACCTTCACACTGATAAGTGACTAGTCCCAAGGAGTAATGGTGGAGATTAAAAAAAAATCTAGAGGAGATAGAAAAGTTTCATCTGTATCCATAACCTCATGGGATGGAGAAGATGGAGGATCAATGTCCATGAGAGATAAAGGATGGAGGGAGAGGGTTGGTAGATTGTTCCTTATAGCCCAACCAAATTTTTTCATGGGGTTTATGAGATTGATCAATGACAAGGTCATGCATGCCTTTTTCATAATGTCCCATTCCAAATCCTTTCCAGATGCAATGATGAAGATATAGGTGTAGGACAAAGGATTTCTTGTAAAGAAAATCAAATCCGTTGGTATATGGTTTAGTGTGTGGTTAATGTCAATGTGGGAGAAGGGTGATCAATGCCACCATAGATGAAATTGGTATGAAGATGAGGTGGACTAAAGGGAATGATATCCCCTATGTCAGGTTGATACATTGGAGCTTTTTTTGGTCTACCGAGACTATTAGGAGTTGTGAAGAGCATTAAGTGTGAGGAGGTGATACTCCCCAGCATGATGTTGATCCATTACTTTGTCTAAGGAATCATCATTGGGAAGCTTGGATGCGGAGAAAGATGAGCCTAGTGGATGCTTCAAGAAGAACCTTGTGTGGGAATGAGCACATCATTAGGATGGATAAGTCATGTGACATGCCTTTGAATGGAGGAGTATCTGTAGGGAGAGTTAATATCTTCCCCTCATGTTCATACTTGATGCATCGATGAAGGGTGGAAGGAACATAAATGCATGGCGTGAATCCATGGTTGTCCAAGTAGGATGTTGTATTTAAACTCCCCTTATATGATATAGAATACCTCATGGAGGATTTTTTCACCAACGCGGATAGGAAGAATAACTATTCCTAAAGCTAGGGGTAACAACATCATTGAAATGCATGAAGGACCGTGGGTGATTGGGAGATAATGGAATTAGGGAGCTTAAGTTGATCAAAGGTGTGAGATGAGATGATATTTATGATAGCTCCATTGTCTATCATAGAATGATGAATGAAAGTGTCATTGATACACAAGTGATGAAAATGGGAAGGTCATGTTCTTTAGGTGTTATGTCAAGAAATTTCAGTATTTCGAATGATATGGAGGTGGAAGCAGCAAGTGCTCCAATAAGAGATGCAAAGGGCTGAGCCTCATCGTTAGGAGTAGGGATACGCTTAAGAGCTTCAATGAGATCTTTCTTATGATCTGGAGAGCTTTGAATGAGCTCATAAAGTGACATATTAACTGGGGCCTGATGGAGTTGTTTCATAACACTTTGTTCAATAACCATAGGCTGAGGAGAAACTAAGATAAACACCTTAGGTTTTGATGAAGAAGGTGGGTGAGAGTAGGCTCACTGGAGAGGAGTGATGACAATGAATTTGGATTTTGATTGAGTAGGTGGTTGGAAATCATGGGGATGAGAATGGGTTGTGATCCTAACAACATTAATGAAGAGAGGAGGGAATCCTTTGGGAGATTTCATAGTTGGAGGAGGAATGATGACAAATGTCTTAGATGAATGAGGATATTTAGATATTTGGTGGATGAAGATTGAGATGAAGAAGTGAGATTGGAAGATGGAAGAGAGTGATCTCCTTCAACGAGAAGGTCATCCTCATCGATAATATTATGAATGATGGTTTGGAGGGCTCTTACAATGTTTGGTATCATGTCCTGGTGCATGATGGTATGCACAAATGAGATTAGAATCTAACCATGAAGGTCTTGGGCCACGTGGATCAAAGGGTTTGATAGGTGGGAAGGTTAATTGAAAATGCTTGAAGTAGGCATTGAAATATTTCAATGTAAGATCCAATGGGGGTGGTTGGAGAAGGAGTTGTAGATGAAGTAATTTTAAGAATGGTGGATGAGGTAAGAGGGAAGGTTTTACTTTGATGAGGCTTTTTGGGAGCCTTTGATTCTATCTTAGTCTTAGAAGAATAGAGAAGGTGGTTGTGTTTTCGGTTTTGGTATTGATTGGTGGTGACTTAGATGGTTTAGAATCTATTTTGGTAATTGAAGATGTGGATGTTTTTGGAAGGGAGTTTGAATTTAGAGGGAGGATTAGCTGATTTTGTTTCAATTTATTGATAATGGGGGTTTTAGATGAAGGGGTTGGCCCTAAGATGGATGGTGATGCTCCTAAGAGTGATGATGTGACATTAGATTATCTTAGGAGGGTTAGTCTTGGGATGATGAAGCTCCAAATTTTTGTGTGGGATGTGTGAGGGATTTTTGATGGGCATGCCAAGGTTCTTAGACTTGGTTGTGAGGATTTACCTTTGGCAGGGATGATGAAAATTTCAACTGGAGGATCTATGGAGGTAGAACTAGGTAATGTAGATTGAGTGTATAGAGGTGGATATTGAAGGTGGAAGTGGTTTTTGTATGATGCACTTGAACAGATATCTAAAGGGGTGGTAGATTATGTAGGTTTAGGATTGGTTGATGTAGGGATGATTGGAGTTATATATGTGGTCAAGAGTGTCAATTGTAGATGCACATTAAGCGTAGATGTTTGCATGGTGGATGATTTAAGAGGTGGTATGGATGTGGTGTAGATTCAGATGTTGATGTGGGTATAGTGGTCATAGTAGATGTAATTGATGTGGAAGTAGGTGTAGATGTGTGAAGATGAAGATGTTAAATTAGGTGTTGAGGTAGTTATTGGTGAAGGACTAGATGTGATAGATGAGGATGTGGATGATATGGATGGAGAAGTAGGTATGATTAAGGTTGATGGGGATGTCATAGTTGTGGTCATAGTTATGTTATATATCGATAGGAAGTTGTAGATGTTAATGAAGTGAGTGTGGGAGAAGAGTCTGATTGTAGGGGTAGATGCAATGGATGATAAGATGATGGGTGTAGGTGATGGTGTTGGATTTTGGTCCTATAGTATTAATTATATGGGCATTAGGTGCCTGTGATGTGCAGGGTGGAGTTTGATTTGTTGGGTGGATGATTAGGAAAGGGTTGTTTGAAGATGTCAAGAGGTTGATTAGGTGGTGCATTAGGATTATCTACTTGAATGACAAGATTCTATAAGTTTTTGGATGATGTATTTAAAAGTGTGACACTTCTCAATGTCATGACCATGAACTTGATGATATTTATAGTAATGTTCCTCACGATACCATGTTGGTTTGGGGCATGATTCATCAAAGGGTTAGATGGGAGGAAGATGAATGAGATGGACCGACCATTAACTTGTCAAATATTGAACTATAAGATTCCCCAAGAGGGTTATAGTTAGGAGGTGGTCTAGGAGCTCTTTGTGGAGGCTCTGTGTGAGAAGTGGATGTGGATGAAGATATTTAACCATGATGGAATTAGCGGAATTCATTTATCACCATGCATGGAGGACTTAGTGAATTTCGAACTTGGGTTTTTGATTGAATTTTAAGATGGCCTTTCTCAAGGGCACAAAGTTCAAGTTTGTGAGCCATGGTAAATGCCTCTTCAAAGGTTTGGAATGATTGAATTTGAAGATTACAAGAGATATGAATTGCACAAAGACCATTTGAGAAAAGTTTAATTAATTCAGTATGTGGAAGGGAAAATGATAGTTGGTTAATTATGCCATGTCATCGTGTGATGAAATCTGTGATAGATTCATCATCATATTGTTTAATGGCGTAGAGGTCTATGATAGTGATCTTACGCGCAATTTTGATCGAGAAATGTTCTAAGAATAATTGTCATGAGTTGGGTGAAGGAAAATAATGAATGTTGTGGGATGTCATTATACCAATCTAGTGTGAGACCAGATAATGACATGGGGAATGTGTGAAGCATAAGGTCTTGATCGTGGGTGATGAGGTAACATGAATGTTTAAAAGCATGAAGATGTTGTTGTGGATCCTCCTTGCTATTGAACTTAGAGAATTTTGGCAATTCCCAATGAGGAGGATAAGGATTTACATAGGATGGATGGATTGATGGGTTTGTTACAAATTTTTTCATATGAGAATGTGGTTTTGGATCCCAAGGTAGTGGCTTCAAGATTATCCATTCTACTCAATAACGCTTACATGGGATTTTTAGATGGATGGGTTTGAGAAGTTGAAGGATGAGATTGTGATGCATATGAAGTAGATGGTTAGTAGTTGTTGATAAGTTTGATATATTTGAGGATGAGTAGGTGTTGGTGGAAGTGGTTGATAAGGGGGATTTAATTGAAAGGTTGCGATTGAATGGGTTGAGATAAAGGTTGTTGTTGAGAAATGGGGATGTGATAAGATTGATGAGATTGAGTCGGTTGTTGAGAAATGGGACATTTGATTGACATATGGATGGGTTGGAATGTAAGTAATGGGTGGTTGGGATACTTGAGTTGATTGATTGGGAAGTATGTAGTGATAAGAACCTCAAGGAGGAGGTTGATGGGTTTGAGTTGATTCATATGGATGAGGTTGTGAAGTGAACACATTGGCATGGATGTGGGAAGTGGAAATAAGGGGTAAAGTTGAATTATATTGTTCAGGTGGAGGAGGGAGAAAGTGAGACTCTTGAGATGATTGGATAGGGGCACAAGTAATTGATAGTAGATGATGAGGTGATGGGGATAAAATAGAGGTGATAGTAGTGTTAATTTGAGGACAAATTAGGGGGATTAGGGACCACCAATTGAGTGGTTTGGTGATTGTGAGGGATTGAGGAAGAAATTTGATGGGAATCAATCTCATGTTGGGCCATGACAAGTTCATTCATAGCTTTAGTGAAGAATATGAAAAAGTTGTGATGTAAGGACTTACGTAGATTTAGGATCGGAATGGTAGGCATAAATTTATTGCAAAGGAGGTCCATCAATGGGATGTTGTTATTACTTACAAAGGAGATAGTCATATAGGGAAAACCAGATCAACATCGAGAAGCTCTTGAAACTCCACACATCCACAAGTGATGATAGGAGGCCAAAAGCTTCGATGGAGGTGGTAGAAGTATGTGGTCAGATGGAATACTATGTTGACTTAAAAGAGTAAGTTTTGATATGAGATTTTAGGTTGAACCAATTGGATCTCTTGAAGAGGGGGAATGGGAAATGATGGGTTGAGTAACTACAGAAGAAATGACCAAAAGGGGTGGAGGTAAGGATAGAAATTACGGAAGTTTGTTGGGAAGAAATAAGTCCTGGAAATAGGAATGTTGATGGATGAAATGTATTGCTCCATTTGTATTGCTTGAGATAATGTAATAACTGGCATGAAACAAACAATAAAACAAAACTATGTCTGAGTTTTAATTAATGTCAAACAATTCATGCAATGTTTTTTTATTATCTTGATTATCAGAGATGTGAAAAAGAAATGAAAAAATGGGATTGAAGGGAACGTAGGAAATGTCATGTACTACAGATGGTTTAGGTAGTTTTGGTTGGAGTCCTAGATATACCTGAAGGTATAATGAGGCATGAATTTATGATGACTACTGGTATGAGGCTTGGTATTGGGGCCTACCCCCTCACTTCATGGTCCCGTAGTAATAAGAGAGTCATGTGCTTAGCCAATATACCAGTAGACAAAAAAATTGTAACGCAACCAAAACACCGTGAGTAATTTCCTATTGGGTGATGAAATACCAATAGTTCCACCTGGTAGGAAGATGTATAGATTTGTAGTTTTGATGGGTGTTTTTGGATGTGCGTGATGAAAGTGTATGCAGAGAGTTAACCCCCTAATTAGACTAGTGATGAACTAAAAATAGATCTTTTTAGATACTATGGTTTCAAAAGTATAGCAGACTAATTGATCTAAATAGGAGGACTAAAGTACCTTGTATGGGTGTGCTAAAATAATATGGAGTAATTGGAAATAATTATACTAAGTGAAAATAAAACCCTAAAATATGTAAGAAAGTAAGGAATAATTCCAAGCGCATGAACAATCACTCAAAAGTCCCAAAAATGTTCCATATTTAGAGGATCTGAGTAGACTGGGGCACCTGGGAAGGTACTGGGGCACCCCGAGGTGCTTTGGTCTACATATTAGGGTGTTGTTGGTACTTTCATACAAATGCTTAGAAACTAGGATTTCTGCATGGTTAAAAGATGACCTAAAACACTTCTTATCTAATCGCACTGGATTTGCTATGGTTGTGTTGAGTGTATGAAATATGACAAGATGAAGTAATTACCTGGACTAGCAACAAAGAATTATCAAAACCCTAATAAAAATAAAATGAATGCAAATGAATGGGTTGGGACTGACCTCATCCCTAGGAGATCTTATGCCAATTGCACTTTGTAATGAAGCAAGAAATAGTAACTATAGAAAAATGTAATAACATGTTTTGCATGAAATATAATAGAATCACCCCTATGTTGTGTGTGTTGATGTATATCTCCTAGCCTTGATGCATGACACTATGTGGATGCAATAGATGCAGGGGATGTGGCCTCTAGATGGAGTGATAGTAGTATTTGAGTCTTAGGACCCTCATTATGGTCTCATAACCTTGTATTTATAGAGTTCTCTTGCTCTACTTCCGTACCTTAACCTTGATATGGCCGACTAGGAAAAATATAAGGATGAAAAATGGCTAGTTAAGACACCAAAAAGAAGCAAGAAAGTGGAACATTCTTATCATGGGCACCCCAGTACAAGCAATGCGCACCCTAGTTTAGGCTAAAATGAGGGGATAATTGCGAAATATGTGGGTATGTATAGAAAAATATGTGAATAAGATGGCCATGTGTGTGATTAGTACTTTAATTCACTTGAGAACCCTCTAAATAGTAGTATGAGGTGGGGCTAAATAATGCCCAAAGTGCATGATTTTGTGTCTACAACTATATTTCCAAGGAGATATGAAATGTTATTTTTAGATCCAAAATTAAATGTGTAAATTCTATGATGAAAAATGAGCAACTAAGAAAAATAAGAATACTTGGACAACACTTTCCTTTTTATTATTATTTTTTTTATTTTTAAGAAAGCAATAAAAATTCAAGCAACGCTCCTTCCTGCGAGGATAGTAGAAGATGGATGGATAAAATAGAAATGAAAGACAAATTAAAAAGACTCACAAAGAAAGAGTGGGTCCCACCGGGCATTCAAGAATGTTGGAGAAGTTTCCTTGCTACATGTTTCATATTAGTGGAATCACAACAAGATAGTAAGAAACCCCAAGTATGAGAGGGTTTATGGTACCTCTAGATATGATGATGATGTATGTGGGTGCAAAATTAGAGATCCTTCTTCACAGGAAAATAGATGACCTATAAATCAACTGAAATCAACAAAAAAATGGATTAGTAGATAGATGGGTGGGTTTCCTGACAATGTCAGTCCTGAGAAGTGAAAAAAACCTAGGATGGATGTTAACCCAAGTTTTGATAAATATAAAATATCGATAAATTAGATGTAGCAAAATTAGTATTGTGATAGAATCTGAAATGCAACAAAAGTGATAAGATGTAGATCTGATCTAACAAAATTAAACCAAACTTGTGTAGGTCATTGGTGACCTAAGATTGTAGGGCCCAGTCAATGGTGAATGGAGTGGATCAATTGAAACAATAATGGAAAATGCGGATCTGAAGGCCTCAGGGGAAAGATATGAAGCTGATGTTGAACTAGGGAAGAATGGAAGGAACCTATAAGAGATTTAAAACTAGATATAACAAAATGGATGCAAGAAAATTATGAAATCCAATGATGAATGTAATAAAGAAAAATCCATTTGATGATGATCGAGCTGAGTCGGTGGTGACTAGGGACTAGAAGAATAGATTTGAGATGATAAAAGGGTAGAATGACAAGATTTGAGGGATGAATAACTATGGAAAACAAAAGATGATGACAATGGATTTGGATGATAGTGGGGAAAATAAAATTGAAGTTGGGTCAATGGCAACTAGACAAGGTCAACGATGACTGGGGATGATCTAAGGTTGGCTGAAAATGGATGGAATGAAATGAAGACTTTTAGATGAAAAAAAAGGACTAGAAATTAAGATACAAGGATCTTGATGATAACTAAACCTGCACAACATCTTGGTGCAAAATATGGTGACAAAATTGCAACAAAGGACCTAAGCATAAAAGGGTGAAAATGATCTCCAAATCTCCAAGGTTGAAGCATAATATCTCCAAAGTGATGATGGTAGCTACCAGAGAAAAAAAAAAATGAAGGAAAGATCACAAGAAAGAAGTCCTCAAAATTACATCTTGAGAAAGGGTGGGGTAAGGACAGATTTATAGGGTCGACAATTATCTGGATGGGTCACCACCAATCATGGGGATCCATCCATTTGGGGGGTGGAAAGGTGATGAGCTTGAGACAATGAGCCAATAAGAGGAAGGGTTAGGATTTTGAAGGGTTATGACAAATTAGGGTTGTTTAGGATGAGTAAATGGGTCAGTAGAGGGTGAAAAATATTAAATAAAGGCCATGAAGAGGTGAAATCATTAAATGATGGCGTACAAAGGATAAAATGGAGGATTTAGGGAGAGAAAATGAATTAAATGGGGGTTTAGAATTAACTAAACATGATTAGGGTTTATTAATGGATGAATAATGTGGAAAAAATGGTGGAAAATGATGATAAGAAATAATGATATGTGGGATAAATTAAATTTAGGAGGAAAGAACAGAATTCGAAAGGGATGAAAGGTATGTATGGTGAGAAAATGTGGGGTGAGGGGTAGCGATACCAAAAATTGGTGTCTATAGCCCTATATATCCCATCTCAATGGGGTATTATACAAGAAGATTTGAGGCAGCCACCACAAATTAAACAAAATTTACGGATAACACACACTGCGGTCCACCCTTTTACATGTCTCTAATTATAGGAAAGCACTTAGTGTATTCTTGTATGATTGACTCGAGTGTTAGCACCTCTGTAATGCACAAGATTTTTTTTGATATTTTAGGCATTAAGTACAATGTAGTTTCTAAAGATGCCCTACAACTTGATGGCTCAACTGTCAGCATTTTAGGAGTGATAAAAGATCTTGATTTAACCCTCCATGTTTTTCCATGCTTGACCATAACCCAAGATATCTCATTCATTGAATTACCTCTTTTTGTTTTCCATTTACATGTAAAAAGATTTTACAGCTAATGTACGTGGATATTTATCTTTTGGTTGGTGTCATATTCTCCTGAGAACTAGATATGGTACAAAATATACCATCAAAGATCAGTCAATCTCTTCTTATCATGTTGAATCTTATGATCCCTCTCCTCTCCAATCCAATTATATGGTACATTAAGATAAAGAGGATGAATTAGTATCAGTACAACAACTTGCTCCTCCTAGATTTATACCCAACCTCCTATTAGATGAATGATCCGACAGACATTATGATTTTTATCCTTATGACATAGCCATGGAGACTGTCTTAGGCACCTATTGTATTCATGAAGTAGAATTCACAGCCCCTATGCCACACAACAAAGATAATTATGCTTATATATTATGGAAGATGTTATTTAATGGTTCTAGAAGCAGAAATGGAGTTGTGGTGGGTGTAGCTATTGTTTCTCTAATGGACAATAAATTATTCATTGTTTATAGGATATAGTTTACATGCTCTAATAATGTGGTGGAATATGAGGCCTTGATTGATGGTTTTCTTATAGCAGAGAAAAGTAAGATCAAGGTCTTGCAAGTGTTTGGGGATACTAATTTTGTTATTTACCAAGTTAGAGAAAAGTGTGTGAACAAGAATAATATTTTAAAATATTATAGACATAGATTTTGGGACCTCTTGGAAAGTTTTGACGTTGTCAAATTACAAGTGGTGCCGAGGAAGTTGAACAAATAATTATATTAGATGGTGGTGATTAGATCACTATTTTCCCTAGTTGTAGATCTTATCCAAGGAAATTAAAAACATGTTAAGATGATTATGACACCATAAGTTCTAGATAATGAAGTTAGATAGAAAATATTTGATAGTGATGAAAACATTATTCAGTTCATCAAAAATGAAGCCGAGTTCTCCTCAAAATTACAATTTGATTTGCAATATGGTTATGGTGACTAGATCATTCAGCTAAGGACAAACAAATTTCCTAAAGGGTTTTTCACTCTTGAAGAAATGTTCAGTCGTATTGATGAATTCAAAGGAGAAAGAAAGAATATAATAGAAAAAAAATAGGAACACCAAATAGTCACCATTTCACAAGACAAGGAGATATTGTTTGGAAAGGTATGTGATGAATCAGAGAAGAAAGAATTTATCTCCTTATGTTAGAAATTTATTGATGTATTCCCATGGAGTTATGAAAATATTAAGGGTTTTGACCCCAACATTTCCCAACATAACATAGATATTGATCCTAGTTTAAATCCAATCAGACAGAAAACATAGGCATATCAAGCCCAAAATAGATCCCCTCATGAGAAAAGAGCTATAAAAAATCATTGAGGCCAAAATTATATTCCCCATTAAATATTCCTATTGGCTAGATAACTTGGTTCATGTTAAGAAGAAGAATGGAGAAATCAAGTTGTGTATGGATTATATATATTTTAATAGGGCCTCCTTAAAAGATCATTTTCCTATGCCCTCTATAGAACTATTTTTTCAGACATTAACAGGAGCAGAAAGGTTCTTAATGCTTGATGGCTGCTCAAGTTTTAATCAAATCAGGGTTATAGAAGAGGATAAATATAATACTAAATTTATAACCAAGTGGGGAACATACACATATGAGAAGATTCCCTTCAGTTTATCAAATGTGGGTGCCACATTTCATAGAGCCACATATATTTATTTCAAGGGCTATATAAATGAATTCATCCTCATCTACTTGGATGATATCATTATTTTCTCAAAGGAGAGTAAAGATCACATCAGTCATCTTGAGAAAGTTTTTGAAAAATGTAAAATTTGGGAGTGTCTCTTAATCCTAAGAAGTGCATTTTTGTAGTTCCTTATGGAAAAATATTGGGTTATGTTATTTCTAAGAATGGTATTGTCATTGACCCTAAAAGAGTCTCTACTATCCTTTCTCTCTTTTTGTCAACTCACACAAAGTCTCTTTAAATTTTCCTCGGTAAGATTATTTTTTTTATAAAGTTTATTCTAAATTTTTAGGACTTGTTAAGCCCATTACCTTATTTCTCAAGAAGGATGTGGATTTCATATGGACTATGGAAGAAAAAGAAAAATTTATCAAGATCAAGCAGTAAATTTCTCAAGCGTCCATGCTTATTAACCTTGAATATTCAAAATATTTCATCCTATATGTTTATGGGGTTAAAGCCAACATTATCATGGTTTAGACACATTAAAATGATAAGTCTTCAAAGAAAACAATGGATTTCTTCAGTAAAACACTAAAATATCACGAGCTAAAATAAATTCATGTAGAAAATAAGGTCTTCATCATCATGAGATATCTCAAGAAATTCAAGAGCATGCTTGAGGCTATCCACACCAAAGTTCTAGTCTCACACCCCAGTGTGAGATATTTCATCGTGGGAGTGGAAATCAGTGAAAAGAGAGATGGATGGGTGACCAAAATCATGGAGTATGATGTGTCCATCAAGTCCAAAAAATTGGTAAGAGGTAGAGAAATTTGTAAGCAATTGGATTTTGATGCTCAAGCTAATCAAGAGACCTCCTTCTTCATGGAAGAGCAGCAAGAACATGAGCAATCTATCAAGGATCCACATAATGGTAACAGTTGGATTAATAATATGTCTATATTATTTTCAGTGGGTTATTTATCCTCCTAGCTTGAGTAAAGCTTAAATGTGGAACTTAAGGCTTAAATCTATTCCTTATGTGCTAATTAGTGGGACTTGTAGACACCAACTTTTTGTATCGCTACCCCTAACCATGCATTCACTCTCTGTCATATTTTTTATACATTCATCTCTTTTACTTTTGAATTCCCTTATTCCCTACAAAATTATATTTATCCCACCTATAATTATTTATCATCATTATTCATCCATTAATCATCCATAATCATGTTTAGTTAATTCTAAACTCCCATTTAATTTATTTCCTCCACTTAAATCCTCTATTTATCCTTCCTAGGCTACCATTTAATAAAATCAACTTCCCTTTTCCTTTATTTAATATTTTCCACCCTCCACCTACCCATTTATTCATCCTAAACAACCTTAATTTTTCCTAACCCTTTAAAACCCCAATCCTGCCTCGTATGAACTCTTTGTCTTGAACTCATCACCTTCCCACTACCTAAATGATTGTATCCCCGTGATTGAAGGTAACCCATCTAGGTCGTTGTCGACCCTATAAAGCCACCCTTACCCCTCCCTTCACCAATATACAATCTTGAAGTCTTCCATAGCCCTTGCGAACTTGCTTTCATTTTTGTGTGTCCTTGCAGCTATTATCACTCTCTTAGAGTCACCTTTTAATGATATTTTTCCCACACTTAGAGATTAGAGGTATTATTTCCTCGTTGCATGTTTGGATCTTCCTTTGCAACTATCATTATCATATCATATGTAGGTTTAGCTATCATAAGGAGCTCTCTATTTTAATCATTCACATGCCTTCATTTCAGTCCATCCATTTTCTGCTAACCCTAAATTAGTCCTAGTCATTGTTGACCCTATCTAGTTGCCATCGACCCAACCTACATTTTGTTTCCTTTTCTACCATTCAGATCCCCAGTCATCCACTTTTTGTTTCCATAGCCACTTAACTTTAATATTCAGTCATTTTCCCTTTTCTGTCATCCCGAATATGTTCTTCCAATCCCCATTCATCACCGAATCAACATGGTCATCGTCAACCATATATATAATCAATGCATTCATCATAAAATTTCATAATTTTCTTACTTCCTTTCAAATAGATCTAGATCTAGACTATTTTGCGGTGTCTTACCTTTACCTCAAATCCATCTACAGGAGGTCTTGCAGGCCTATTTTTTTGCATCTTCTTCTCATCCTACCCCGGTCGCCATTGACCATGTTTTATAGCCTCAAGTTTCCATCGACCCACATAGGTTTGGTTGAATTTTGTTAGATCAGATCTGCATCTTATCACTTTTTTTGCATTTCAGTTTCTATTTTGGTTCGGATTCTACTATATCTAACTTATCAATATCTGATTTTATTTATCTTTATCAAAATGTAAATTGACATCCATTCTAGGAAGTTTTTACTTCTCAAAACAGACATTGTCAGGAAACCCACCCATCTACCTACTAATCCATTTTTCCTATTGATTTCACTTGAGTTTTAGGTCACTTAGCTTGTTGTGGAGAAGGATATATTTCTTGCGCCTGTACACATCATCATCCCATCTCGAGTTACCTTAAACTCTTGCATATTTGGAGTTACTTATTTTCTTTAGTACTAGTTCATTAATCTGAAATAAGAACAAGGGTATTTGGTCAACATTCTGGCATGCCTGGTGGGACCCACCCTTCTTTGGTGATTCTTTTTCATGTGTCTTCCATTTCTATTTTATCTATCCATCTTCTACTAACCTCGCATGTAGGAGCTTTGTTTTTCTTGCTTTTGTTGGATCGTGTTGCTTGGATTGGATTTTTCTTACTTACTTAAAAATTAAAAACTTAGATAAAATGGTAAAGTGTTATCTAGATATTCCTTTTTTTTATTTCCCATCTCTTTATTTTATTGCATTTCATCCTTTATCTACTTCTTTCATTGAATATCACATTTCATTTTGGATCTAAAAAGAACTCCTCATATTTGCTTGGAAATCTAGTTTAACTAGAGGGTTTAACTTGTTGCATATAATTCATCACACACATCTGAACACACAAACCAATACATGTCTAAACATCTCCTACCAAGTGGAACTATTGGGATTTCATCACCTAATAAGAAAGCCACCACGTTGTTCTGATCGTGTTAAAAAAAATTCTACTGGTATATTGGCTAAGAACTTGACTTCCTTATCATTGTGAGACCACAAAGTGAGGGGGTAGGTCCCAATACCAAGCCCCGTACCAGTATCCATCATAGATTCATACCTCACGTACCTTTGGGTATGTCTAGGAATCTAACCAAAACTACTTGAAACCATCCATAATTTTTCATTTCCTAGGTTCCTTTCAATCCCATTTCTCATTTCTTTTCACATCTTTAATAATGAAGATAATTAAAATTCTATTACGTGACTTGTCTGAATTAATTAAAATCAGCATAGTTTTATTTTCTTGTTTGTTTCATGTTAGTTATTACAAGATCCCAAGAAAAATATGGAAAAAAACATGTCATCAAACAACATTCCTATTTCCATTATTACCTCCCAACAAACTTTTGCACTTTCCATCCTTACATCCATTCCTTTGGTCACCTATTCCATGGTTACTCAACCCATCGTTTCCATTCCCCCTGTTCAATATTCAATTGATCCAACCTAACACTCATGTCGAAGATAACCCCTTCCTTTCTCATCAATCCATTCCATCTAGACCAATAATACCCCCTTCTACCACCTCTATCGATGCTTCTGGGATTCCTCTCATCCCTCATGGGTGTGTGGAATTATAATATATTCTCAGTGATAATATACTTACCCTTCATGACTATATCCTTTGCAAGACTACCAACATCCCATTAATGGACCTCCTTTTCAACAAATTTACGCCTACCATTCCAATCCTAAATCTACACAAGTCCTCACATCAAAAATTTATGTTTTCTTTCCTAGAGCTATGAATGATCTCTCCATGGCCCAAAATGAGGTTTCCCCATCCATATTCTTCCACCATTACTCATGGTCACCAAAAAACTTAATTGGTGGTTCCAATCCCCACTAATTTACCTCCCGTCAACACTACTATCACTTATTCTATCCTCATCACCTCATCATCTATTACGGTCATTTATGCCCCTATCCAATCATGTCAAGAATCTCACTTGCTCCCTCCTCCATCCAAACAAAATAATTCAACTCAACCTATCATTACCACTTCTCAAATCCATGAAAATTTGATCACTTCATAGCCTCATCCTTCTGGATCAACTCAAAACCCATCAACCTCCTCCTCGGGGCGCTTATCGTTACATACTTCCTAATAAATCCATTCAAGTATCATAACCACCCATCACTTACATTCCAACCCATCCTATATCAAGTGTCCCTATTTCTTAACAAATAACTCAATCTTACCAATCATGTCACATCCACATTTCACAACAACCTTTATCGCAACCCATTCAATCAGAACCCCTTAATTACATCCCCCTTATCAACCACTTCGACCAATACCCACTCATCCTCAAATGTATCAACCTTATCAAAAACCTAATACATTAACCTCTTATGCATCAAAATATCATCCTTGAACTTCACAACCCCATCCATCTAATGATCCCTTACAAGCATTATTGAGTAGAATGGATAACCTTGAATCTGTTACCTTGGGATCAAAAACCACATTCTCATACAAAAAAATCTATAATGAACCAATCAATCCCTCATTCCCCATAAAGCCTTATCCTCCTCATTGGAAAATTTCAAATTCTTCTAAGTTTAATAGCAAGGAGGACCCATAACAACATATTTGCGCTTTCAGACATGCATGCTACCTCATCACCCATGATCAAGACCTCATGCTTCATACATTCCCCATGTCATTAGCTAAACCCGCATTGGACTAGTATAACGACATCCCATAACATCCATTATTTTCTTTCACTCAACTAGAAAAACTATTTCTATAACATTTCTTGATCAACATTAGGTGTAAGAACACTATCATAGACCTCTATGCCATTAGATAATATTATGATGAATCTATTGTCAGATTTTGTCACATCTGTCATTTTCCCTTCCACTGACTGAATTAATTGAACTTTTATCATGGCCTTTTGCAAAGCAAATCCACCCTTGAAATTAAATAATTTCAAACCTTTGAAGAGGAATTTACCATGGCTTTCAAATTAGAACTCTGTGCCCTTGAACAAGGCCATCCAAACTCTGATCAAACAAGCCCAAATCCAAAATCACTAATCCCTCCATGCATGGTGACAAACCTAAAAAACCACTATTGCCATCGTAGTTAAATATTCTTCCGCATCCACTTCTCATACGAAGCCTCCACAACATGCTTCTAGACCGCCTCCTAACTACACCCCTCTTGGGGAATCTTATAGCACTATATTTGACAAGTTAATTGTGTTACATGTCATTCCTCCCCCCCATCCAACCGTTTTCTGAATTATGGATGAAAACAACATGGTATTATGAGGAAAATTACCGCAAATATCATCAAGTTCATGGCCATGACATTGAGAAGTGTCACTCTTTTGAAGATGTCGTCTAAAAACTTATAGACTCTAGTGACCTCCAAGAGGATAATCCTAATGCGCCACCTAAGAAACCACTTGAAATCTTCAAACAACATTTCCTAATCATCCACCCAACAATAAAACTCCACCCTTAAAACACAGGAACCTAATTCCCATATAATTAATACTATAGACCAAAATCCAACACCATCAGCTACACCCATCATCTCATTATCCATAACATCTATCCCTATTTCAGACGCTTCCCCTACAATCATAACTTCAAATTGTACCTATTGGAATATCAACATCAGTTATGACTACAACCACTACATCCCCATAAAATTTAATTACATCCACTTATTCATCCACATCATCCACTTCCTTGTCCATCACATCTATTCCTTCATCTATTACTACCTCAACGCCTTCATCTCACACGTCTAAACCTACTCCCACATCAATTACATCTACTATTATTACTATTCCCACATCAACATATGAATCTACGTTGATATCAATACTACCTCTTGAATCATATACCATGCAAACACCCACACTAAATACATCTACAAAAGACAATCTTACCCCATCTACAACTTCAATCATCCCTACATCCACCAATCCTAAACTGACATAATCTACTACCCCTTTAGATATTGTCAAACGCATCATAAAAAATCCACTTTCAGCTTCAAGATCTAAAATGCAATATACATTACCAAGTCCTTCCACCAAAAAATCCTCCATTGAAATCACCATCAATCCTACCAAAGGTAAATCCTCACAATAAAATTCTAAGAACCTTGACATGCCCATCCAAAGATCTCTCACACATCCACATAAAAATTTGGAGCTCCCTTCTCTCAAGACTAACCCTCCTATGCAATATATTGCCACATCATCACTCTTAGGAAAATTATAATCCATCTTAGGGCCATGTCCTTCATCCAAGTCCCCCATTATTAAATTTTTTTTTGGCTTCCTCTTCACAAACATCCACTACCACAATTGTCAAATCAAATTCTAAACCATCTAAGTTTCCACCAATCAACACTGAAATAAAGACACAACCATCTTCCTCATCTAAGACTAAGAAAAAAAATACAAGGCTCTTAAAAGACCCCATCAAAGAAAACCTTCCCTTTTACTGTCATCCGCTAAAACCACCTTATCTACAAATTTTTCTCCAACTACCCCCATTGGATCTTACATGAAAATATTTCAATGTATACTTCTAAGCATCTGCAATCACTCTTCCACCTATCAAACCATTTGATCCTTGGTCCATGACCTTCATACTTCTATGCTAATCTTATTTGTGCATACCATCATGCACTAAGACATGAGTATTGAACATTACATGATCCCTACAAGCTATCATTCATAATATTATTGATGAGGATGACCTTCTCGTTGAAGGAGATCACCCTCTTCCATCTACCAATATCAATTCTTCATCTTGATCTTCATCCACCAAAACAGCTAAATATCCTCATTCATCTAAGACTTACATTGCCATCCCACCTCCAACCTCAACCTCTCCTAAAGAGGGTCTCTCCTCTCTTCACTAATGTTGTTTGAGTCACAACCTGTTCCCATCCCCATGAATTCCAGCCACCCACTCAATCCAAATACAAGGTCATTATCAGTGTTCCTCCTAGTGATTCTACTCCACCCACTTCTTCATCAAAACCTAAGGTGTTTATCTTAGCTTCCCCTCATCTTGCCATCATTGAGAAGAGTGTTATGAAACAACTTCATCAGGCCCTAGTTAAGATCTCACTCTATGAGCTCATCCAAAGCTCTCTAGACCAATAAGAAATCCCTCATTGAAGCTCTTAATCGTATCCCTCACTCCTAAAGATGATGCTCAACCCTTTGCATTTCTTATTAGATCACTCACTGCTTCCACTTCCATATCCTTTAACAACATTGAAATCCCTAAAATATCACACCTAAAGAACATGACCTTCCCCTCTTCATCACTGTACATATTAACGAAACCTTCATTCATCATTATATGATTGAAAATAGATCTATCATCAACATAATCTCCTCTCACACCTTTGATCAAATCAAGCTCCCTAATTCCAATGCCACCCAATCACCCAAGGTTCTTCACGCATTAATGGAATTGCTGCCCCTACTTTGGAAACTATTATTCTTCACATCTATGTTGGTGAAACAATCCTCCATGAGGTCTTCTATATAAGAGAAGGGGAGTTTCAATATAGTAACCTCCTTGGACAACCATGGATTCATGTCATGCATTTCGTTCCTTCCACTCTACATCGATGAATCAAATATGAACACGAGGGGAAAATATTAACTCTCCCCACAAAAACTTCCCCATTCAAATCATGTCACATGACTTATCATCATAATGATGTGCTCAACCATACATAAGATCCTTCTCAAGAATTCACTAGTTTATCTATGTCCATGTCCAAGATTCCCAATGATGATTCCTTAAAAAAAGTAATGGATCAAATATCGCTAGGGGAGTATCATATTATCATGCTAAATGCTCTTTCCACGCCTAATACACTCAGTAGACCTGAAAAATCTCTAATGTTCAACTTAATGTTCAGGATGTCATCCCTTTTGGTTTATTTCATCTTTTCACTAATTTCATCTATGGTGGCATTGATCACCCATCCTCTCACATTAACATTCAACCCCACACAAAACCCTATACCAATGACTTTGAATTTATTTACAAAAAAATATTCTCCTACACATATCTTCATTGTTGCGCCTAGAAATGATTTGGAACAGGGCATTATGAATAAGGCATCCATGACCTCATCATTTATCAATCTCACAAACCCCATGAAAAATTTAGATTGGGCTATAAGGAACAATCTATCAACACACTTCCTTTGTCCCTAGCTCTCATGGACATCGATCCTCCATCTTCTCCATCCCATGATGTTATGGATACAGATGACATCTTGTCCATCTCCTTTATTTTTTTAAATCTCCACCATTACCTTGGGACCCGTTACTTATTAGTATGACATTGAAAATAGGTACCTCCCACTTCAATTCCCCAAAATGATAGAGGAATATTCCCCTACCATTGATGTTCTTAAATGCACCGATGAAAATTCCATCCTCTCTTACATGTGGGCAGAAGATTCTTATCTTCATAAGACCTTACTGCCATACACATCCACCATTCTTAATGAAACCACCATCGACCTTAACATAGGGACTCTGTAAGAGCCCCACATCCTCAAAGTGGGTCAATCCCTTGATCCATAAGAGCTTAAATATTTCACTTCCTTCCTTTATTTACATAGCCAAGCCTTCACATGGTCGTACGCCGACATGCTAGGCATTGATCCTTCCATTGTTATTCCACAACATAGTTACATTTCCTAATGCCAAGTTGGTTAAGAAGAAGTATTTTCCGCATGACCACCCTCAAGTTTCCCTCCTTGTTAAAGAGGAGATGCAATGCCTCCTTTTAGACTAATTTCATCATCCCTATCAAACTATCTACAATGGGTTTCCAAAATATACATGTTTCCAAAGTTTCTAGAAAGCTCTCACATTTGACACTGACTTTCAAGATTTAAACCTCACTTTTCCTAAAGATGACTTTCCTCTTCCTAACATCAATCAATCTCGTAGACCTTACTCGCAGGCCATGAGATGCTTTCTATTATGGATGGTTTCTCTGGGTATAATCAGATCCTCATCACACAGAAGAATAAACATAATACCTCCTTCATCACTCCTTGGGGGAACCTTTTTGCTATCGTGTTATGCCCTTTAGTTTGAAAAAATGTTGGAGCCACATATCAGTGAGCCATGACTTACATCTTTCATGATCTCATCCATAAGACTATAGAGGACTATGTTGATGATATTTTGGGTAAATATGAAACATCAATGCAACCACCTTGTCATCCTTAAAGTCCTTTTTGAGTACCTTATCTACTTCTTCCTTCTATCTCAATCACAACCAAGTGTGTGTTTAGAGTGGTTAACTAGTAAACTCATTAGCTTTATCGTTTCTATCAAGGGTATTAAAGTTGACCCCACCAAGATCAAGGCTATCCTCGAGATGCCTCCTCCCTCTAACTTGAAGTAACTTCGCAGTCTTCAAGGCCAATCTTCAATCAATTCATCCATTTCATCTCACAAATTTTTGATCATTGCAAGCCTTTTCACCACCTTATCCTTCGCAAAGACATTGAACTTCAAACGGGTGATAATAAATGTCAAAAATTCTTTGATGATCTTAAGTAATATCTCTATCTCTCACCTGTGCTTACACCTCCACTTGAGGGGAAGCCTTTCTATCTTTATGTCTATGCATTCTGACCATGCTCTAGGTGATCCATGTTGGTACATCTTGATGAGTAAGGTAGGGAGAAATCCATATATTATATCAGTTGCACCCTTCACGATTATGAGACTCACTACATTGAAGCTAAAAAGTTTTGTTGCACTCTTTTCTTCGCTACCTTTGAGATTTATCCATTATCTTCTCAACCATAAGAATTATGTCTTCACTATTTTTCATCTTCTCAAAACCATGCATTCTAAGCCATATCATAGTGATTGCATCACTCGATGGCTCATCCTCATGACATAGTTTGACTTAGAGTTCATCTCTGCAAAAATAAATCAAGGGCCAAGCTATCGTGGATCAACTAGTTGACACCCTCTTTAGAATAATCTCCCTCATCACGAGTCAGTTTCCTGATGAGTCCATATCGTCCACTTTGAACATGAGTATTATCCTCTCAAAATGAAACTCTTCTTTGAATAGCTCTAAGTTTGGCAACAAGGGGGAGGCACCAAAATCATTATCATTCCTCCTTGGGATACTCCTATTCGCTATCAACTTATAAACTTAATTTTGAATGCACAAACAATATGGCTAAATATGAAGCTCTACATCTTAGGCCTCAAAACCACCATTCTTACTTGGCGTCAAAATCCTTGACATCTATAGGGATTCTCAACTCATCATTAATCAAGTAAAAGGAATTTATCAATGTAAGAATGAGATCCTTCAAAAGTATAAATATATTGTCGAACTTCCTTCTTGGAGCATTTGATTTCTACACCATTCAAACCAGTCCCTCGATCATCTAATTGCAATTTGTAGACACTATGGATTCTCTCACATCTCTTATCCCTTAATCTATGGAAGAGTCTAATCTCTCTGTTATCATTCATTGCACTGACAAACCAGCTCATCTTAGTGAGTTACCTGACATCAACCATTATCAAATCTAATCCTCATGAAATTTGGTATTCTCAAATCTTCGACTATTTTTCTCAATCAGTCATCGCCTACGACCTATCTAAAAATGGTGGGAGGTCTTTTCTTCAACGTGCTACCCAGTTACATCATCCTTAGCAGTATCCTCTACAAACATGGATTTAATGGCATATTTCTTTGTTCATTTCCTTAAATCCCACGAATTCACTCGAGCTATCCAATAATTCCACAACGGTATCTGTGGTGTCATTTTATTGGTTTATGATGGTTCGTTGTATTCTTCAATAATTTAACTAATAGATTCAATTATCAGTGTCATTAAAAAACTAGAGATATTAGAATATATCATGGACTCTATTTTTCCTATGGCTTGTAAACTTATAACCCTATAGGAAACCATCCTCTGTTTACACTATGTTTATTCAAGAACAATTTTATGTCTGGAAATTGATGAGACTGTGTAGTAAAGAACCCTATGAGGGTCCAGATGGAAAAAAAGTTCTTGGAAATCTATCAAAAGAGTACTCCAAAGATTCATAATTTGTTGTGTGAATTTTACCTTCACAATATGTTGGTTACTAATGTTCTGGATTTCTTCATTAATTTTTCTATGGGGGAATTTCAATTAAAGGATTTTCAATCATTACTTAGAAAACAATTTGTATGGGGTGAGAAAATAGAAATTTTTAGTCAGACAACATGAACTATAGCTTTCTACATTAGGCTGACCCATCACAATGATGTGTCTATGAAGAAAGATTTCATTACATAATGACACCTCCATAGCTCCTACGTAACTCAACAAACTGTGCTATGGTGAGTTTGTGTTCATCACCTCCTCGCATGAGATGGAGAGATTATTTGGTTTCATCATCAAGTCCTTAAATGAAAATTGTCTTAGTGATTTTTGCATTTAACTCATAACCACTCCTTCTATGGAGAACGAGAAATATATCTAGATAATCTTCCAAATTTTCATCTTCTTTTTGCTTTATCTAGAAGAACTCTTTTCTCTTATCTCTTCCCATGTAGTAGTCTTGATATTTGTCCAAAAAATATGTCTCCATGTCCTCCCATGAATGAATGGAGTTAGAGGAAAATTCCATGAACCACCTCATGATAGAGTCTTTGATGGTGGAATGAAAAATTTTGAGTTTCTGATTGTCTGTTTTGTAGTCATATGTCTAGCAAAGAACTTTAAATTCAAATAATAACTAGTATGGGTCTTCTGTGGAAATTCCTCGAAAGATAGGGAGAATGGATGGAGAGATTTTTTTCATGGATGCATCCTCATCCTCATTTAGGAAAATGGGATGAGTAAAGGTTCTACCCAAATGTCGGTCCTCATCATTCCCATTATCTTCCATTTCTGAAAATTGTTCTCATTCTGAATAAGATGATGTGGACTGTTCAGAATTACTTCTAGGCATAGTATTAGATTCAGTGTCACTTTCAGTGTTCCCTACTTATGCTTTGTTTTGAGATATTTTTTGAATATTACAAGGTATAAATATCCATTGAGCATCTCGTGGCCTATGAATTAATGTTGGTAATGTAAACAAGGCTTAATCATTTTACTGGTTTCATAGATTAACTTCACTAACACCCATAACATGTGAGGTGAATAGAATGGCATGTTGTGCTTATGGTGTCCCTAGTAATGGTGCCAAAATTGATGGGTTTATGTATTCTCTAATCATTTAACCAATAGATTCAATTGGCGGTGCCATTATAAAATCAGGGTTGTGTCCTAGGATGCATGTAATGAAGTCTTACAAAACTCAACTGTTATGGTGGTTCTCTTTGGGGGGTTTGTGTTGGTGTGGTTCCCCTTGTTTCCCTCTAATCTACAGAAAGGATATGCAATGATAAAATAATGAAATGAAATACATCTATGCTACTGAAACAATGTTTATGTAATAAAAATGAATCCAAAGGAAATAATTTAATTGAATTTGAAATGCACACACCAAATTAAAATAATAGGATTAAAATAACAGAATTTAAGTGCACACACAAACTAAAATAATAGTAGAGGAATATACTAGAGCAAGGAAATGAGTAACTGCATTCAGATAAACATTATAATAAAAGAATTTAAACTTGAACTTATCATAGATAACACACATGCATGAAACATTAATCCTCCAATCGCCTTGGTTGAGTGGGCCCTTTCTCTCCCTTAGGATTTAAAAAAACATCAACTATATTGATTTAAATGGATTCTAATACATATTTTAGTATGAGACTGAAAGTAAACACTAACTAACATAAAAATGCACTGTAAATTACTGTAATTAACGACTACGAAATTGTCTTCAAGGTGGTGTCTTTATAGACCTAATTAGTTAAGAAATGTGGCATGATTATAGGCACAAAATTCAACCAATAACATCCTCATTAAATCTCATTGAAATCCTATGATATAGTTGAAAAAAAGATTCGTGTTTGTAGGCTTGTTATGGAAAAATCCTCCATGATGGAAAAAGACTTGGCCTTCTTGATTACAACTTCCCAAAATTGGTAACAGATGCACATTATTATCCTGCACACATCATCATATTACTCACAGAAGTAATTAGTAGGAATTTCTTTGATGAAGTTTTCACATGAAACAAAAACAAGAGAAATGCATACACCTTACTTAGGATATAACTATATAGAACATCCCCCATGCACAAATTAACATTTTTAGGAATAAATCAATAGACTTATAGATGATATAATAGGTCAAGTAATGCACTCATTAGTTTTTCCATCACCGGGTTAGTCCTTCACATGGGTTATTATTGGCCCTATCTTAATCAAGACTATTGTGAGTACGTCAAGAAATACGTCAAATTCTGGCAACGTTCTAATCTAATCTGCATTCCTATTCAGGCCTTGCAGCCAGCTCAGGACCTTTGGCCTTTCTCATAATGGGGACTAGACCTCATTAGCCTCATCAATCCATGTTCCTCTCAACACCGTCATTACATCATCACTTCTACTGAGTACTTCACCAAAAGGGTGGAAGTAATTCCACTTACATCAACTAAAGATAATAAAATCATTAATTGTATCTATTAACATATCATTTTCCATTTTTGTGTTCCTCACAAGCTCATCATGGACAATGGAAAGTCCTTCAAAAAAAAATATCTCAAGAAGCTTTGTGATTCATTCAATATTAATCTTAGATTATATTCTCCATACTATCCTCAAGATAACGGCCATGCCAAAGCCACTAACAAAACTATTCACAATATTATTGCCAAGACTATTGATAAATCTAGTGATAATTGGAATTTTCATATCTCCTTTTCTCTTTGGGCTTATTAGAATAGTTTCTACACCTCTACGGGTGCTACTCCTTTCTCTCTTGTTTAAAACTCCAAGGTTTTCCTTCCTCTTGAATTCCAAGTACCATCCTTACGCATTTCTCTTCACAAATTTGTCTCTGAAAAATATTATCATGAAGAGCATCAACATAGCTTGAGTTATTAGACGAATGTCACCTTATTTCTCTTGAGAATAATCATGTCTATCAAGAGAATGTTAAACGTGCTTACAAAAAACACCTCAAGGAAGGTGATTTTTATATTAATGACCTTGTCCTTAAAGAAAATTATAATGTCAGTACTCTAAAAAGGAGTCAACATGGAATTCTTTCTCCTAATTGGATTGGGCCTTATATTATCATGCATAAGTATGGATCTGGAGCCTACCGTTTGGCTTCTCTTAATGGTAAACCAAAAACAAAACCTCTTAATGCATTGCACTTGTGGCCTTTCTACTGTTAACATACCTACTAACATGAACTTAATTATCTCAGTGGTCATCCATCATTAGCCTTTTCCATCACCCATCGTAATGATTTGGAATTGTGTGGTCTACCGTAACTTTCCTATATATGACCTTGAATATGGGCACCATGATTCTTCTCACAGCATATTTCTTATGGACAGGTTATTCCTTCTTGGTGAGAAATCCACAATAATTACACTCACCACCTACTTATCTACCTACCACATTAAGGGTCTATAGGTGTCATTGGTACATTACCTATTCCGTCCTAAGTAGTCTACCTAGATATCCTCAACTCTTCCATAAAAATTCAAAAATCACAGATGCTCATTTAAAAGCTATCTCACTCAAAAGAAAATAGACTACTCCCTCGAAGGACAATTGTTCATAAAAGTAAAAATTTCAAAAAGAATAGACTGATCCCTTAAAGGACAAGATATCATGAATATCTTATCCTTCCATTTATAAAAGAAAAATCCGAAGTCAAAAATCATAAATGGAAAAATGTAGACCACTCCCTTGAAGGATTGGATACCATCTCATATCATGGAGTATGCGGTATATACTCAAAAGCAAAAGTATAAAGTTTCAAAAGCAAACATCCTAAGAAAGCTTCCTACATTTATTAACTTTCTCATCCATAAAAACTTCATGCATTGATCATTTTGCATCATATTGCTTAGAGTTGGGGCATAGGCCTAGGGACACCCATTGATTAAGTTAAATGTTAATTTATAATCCTAATTTGATTGTTACTATAGCATTAAATAAATAATAATAAAGTACAAGAATTAACCTAAGAAAAGCTAAGCAATAAAATATGAAACCCTAATTACAAGGAAGAGAAAAAGGTACTTAGTTTATTTGTAATAAAATATGATGTGTACTGAAGTGCTAACCAAGTGGACTGAAAGGTAGGATCATTATATAAAGACCCAAAAAATGTAGATCTAGAGGAGCAAGCTAGACAATGACACCCAGAAAGGGGAAGGAGCACCCATGTCCGCTATAGACTGGAAACAAACACATATGTCTCCAAAAAAATTCTTAGGAACTCAAATTTTCAAGGTTGCAAGTTATTCACTCTTGTTCTCTTTTGGTCACAATGAGGTCGCACAATGGTCACCGAGATCACTATGAATTTGAAATGAAGTATGAACCTGTAAAACCCTTAAATAGACATCAAATCCCCAAAAATATATATGCATAATGAGGGGTTGGGCTATCCTCGTCTGTCATAATGGTGAACTACAATTGATCATTACACTACATCTCAGACCCAATGTAGTTCTATGTGTGTGTGTGTGTGTGTGTGTGTGTGTGTGTGTGTGTGTGTGTGTGTGTGTGTGTGTGTGTGGAATCATGCCCTAGGTGGCTCTTGTGCATGTCGCACTTGATAGTGAGCAAATATATAGATGTAAAGAAATGTAATATGTGTACATGGAATAGAATGAACTTCCCTCCTATGAAGTGTATGCAGAAAACTAGTCCTTGTCCCTTGTGATGGATTCTAGAATGGATGCTTTGATGTTATTTAGCATACTTTGGATGTAATCTTAGGTGGTGATAGCTAATGCTTAGTACTTGGTCCTTTATTATGATTACATAAATTTATATTTATATGATTCCCTTGCTTCAATTTCTTAATTAGCCATGAAAAGGCTGAATACCGAAAATATAAGATGCTCAAATGGCTAGAAAGGACCCAAAAAGTGTAAGTAAATTACAAAGAGGTCAGTAATTCCCAAAGGGGATGGGAGCATTTGACGTTAACGTCCTGGTTGGGCACAAGTGTCCAGACTCAGAGAAATTGAAGGATCAGAGGTTAGACTAAGAAAAAATGTGTGCAAGACCAAAATTGGTTGTAGAAAGAAAGCAAAGATGAAAAAGAACATTGGTTAATTATTAATTTTCTTACTTAGGAATCCTATGAATAGTAGTATGCAACCAAGAATAGATAATTACCCAAAGTGTGTGATTTAGTGTCTAAATTTCCCCCCACTTTATGTTGGTGAGCAAAAATCTCAGTAACATAAATTAGATAGAGATACATACCTGATAACCATGTTGATTGATGTAAAAAGAGTGTGTTGAGGTACAAGACAAAGCATATAGTGATAAAATTATGAAGTGTGGATACTAAGGATGAGGAAGTGCAAAAAATGATGAGATGATGAATCTAGGGTGGAAACACATGTTGTAGATGTCACAAATGTTCCTATTGTTGATGTCAATGTTGTTGTTGTTGATGTTGATATTGTGAATGTTGACTATTGCTTCCCATACTGACTAAAATATAAAAGAGAAGATGAAAAAGTATTCAAATACGCATGTATATGATCGCAATATGTAAAATGTGTGCAAGGAAAGTATGTGAAATATGAAGATGTGAATAAAGAACATGTGCACCTGATCCGTGATGAGGAAAAGAGTGTAGAAAGGATCCTAAAGTTGTTGTATACGAACAAGTTTTTCATATGATCTCACACCTATGATATGGAATAATTGTAGGGAGAACATTCCAATGTTATCCTCCAACCTTTAACCACTTCTTGTAATGTAAAACACCACTGTAGATGGTGTGTATAAATGAAAGTGCTAAGGACTGTGTGCACTGTGAAATTCATTGTGTGGAGTTCTATAGATTGTGCCAAACTACCAATTGTTGTGTAATTTCCTTTGGTTATAGGTATCCAGGAAGGGCCATTCTATGTTAAGGACCCAAGTCTGATTCTAAGCCTTGAATCTGAAAATGTGTTGTACTAGTACCATGTTATGTTATGTATAACATTGTATGGGGTGACTGATTCACCCAAATGATGCCCCCTCATTTTGGATGTATGTAATGTCACTGAAGCAGTATGCGACATAAAGGAGGATTGACTGGTGTGCTGAATTTGTGCCCTGCAGGGGAAAGGGAATGTTTTTTTGTAAAAACCAAGGCACATGTAAACAAAGTGGCTAGGAAACAAGTGTTAGTACAAGAAAATAAAAACACGCATACAAAAGACAAAATGTATGCTAAGTAGAAAATATGTAAGCTAAGACACAATAAGATAATGTAAATAGGCAAGAAGACAATGTAGACCGTGAAAAGTGGGTTGAAAACATGGGACACCACTCGTGATATCGTAAGATAATCAAGGTCAAAAAATCCTAAAGCAGAAAGTGTGCACACAAGAAAAAATAAAAAACCTTGCAAATCGTGGCAAAAATTGACAAGCAACAGATAACCATGGTAGCAAATTGGCCTGTAAAAAAATGTTGCACATGAAGTGCATGCTAGCATGTTAGATAGATAAAAAGTATGTCAAAGTGTGTATACTTGGATAAAGTAGTGTGCTATGAAACAAAATGAAACAATAACACCTATAATGTAAAAAAGTGTATGCCCCCAAGAGATGTTGTGGGACCAGTAATAGGTTTTATGCCAAGCATCCATGTTGCATGTAATAGATCTATAGAATCTGTGATCACAACTAGAAAGGAAAGTGAATGTGCATGTGTCTATGATAAAGATAATGACACATAAGATATCTATCTAGCATGTGTAATAAGATGTGCATGTACCAAGTAAATATAAGAAAGGAAAAATGTAACCAATATATGTAGTATGTCTTGGATGAGACAGAGTGGAATGTAGAGTGAATGATAGGAGAAACGTGCCCCCTAAGTGGATGTGTATGTATGAGATTAGGTTCATTTATATATTCCCCATCAATAATCAAGAATTAATTGTAAAGGAAGAGTGTGTCATCGGGAAATGATTGGATAGTGTGTGAAAGATATATAGATTGATGAAGTGTGTAGTGACAGAGAGGAAATGAGGTTATTAATGTAACAAATCCCTTGATAGTCATGTAAGAACCATGAAAACATGAGTGTGTCATCGAGGGGTGAGGTGAGAGAATCACCTACCAAAGACTAAGAGGGCGTGGATGAGTGGAAGCATTTAGAGCATAAAAAATATGATTGTATGAATGAAACTGAATGCCAGATGATATGTTGTCAATTATGGGTGATCTAATGGTGGGAAGCGCAGATGTTGATGGCTTAGGAAGAAAATGTCTAGTAGGAGTATGATGCAGTGCCTGAGATGGTGCAGTAGTGGATGAATGATATGGAGAGCATGCATGAAGCACAACCTGAGGTGGTGGTCAAATAATGATCTTAGAACTAGATGAAGGAGATAAATCAACTGGAGTAACAATAAGCTTGGGTGGAAGTGGAGACATAAACCACTCACGAAAGTGAGAGCCATAGGAAATGACACCTTTATCTTTTGATTGTTGTGATCTATCATAAAGGGTGCAACAGTCATTTTCATGATGGCCATTGATACAATGATAGTTGCAATAAGGTCTATCACATGGGTGTTGTAAACAATGAGGTGGATGGTGTTGATTAGAAGGTAAACGAATAAAACATTTGTCAAACAATGCATGTAGTACATCATGAGATCTAGCATGATGATAAAAATGTAATGGATCTCATGAAGGGGATATATAGGTCTAAGGTGGAGCTCGACATGGTGGAGGAGATGAAGGATGCTTATGTAATGGAGAAAACTTAACTTGCTTACGAGGTTGAGATGCAGACCTAGAAGGACGCTCAATAGATGGAAGTGGAGAATAACTAGATGATGCAACAATAGCAACAATAGGATGAGGATCTATAACATGTGCTGTAATGAGATACTGTTCTAAATCAATGACCTTATAACATAAAAGTGTGAATGATTCACATGTATCATATGGAAAGCATTGTTTTAAAGTGAGAATCAAGCCACAACAAAAGATGAATTGATTTTCTAAATCAATGGGATGGAAAACTAAATGGTGCATACAAGCATTGAAATGTAAAATGTAATCCATGATGGGTTCTATTTTTCCTTGATGTAATCCAGATAAACGATCATATGTGACTCTAGGTCTATTGTTGAGCAGGGTTCATTTTAAGAGACCTCTTAGAAATCGGAGGTGGAAAATACCTAGTGAATATCCTCGAAACCAGTTTCGTAGGAAGGAAAATTTTTTGGGGGTCTGACAGAAATTTTTTTTGCCTGATTTTTAAGTGGTGGGACAGAAGGCTACAGACGCATAATAGATATTTGCTAATGCATTTCAACAAGGTGGTTGACGCACGTTAACAAACCTCATTGACATGCGCCAATGAGGTTTGTTGATGCATGTCAACCACCTTGTTGATGCGTGTCAGCAAATATTTGTTGCACATCTGCAACCTCCACCATCTGGTCACACAATAAAAGAATCTCCATGTCACACATCAAAAAACTCTCTGTCGCACATCTACTTCCTCCGCACTCCTATCACGCGTCAACAAACTCTCCTTGTCACGTGTCAACAAACTCTCCTTGTCACACATCAACAAACTCTTTTTGTCACATCTGCAGCCTCCATCCTACTGTCGCATGTTTACTATAATTGATAATACATATGCCCCCAGGTGGTATGAGTGAGCTAATAGTGTTCTATCTAGTGAATAATATAGGATTATATAGGGGATAGTTTCAAGGGTAGGCAAAGTCAACCCCTAAAAAAAATTAAACTGTAATTTTTAAGCGAACAGGTCACTAACCCGAACTAAAAAATTCACCTTTTCAATTTTTTAAAAAATGGAATATTCACCATATTACAAATATTCGCCACTAAAATTATCCTTGTTGTTGAGTATAAAGTGTTAAAGGGAGGGTTCACCAAATAATTAAGCTAACCGTGAATTTATAAGCCTAATCTGACTACTATTGTAGCAATAAATAAACAATAATAAAGTACAGGAATAAACCCAAGCAATACTAAGCATTAAAGTATGAAACCCTAATTATAAGGAGGAGAGAAAGTTACTTAGTTGATTCGCAATAAAATATGATGTGTAATGAATTACTAACCAAGTGGATTGAAAGGCAGGAGCATCGCATAGAGACCTAGAAAAATGTGAATCTGGAGGAGCAGGATAGACATGGGCACCCAAAAAGGGGCAAGAACATCCACGAGTGCTACAGACTTGAAATAGGTGGCTATGTCCACAAACATTCTCAAGAAATTAAATTTTCAGGGTCACAAGTTGTTCGTTGTTATTCATTTTTGGTCACTATGAGGTCACACAATGATCGTCAATCTCAATAGAAATCTGGAATGAAGTATGAACCTGCAAAAATCTCAAATAGATATCAAATCCCAAAAAATAAAGATGCAGAATGAGGGGTCAAATTGTCCTTAGCTATCACAATGGTGAACTTATGACTGATCACTGCATTACGTCTTAGACCCAATTTATTTCTATGTGTGTGTGGAATCGTCCCCTAGGTGTCACTTGTGCATGTCATACTGGAAAGCGAGAAAATAGTTAGATGTAAAGAAATTTATTAGTTGTGTGCATGGAATAGAATGAAATTCCATCCTATGAAGTGTATGCAGAAAACTATCCCTTGTCCCTTGTGATGGATGCTAGAATAGATGGTTTGATGCTCTTGAATAGCCTTTGGATGCAACCTTAGGTGGTGATAGATAATGCTTAGTGCTTGGTCCTTTATTATGATCACATAGATTTATATTTTTATTATTCCCTTGCTTGAATTTTTTAATTATTCCCAAAAAGGATGACTACAAAAAAGCTAAGATGCTCACATGGCTATAAAGGACCCAAAAAGTGTGAGTAAATTACAAATAGGTCAACAACACCTAGAGGGGATGGGAGCACCTAAAACTAGCATCTTCGCTGAGTGCTGGTGTCCAAAATCAGAGAAACTGAAGGATTGGAGGTTAGACTAAGAAAAAAATTGTGCAAGACCAAAAGTGGTAGTATAAAGAAAGCAAAGATGGCCAAGGACATGGGTTGATTTTTACTTTTATTACTTAGGAATCATCTAGATAGTAGTATGTAACCAAGACTAGATAATTACCCAAAGTGCATGATTTAGTGTCTACACCCACCTATAGAGAACATTCCCACTTGCAAGTGTCATCAGAACCGGTTTCGCAGGAAGGTGAATTTTTTGGGGGTTTGACAGAAAAAAAATTGCCTGATTTTTAAGTGGTGGGACAGAAGGTTGTAGATGTGTGATAGAGATTTGCTAATGCATTTCAACAAGGTGGTTGACACGCGTCAAAAAACCTCATTGACGCACACTAATGAGGTTTGTTGACGCGCGTTAGCAAATCTCTGTTGCGCATCTGCAACCTCCATCATGTAATAAAAAAATCTTCGTTTCACACATCAAAAAATTCTCTGTCACATATCTACTTCCTCCGCACTCCTGTCACACATCAACAAACTCTCCCTATCGTGTATCAACAAACTCTCCTTGTCACACGTCAACAAACTCTTTTTCACACATCTGCAGCCTCTGCCCTCCTGTCACATGTTTATTGTACTTGATAATACATATGCCCCCAGGTGGTATGAGTGAGCTAATAGTATTCTATCTGGTGAATAATATAGGATTATATAGGGGATAGTTTCAAGGGTAGGTGAAGCCGACCCCTAAAAAAAATTAAACTGTAATTTTTAGGTGAACAGGTCACTGACCCGCACTAGAAAATTCACCTTTTCAAATTTTTTAAAAATGGAATATTCACCATATTACAAATATTCGCCACTAAAATTATCCCTGTTGTTGAGTATAAAGTGTTAAAGGAAGGGTTCACCAAATAATTAAGCTAAATGTGAATTTATAAGCCTAATCTGACTACTATTGTAGCAGTAAATAAACAATAATAAAGTACAAGAATAAACCCAAGCAATACTAAGCATTAAATTATGAAACCCTAATTACAAGGAGGAGAGAAAGTTACTTAGTTGATTCGCAATAAAATATGATGTGTAACGAATTAATAACCAGAAGGATTGAAAGGCAGGAGTGTCGTATAGAGACCCAAAAAAATGTGAATTTGGAGGAGCAGGATAGACATGGGCACCCAAAAAAGGGCAGGAGCAACCATGAGTGCTACAAACTTGAAATAGGTGGCTATGTCCACAAAAATTCTCAAGAACTTAAATTTTTAGGGTCACAAGTTGTTCATTGTTATTCACTTTTGGTCACTATGAGGTCACACAATGATCGCCAATCTCAATAGAAATCTGGAATGAAGTATGAACCTGCCAAACTCTCAAATAGATATCAAATCCCAAAAATAAAGATGCAGAATGAGGGGTCAGATTGTCCTTAGCTATCACAATGGTGAACTTATGACTGATCATTGCATTACGTCTTAGACCCAATTTATTTCTATGTGTGTGTGTGGAATCATCCCCTAGGTGTCTCTTGTGCATGTCACACTTGAAAGCGAGAAAATAGTTAGATGTAAAGAAATTTAGTAGTTGGGTGCATGGAATAGAATGAAATGCCATCCTATGAAGTGTATGCAGAAAACTATCCCTTGTCCCTTGTGATGGATGCTAGAATAGATGGTTTGATGCTCTTAAATAGCCTTTGGATGCAACCTTAGGTGGTGATAGATAATGCTTAGTGCTTGGTCCTTTATTATGATTACATAAATTTATATTTTTATTATTCCCTTGCTTTAATTTTTTAATTATCCCCAAAAAGGATGACTACAAAAAAGCTAAGATGCTCACACGGCTATAAAGGACCCAAAAAGTGTGAGTAAATTACAAAGAGGTCAACAACACCTAGAGGGGATGGGAGCACCTGACACTAGCATCTTGGTTGAGCGATGGTGTCCAAAATCATAGAAACTGAAGGATTGGAGGTTAGAATAAGAAAAAATTTGTGCAAGACCAAAAGTGGTAGTATAAAGAAAGCAAAGATGGCCAAGGACATGGGTTGATTTTTACTTTTCTTACTTAGGAATCATCTGGATAGTATTATGCAACCAAGACTAGATAATTACCCAAAGTGCATGATTTAGTGTCTACACCCACCTATAGAGAACATTCCCACTTGCAAGTGTCATCCAAATCCCTTATGTCATGCCGACATTAGGTTTATAAGTTCACTTTCCATACTTTCCCTCATTATCCTTGGGATTACTAACTATTGATGGTTATGTGTTAAAACCTGCTATTGGCTGCAAGTGCATTGCCTTGATTGGCTCCTTTTCTTGTTTACCTCCAATTCAGATTTAAAGCATCATTTCTTCGTGCACTCCTTACTACGATCGAGTTTTGTTTACCTCCTTTTGGTCACATTATATCAAAGTCACATCTAACATGTTCTTCATCATATTCTTCCTAATTTAACCATTTTATCCATTCTTATGTATATAATTTTAAGTATAATGTAAAAAACTATAATTAACATATTTATAAGTCCATCACATTATTTGTATCCATTATTTCATCATGTCTAAGAATCTATCTATCCATGTTAATAACATTAGCATTTACATATCCATCATGAAATATCACATCACATCCACATCTACATGTAATCCATAATCCATAATACATAACATCTACATCTAATCCATAACATCATAATATAATCCATAAACATCTACATCTAATCCATGACATCATAATCAATTTTATAATAATCATAATTAAACATCCACATATAAATCTAACATAAACATCATCAATTCCATAAATCATACACATGACACATGACGAATCATCAAAAAAAGCATGCATATATATCATCATCATATAAATACATCTATACATCTATCACAGGTCCGCTAAGGGTCATGTCTCAAAGCCGATACATTATCAAAATCAGTAAAATTTACATCATGAAAGTCTCAAATATTCTCCCCTTGGGGCATGTTCCTAAATTAATATATAGGCCACATCACCTCCATCATGGCTCTACATCTATCGATTGATGTGCTATAGCATGCATTGCCTTGCTCATGAGATGGAATTGGTCATGGTTGTGCTACACCCTTGACTCCCCACTGCTCAGTTAGATATGTTGCATATCTCTGCGTACACGTGATAACCTCGATGTCATAATCTGTTCATAATAATCATGCCTCTAGCTTGCCATTTCTCTATATAGATCCAGGGGCATTAGTACTTGGTGGTGCCATTTGTTTAGTCCCCTTGTGATGCTTCTAGTGTACCACTCCCTTACTCTGCCGCCAGTATCGGTGCATAGGTCTCCAAATATAGCTCTATAGGACTCTCACTACCTCTTGTACATATCCCGCTATTGGATGGCTTGGTCCCTCTCCTAAGTGCATAGGACTATGACGCCTCTTGATCACATCATCTTCCCTCTCTTAGCATGCCAGGTCTCTCTATCAGCCATGCTAAATTACGCTCTGTGTGCAATCGAGCTATCTCTACATAAAGTCCCTCCATCATCACCCTCATTGACTCATAGGTGCTACATCTTCCTCCTCAACTGGCATCCTCCTCCTCATCATCACCTCCCTCAGCCCCCTCTGCTACCATCTGGGCTTCCCATGTGGTCGTAATTCATTCCAAAAATATAGCCTCAAACTCCAGAAATCCATCATCATCATCATCCCACAGTGCCACTACGTCCCCTACTAATAGGTCTTCTGTATCGAGACTCAGGAAGGCCCCTCTCCAAATCATCTCACCTATATATAATAGGCTCCTTAGGCACTGTTTGTACTATTCCAAACTATCTTCCTGACCCTATCAAACTAGATGACCAATATAATCTCAGAGCCTCCACCTCTATACCCATACCAGTCCGTCTCATCCCTATCAACTCTACTATTTTCCTTTGGCCATACAAGGATAATTACGGTATGACCGCCACCTCACCTGCTCCACATCAAGCTCTGCTAGTCTATCTGTATACCACTCCAATCCCCTCTCTCTCCTGTCATTTCCATGAACCATGATCCGCTCACCATATCAAGAATCCTATGACCAGTCTTAATGTGATCACTCGTGACCTATGACATGGGAGCTCTGGTGGCCTGATCAGTGCAATATGTTCATATTCCCAATAATGAAGCAAAAATCCTACATTTAATCCCATGTCCTCGTCTTAGTGTGCATGCTATGAACAACGCATAATATATATGTGCACCAAAAATGATATGTACCAAAATAAAATACCATCTTGTGATCAATAATGTCTGCAACTACGCCCACCAGCGTTCCATTGGAATCTCACACCCCCTAAATATCGGTAGTACATAACTAGAAATGGACATCATCACTAAGCATATAAATCAGACTCCTGGCCACATCGCATGCTCATATTGTGTCTCTATGTTAAATTCAACCCAAATGAGAAGGTAATATATGGGGAATCAGCTCTAAACAACCATGTACAAAATCCCCAATATGCTATCTACTGTGATGAGCTGTATGGGCTTCCCCTATATAGGACAGCCTCAAGATGCGATATACATCCTCGACAGTCACAGTCATCTTTCGCAAGTCTTGAAATAAAACTATGCTCTGTATGCACATCCAACCTATCTAGCGATGCAATCATTAGACCTAACATCTCAGTTGAATCCACTAGTAATGACATAATCTACGCAATCAAGTGGTCCCAACATCTCATGGAATCCACTAGTAATCGCTCAACATCTATGACACCCCCTCTGATCTGATCATACAATGGCCTGACACTCTATATCATATATATAAAGTCTCTCGAGCCTACAAAAACCAATTAAGCATGTAAACATTTAGATTCCTCACCATCCAAATCCAAAAATCATATTTTTTTCTCATTCGTAGCCATATTCAAGGTCGACCCAGATTGGGTCGACGCCTCCTAGCATGGGTTGATGACTTTTTAGGCCCAGTCGATGAGCGACCAGTACCCAGTCGCCAGTGATTGCCCCTTGTGTCTAACCCAATTTTTTTGAAAAATGTAAAAAATTAAATTAAAAACATCAAAATGCTTAAAAATAAGGATTAGGGTTTATGCACTTACCATCCCACGGGCCCTCTAGCAGCTTCCTCAATGCTCCACTCAGCCTCTATCTTGCTCACAATCTCAACTCTTCTTTTTTACTCTGAGCTCTTGATCGTCACTTTGTATAGTTAAAATGAGCTTTGTAGGCCAATCCATGGGCTTATATAGCCCATCGACCTCTGGTCATCCATCGACCCCCCTTGGGTAATCGTCACTTCATCTTTGGTCATCGCCAACCCTACCCGATAGTCACCGTTGAGTCGACCCTGTCCTTTTTAATCAATATGTCCTATTTGTGCTCTTTTTTATTAATCCTTACTTTAAAATGTATCTTTGCTTCTAATTTTTCCTTGTGTGGTCCTCATATCAACATATTTATTTTCCCCTTGAGCCTTGTTATCTATCATCATCTCACCTTTGTGGCTATCTTTGTGTTGGGGCACCATCATCTTCTTCATCATCTCACCTGTTGCATCCATATTCATGTGTTTCCTCTTGAGGCATAATTATTTTACACACTTTTTTCCATCCCACCCTAGATACATATTTTCAATTCCTCTCTATACAGAAGGACATCGCATCCAATTTTTTTCTCACCCTATCCTTTTTGTTGCGATCTCTTGTCTAAACCATTTTCACATTTGTTTGTGCATATTTGATGTCTGCCTTTGACCCGTTGGTCCCTCAAGGATTACACACCCATTTGAGTAAGATTCCCATTGGATTCCCTCCATTTTGCAGTGGGTTTTTTTCCGAATCACATATTACGTAGGACATTGTCCATCATCTCCATTGAGGTTGTACTTTGTTCTCTACATAAGTGATTCTGAAATCACCGCTATATTTTTATTTAATTTTTTTAGTTTTTATTTATCCTCATTCTAAGATATCTTATCTCATCATCTTCTTTTCTTATCCTTTCTCATCCTTTCATCATCTATGTCTTTCAAACTCATGATTGACTTCAATTTGTTTCGTCAGCCCCTAGTTTGAGGGGAAACACCTCATCAATCATATTTTCATCCCTTCTCGTTTTTGTCGCGTGGCTTGCCCAACACAAACTACTCGACAAAAGGGGGCAAATGTAGACACAAATTTTTGGTATCACTACCCCTCACCCTTCATGTTGCACTCTACCATCAAATTTTCATACGCACATAACTCTCTTATACTTTCGAATTCCCTTCATACCTTCCTAAATTCAATTTATCCCACCTATCATTATTTCCCATCAATTATTCCTCCTTAGTCATCCCTAATAATGTTTAGTTAGTTATAAACTCACATTTAATTTATTTCCTCTTTTTAAATCTACTATATTTATCCTTTCTATGCCACCATTTAATGATTTCACATATCCCATGGCCTTTATTTAATAATTTCCACCTTCCACCTACCCATTTACTCATCCTAAGCAACCTTAATTCAGTCCTAACCCTTCAAAACCCCAATCTCAATTCTTATGGGCTTTTTGTCTCTAGACTCACCACCTTCCCACCACCCAAATGGATGGATCCCCATGATCAGATGGTAACCCATCCGGGTCGTCGTCAACCCTATAAATCTGCATCCTTACTCCATCCCTTCACTAGGATGCAATTATGAAGACTTCTAGAACTATTCTGAGACTTTCTATAATTTTTTTGTGTGTTCTTGCAACTAACATCACTCTCTTGGAATCATATTTTGATGATATCTTGATCCCACTCTTGGAGGTATTGGAGGTCTTATTTCATCATTGCATGTTTGGATATTCATTTGTAACTATCATCATCAGATCTTGTGTAGGTTTAGATATTAATCAGGAGATCTCTTTTTCTGAGCCATTCCCAGGCCTTTATTTCTCATCTATAGGCCTTTGTTTTAGTCCATCCATTTTCTACTAACCCTAAATCAGTCCCAGTCATCATCGACCTAACCTACATTTTATTTCCTTTCCTACCATTCATAGCCCCAATTATTCATTTTCTATTTCCATAGCCACTCAAGTTTTATATTCTTTCATTTTCCTATTGATGGTGAATCACAGCACCCCTGAATGTCTGCAACTCGATGGGTTGAGACTCTCAGTGCGATTGCATAACATGGAGCTTTTCCCAAGTGTGAGACCTTGCGAAATTGGAAAAGCTCTCTGGATGAAGGCCGGTTCCTATTCCTCTGTTCAGATGCACACATAAAAATGCAAAGGGATTACTCAAAAACCTAATCTAACTTGCCAAGGGGACAGGGGAAGAAGATGCATAAAGATAAACCTAAACTAACAAAGGTGATACAACTAGGAATGAAGAACACCTGTCTTGCCAATAAACACAAACCATTAAAATGTATTACAAGATCATGCACAGATAACCAGCTTTGCAGTGAAAGATCAGGAGGATGCAAATGAACATAGAGAGTGTTGAGAATCATCCACAGACATGCATTATTTTCTCCAAAGTTTGATACAGCACACTACAAAATGCCAAGAGGTAAATTTACATTACAGTTTTAAATGGGAGGTTTGAAATTCCACAAAATCACCTGCCAAAGAGAAGAAGGGAGGGGCAAAACAAGAATGTCCAACCTTTAGAAAGAAGCCCCTCCTTACAATTTATAGGAAGAACGAGAGAGGGAAGAGAGAGGAAATCCAAATCTACCCCAACCACCTCCAGGTTGCATTTAATTCATCTCATTATGGTGGTAGGTGAGAACCCTAGCAAACCCAAAAAGTAGTGAACTCTATTTCACATTTTAAAGAATTTTTTATCACCCAATTAAAGATATCCAGTTGTAGTTGGATAGAGGACTTCGTAATATTTCCGAAAAGTCTAACCTTGCGTGAATCTGAGCTCCCTGTGAAAAGTTATGGCCGTCTGAATATCTGGGTCAGGGGCTGCTTCCTGTCAGCGCTCAAAATGTTGCGCCTCCTGAAGGTGTGCCTCGGCGCACCTTATTCGTGTCGACATCTTCCTACCTACACCATGGGCACATCCATATTTGTGTCGACACTCTCTGACGTGTGCCACTTACCTGTGCCTTGGGTGCGAATTTTCCCTTGTTGACACTCCGTGTTGTGTGCCCTTTACCTGCGCCTTGGGCGCAACTTTTGGCATGTCGACATCTTTCTACCTACGCCATGGGCACATCCATATTTTTTTCGACACTCTCTGACATGCACCACTTACCTGCGCCTTGGGTGTGAATTTTCCCTTGTCGACACTTCGTGTTGTGCGCCCTTTACTTGTGCCATGGGCACAACTTTTGGTGTGTCGACATCTTTCTACCTGCGCCATGGGCGCATCCATATTTGTGTCGACACTCTCTAACGTGCACCACTTACCTGTGCCTTGGGCACAAATTTTCCCTTTTCGACACTCCGTGTTGTGTGCCCTTTACCTGCGCAATGGGCGCATCCATTTTTGTGTCGACACCTTCTGACGTGCGCCTTTTACCTGCGCCATGGGCGCATCCATTTTTGTGTCAACACCTTCTGACATGTGCCTTTTACCTAGGCCATCGCAATAAATTTTGGGGTCTAAGTTTTGTTGATTTCCATACTCTTCCGTTTGTCTATATCTACCCGGGGGGGAAGATATATACAACATTTCCCTTTACTATCATCCCAGATTTGTTCTTCCAATCCCCATTTGTCACCTAATCAGCATAGTCATCATCGACTGGATCTATCTTCATTGCATTCATCATCAAATTTCATAATTTTATTACATCCTTTCAAATAGATCTAGATCCATACTATTTTGCAGTTTCTTGTCTTCAGCTCATATCCACTTTTAGATCTATATCAACTTTAGATCCAACTACTAGGCTTGTTTTTTTGCATCTTCTTCTCATCCTTCCCTAGTCACCGTTGATTATGTTCTACAGCCTTGGGTCACCATTGACCCACACAGGTTTGGTTTAATTTTGTTAAATAAGATCTGCATCTTATCACTTTTGTTGAATTTTAGTTTTTGGTTTGGTTCGGATGTTACTACATCCAACTTATCAATATCTGATTTTATTTATCTTTATCAAAACATGGGTTGAAATCTATCCTATGAATTTTTCACTTCTCAGGGATGAAATTGTTAGGAAACCCACCCATCTACCTACTAATCCATTTTTCATGTTGAGTTTGCTTGATTTTCAGGTCACTTATCTTGTTGTGGAGAAAGATATCTTTTTTGTTCCTGTACACATCGCCATCCTATCTTGAGGTACCTTAAAGCCTCACATATTTGTAGTTACTTATTTTCTTTAGTACTAGATTACTAATTAGAAACAGGAATGAGGGAATTTGGTCAACATGACTCTCTTCAGAAAGAACATTGATGGAGTATTACTAAGGTGTATTGATTGTGAACAACTAATCAAAGTCTTGGCAGAGTTTCATAATGAATTCTCTGGCTGACACTTCTCATCTAAGGCCACACCGATGAAAATTGTAATTTAGTGGGATACTTTTATCCCACATTGTTTGCATATTATCATCAATGGGTTAAAAAATTTAAGTAATGTTCTCTCTTCATTGGTAAAAAGAAGATGGTGGCCCTCCCACTTCATCCCATTCAGATGGATGAACCCTTTTCTCAATGATAACTTTAATTTATAGGACTGATTGATCCTCTTTCAACTGTAGGTCATAAGTGGGTCTTGAAAGAAACTGATTATTTTACCATGTGGATAGAGGTTATGGATCTCAGGGAAGCTACTAAATTAGATATCCTTGATTTTCTTAAATAAATTGTGATAAGGTTTAGAGTTCCCCAAAACATTATTTCTGATAATGTAAAATCCTTCCTAGGATCTAAAATCTTTGATTCGGCTCTTAGAATTGGAAAATACTTGAATACTTGTTCCAATTACTACCCTCAAGGTAACGGTTTGGCAAAGTCTACAAATAAGAACTTGATCAGAATTATGAAGAGAAAAATGGTGATGAATAAAAGGAAATCACACACCAAAGTAAAAAATTCACAATGGCTTGATAGGATCACATCAAAAAGAGATATTAGTAACTCTCCTTTTATACTTTTGTATAGTAGAGAAGCCAAGATTCCCTTATCTCTGAAGTTACCTACATTAGATTTTACTCATCAGTTAGAGTTCAAGGGTGAAGATAAAATAATAATTAGAAATGTGGAGTTGTTTGAGCTCGAGGAATTAATTAAATCCATTATGATTAGATTATAAGAGAACCAAATTTTTACTAAACTATGGTTTGAAAATAAAGCCAAAGCACATGTTTTCAAAGCAGGAGATTTGGTCCTAAAACATGACGCAAATAGAGCTAACCAAAGAGACATTCCAATTTTTATGTTCTTTAGAGTGGGTCATATATCATCATGACCTATAATAAATCCAACTCTCTTGAGTTATCCAAACTTGATGGGGAGGCACTTCAGATCCCATTTAATGGGATCTATCTCAAACCTTCTCATTAATTCTATGTTTCTTGCATCTTACACATACTTGTGTTTCTTTATTTCTCCTTTCCTTATTTTTGTCATTCGCAGTTCCCTCATTTTTTAATTTGATGACCACTTATTGAGTATCTTTCCATCAAGCCTTGTGGTGGTATTCTAAATAAGTGATTTTACACAAGTTCTTGTCCCATTTACATCTCAGAGGCCGAGTTTGTAGAAAATGAAAGAGCAAATTTCTTTCAAAGTCAATCAAATACAAAATTTGACTCCATGCCCAATGGATGTTTCAAGGCTGTTGATATTTCCACCTAGCAGGAAAATGTTCCCAAAAAGGCACTAACCTATTTTCCAAAATAACACCTCGTGTTATTTGAACAACTCATCTAAGTTTCATACTTAGATGGCTCTGGCTTAAATACCCGCAGTGTAATGAACCACTATACCAAAACATAAAGGTGTTAGTAAAATATGCGAATGAGGATCATATAATCCCACCACACTTCCACGATGCCCGACCTCAGGCTTTGTTGGGTTGATAACTTGACTAATTATGAGACATGCGTAAAGGCCAGAGGATGTGTGCAAGGGTGAGTGTAGAACCATAAATGAAGTATTTATAAAAGATACAGGCATGTGTAAAAGGATACATGGGATAAATGAAGAAGCAAACATAAATGGTTGCTTATAAGAATAACTAAGTTAGTAGTTAGTTAGATTTCCAAGGCAGACTAAAAGTAGGAAAAAATGTGGGTTCACATGATTGTCAAAGCAAGATAAAAATAGACAAAATCATGGATAAAACACTTGCAGCGCCAATAATAGACTTGAAGTAGGCATGAAGGATGTGGATATATTTATAACACATGTAGTAGAGGTTATTTATAGCACACATGATAAATTTGGAACTTCCAGATATAAAGAAGACTTCTTATGGAGAGCTACAAGCTATGCGTTTAAATATATGAAATATGGTTTGGAAAATCATGCAAGCTATGTATAGGAATAGTATAAGATTAGATTAAATAATGTAAGATGTGAAGGGAAACTTCCCACCCTAAATATATGTGTAGATATCCATGTAAGAAGGAGGTCCATGAGTCAGTACAAATAGAGATTGAGTCCATGTATGATTCTTTCCTTACGCATGAGTCTGTAGGTTATTGGATAAGTAGTCATGTTGTTTATTTATATAATGTATAAAGATTATAATAAATATGAAGCCCGTTTTGGTTTATGATAAAATATCTTTATGCATGTTACAATAGTTCATGTTCTTCATATGGTATGTTTGCATGTTATGTTAGTCAGGAATGTAGCGAATACATCCTGGAAGTCAAACAAAAGGAGTGACCTGTTAGAGTTGTGCATGCTTCAGGTGGGAACTTATGTTGTGCCTGGGTGATGTGCATGTGTAATCAATAGCATTGTGTTGAAACCAAACTTCAGTGTGACATTTTGGTTCTATTTCTGGGCCCTCCTTTCATTTTGACTCACAATATGTGATTTTGGCTATCTCGAGAGAATATTGAATGTTGGATACATGAAGGTAAATAGGAGTTTGTACAAAAATAAAACACTGGTGTTAATTTCAATCTATACAAATGGGTCAAATACAACCTGTATGATGAGATTTATGATACATTCTTCAAATTCTTTCCATGAGAATTGTATGAGTGATTAGCAACGTATGCACATCCCAAAGGAAACAAGATCAAACGAAAGAAGATATAGAGTTAGATTAGGTATCAATCATTGGATGAATTGGATGCACCACGAACGCATGTAGTAGATCATTTGTGGGAAAGTGTCTTGAGGAATTACATTTTAGAATACGTGATCTCTATGTATTTTTTCCCAGAGTAATCTGAGCTCAATTTCCTTAGCGAGCCTAGAGGATCATACTTATGCACACTTCCACTCACTATCAAGATCTTGATGGTTGAACTCATACTTGAGAACCTATTGATGGATAACTAAATACCTACTATGCGTAATGATAAGGGAATTGTTTGGAAAGGATGGTGTGGAGATAGATGGAAGAAGAGAGAGAAGAAAGACTACTTAGATACCATTATACATGAGAATGGATGGTTAAAGAGGCATTGAGATAGATAGGATTAGGGTTGAACGGAAGTGTTGAAAAACCTGAGGAGAGTGAGGTGGGAACATGACTATTTCCTTCTGATATTGGGAAAGTGCATAATTATCACCTTGGCATATGGAGGAAGTGATTATAGTGAAGATTTGGGATCCATTGGTGCACATCTTGACCACCCTGAAATCTTATCCCTTACACATGGTATTCAAGCTTTGGAATTTTATATAGAGGATCATCATAGTGATGGAAAGAAATAAGGTAATCAGGGATCACGACATTAGGACAAAGATACATGTAGATACATAAAATTATCAACTCAGGAGGCATAACAGATAAAAGCAACACATATGGTAGTGGCTAGTGTCACGCAACAAACTTTGATAGCCAATCAAAAAAAAAATTTGGGAGTAACACTGTAGGCACAACATTAGGAATTTTTTTTGACACAATACTCACTAAAATAAGCACTATATGCGCAACACCAACATAGAGTTTTGGTGCGTAGACAAAAAATACCACTGGTGTGCATACAAGAGTTCCAACAACATGAGACTCAGGAGGTTCTACTCCCCCCAAGAAGAGGCAATCCTAGTGGAGGTTCAGGGTTAGAATTGGGTCCTCCTTAAACTGGGATAAATCCAGGACATGGAAATAACCCACCACTAAAATAACCTTCTCATATTTTATATGAGATGTTACTCCACTTTCCTGAGTACATAGGAGTAGAGGATGCTACTACACATGTGCACAAATGTTATCTATTATGGAGAGATAACATGATCACTAACTCAGAAAAAAGGCTAGTCAATTTATGACTATGTTGCATGGCCACATGCATAGTTGTTATAGGAAGTATGATCCACATCAAATGACAGTGGACTATAACACTTTGCACACTGCCTTATTAGATAAATTTCACATTCTTGAGTTTGAGAAGCAAAACATCAGTGTGCTCAAGGATATTAAACAAGGACTATATAAAAGCATATGTGAATATGATGCATACTTCAAGACTCTATTGTCAAAGAATTATAATGTCATCCATCAAAATCAATATGTGCAATGGTTCATGGGTGGATTTTTGACACCATTTAGAATGTTGTTATCACATAAAAAAATTATTAATCCGCACAAGGCTCTAGAGGAGTCTATGTGTGTAAACGTAGTTGGGAGTGTGGATATTAGGTGATACCATTCCCTAAAGTATAGATTAAAACTATGGCTAGACATTTGTAAAATTTATCTGCTAGCTCAGTGCATGATACTCAAAATTTCATATGGTGTATAGATTTTGAAGTAGAGGGGACACACGAAGAAAATTTTTCTTCGTAGGAATGTGTGCACTCTATTATTGGCTTGTGAGATATGCCATAAGGACCATGATGTTAAATATTGTTAGCATCTCCAGCGTGACACACATAAAAATGTATCCCTCTACTGCAATATTTGTGATGTGCATACAGAAGATACAACTCATTTTCATTTGATTGATCACATCTATGAGGCTTGTGAAACAGGGTTGCATCATACTAGTGCAAGTGGTAGTTCACAGACACGTGAAGGGAAAAATAATGGAGCTAGAAAAAACAACAATGACGTACTTTTGGATTTCCTAATCATTACCAACGCAAGTTCCCAAAGAACATGTCTTGTGTGTATTGTGGGGCACAAGGTAATATACTAGACAAATTTATATGCTCACATATGTAAGAATAACAAGGATAGAGGTGCAGAGATGATATGCATCGAGTGCGTTAGGAAAAGGAAATGAAAGCCAAAGGAACTAACAGTTGTGAATAAAGAATCTTTATTAGTTACCACACACACAAAATATTCACGTGCATAAGAACATATGAGAATAAGATCACTCAATCAAAGAGAAGAGGTTGTGAAACCTATCAAGTATCATGTTGTAGGGAAACAAAAGAAAGTATTCCAAGAAACCATGATTCTTATCAAAGATATACAAGGGGAGATACAATGCTTAAAAGACCAAGTGTAGACACCCAAAAATTAAACTTCTATTTCCATTTGTTCCTAGTGTAATCCTTGTGCACCCTGTTATTCACCCATTTGTGATTAATTGATTACATTAATTAATTAATACACATTGTACCCCCTTTGGATTAATTAAATTAATCCTATGTATCTTTAATACCCCTTTAGCTGAATTAATATATTATTTATTAATTAAATAAATAATTAATTAAGTTTGTGCACATCTTAGTCATCTTCCACTTGATTAAACTCTACCTAGACTCCAATTAGACTCCACTTGGACTCCCTATCCTTATCCTAGTTAACTGCACTTCTAGAATCCTAGAAAGGTGGGGGAAATTAAATTGCATGTACAACAACCTTTCTAGATGTAGCTTTTTGAAATTAATTCATTTACTACCCCCAGAACTATTGCAACTTCCCACAATGCTATTTTTAGCATATTCATTCATCTGTGTATAACCAACTTTAACTGATTTTGCCTCTCTATAAATTGCAGGCTTACCTTCCTTGCAAATCCTCTTGAATATGACATACAAAAAACTCTACCAAATTCATTGTGTTGGTAGCATTTGCATTCAAATCTCGAAGAGCAGTCAAGAGCACCAAAAATCATTTCTGACATCCATTTTGAAAGGTTTCATTAGAGACCCTTATTTGAGGTTTGCATTGAATGTTTCTTGAAGGTTTGCATTGTTTTTTTATCTTTCATTCTCATCTTTCACAAGTAACTCAGGAAGTTCCATTGTTTATTATTTTACATTTACAGGAAGGAGTTGTGCTTGTGTTAAAAGTGGCTTCTCTTTTAGTTTTCCAAAAAAAATGGCACTCCATACACATGCACACAGAAAGCACATGTTAGATTGCTTTTTCAATAGAAAATATATACAAAATTCTATCTTAACATTACAAAAAAAAATCACAATAATAAAAAAAAATCACCCTAGCCTACCCCTACCACTACCCGGCTTGGCCAGCTTGGCCAAGCCACCTCACTTCACACCCCTTTCAAAATCAGTCCCTAACTACCCCCTACCCCTGACTCGCCCCTACCCACCCCATCCCTTGCCTTATCCCCGAATCAGACCTAGCCTGAGTCCTCCCAGCTTGTTCCCTACCCACGAGCTCTCCCATCTCATACACCCCCAACCTATCCCCGTCGCCTCACCTCTCTTCCATTGAGCCCTCCAAAAATTCTCTCAAGCCCTCTGTTCAACCAATCCCCATTCCTGTAGACCTTGACCTGAGCCCTACAACCCCATCCCAGCCCTTGATGAGCCCTTCCCAACCCTTATCTCCAACTCAGACCCACAGACCCCACGCCCCACAAAGATCCCACCTACCAACCCTACAACCCATCTCTCGCCCACCTCCTTACCCCATCTTTACTACGGTTAATCCTAAACCCACAACCTGTGCCATTCCCACTCACCTCACCCCTAGCTCATACCTCTCCCCAACACCGATCCCACCCCCTCCCTTTCTCCCTACTCTCCTTAGATCGCTGTCGATTACACCCCCTCTCTACTTTGCACCGAGCTCGCTGAGCTCCCCCACCGATCCCCTCCACCTCTTCAACCTACACACACACACAAACACACAAAGTAACTTTCCAATCAATTAGGTTTTTTAGTTTCTATTGTACATAATTTTAGGTTTAGCTTTTACTTTCTTTCTTTTTTTCTTTTTTTTTATAATTTCTTTTTTTTTTTAGTTTAGTTGCAATTAAATGAGTTTCATTATTTCTTTTTAATGGCTTAATTTTATTATTCATTCTTTTTATTTACCATACTCATTAATTCATTTTGTTTCATTTAATTGGTTTCATTCATTATTTCAGTCTTGTTAATTAAATTTCAACTTTTCTTCTTATTATTCTTGTTTTTCCCCAAATTTGGTTCGATAGACTAGTTGTGCATCTTAGTTTTGTAGGAATATATGGCACTTCTATTTCACTTGCTTTTTCACTTTTAGAACGTTCTCTAACTATTTTTCATTATTATTTTCATCCTTTTCAACACTAGACTCACAGTGAAACTTGCTAAACTAGTGTTATTGGATGTTTCGATTCCATTTTTGTAGCCTTTTAGTTACTTTTGCCTACGATTTATCATTTTGCACACTCGACGAACATTTTCTAACTTGTTTTTGCCTGATCCTCATTTATCATTTTATTTTGTTTTTGTGAGGCTAACCATGACACGATCATGTGTATGCTCTTCCCTCATGCTTTCTAAGCGATTTTGGGAACAAAAAATTTGGTTGTTTATTTCTTTTTGTTTTTTGGGGAATTAACGATTCCCTTAACCAAATCCAATCCATGCATATGATCTTTCCTCGCACTTTTTAATCGATCTTGGAAATCAGAAACATGGGTTCTCTTTTGTTGTCTTGTTTATTTATTTTTCTTTTTTTCCTCATACCAGAAAACTTTCTAATCATTATTTACATGACCTGTTCTCACACACAATGGCTAAAACATTCCAAAACTACTAACTGTAGGTTTCCAAAGGAGTTTAACCAAACCAAATTTAAATACAAAGATTAAAAAACACCACATTCAAAACACATGATTTGTAAGTAGTCCACACCCCCTTGGCATAAGCCTTAAGCTACAACAAAGGGGGTGGTTTTAGGAACCCCAAAGTAGTCCACACCTTGAGGGAAATGGTGGATGAAATGGGAACCTTTATATTCTACCTGACTATTAAATCCTTATGAGTTAGAGTTATGGATATCCTTAGTGGCGACCCCAGTGCGATTCATTTTGAGCAAGATATTTTCTTAGGGTTTCAAAGGGGGGTAAAGTAAATCTATCAGCTAGTAATAACGTCACTCTCACTCGGATGTTTTTCTAACGCCTAGTTGAGAGAGCCACCTAGGAATCTAGGCCTTGTCCAAGCCAATCTAAGATAGAGGCCACAACTTTCATTTCACCATTTTTCATTTTTCTCGCATGTTACACACTTTTGTTTCACTTTCATCATTCAGGTTTTCTCTCTCATCCATCTTGTGACTTTGTACACATGTCTAAGTCTTGGGTTGTGGAAATCCATATTCACACTTAAGCACTATAATTTTCATTTAAGTCTTGATGTTTCGATACTCGATTTATCACAATCAAACAATATATTGATCACCTTGAACTTTCATTATCGTAAGTCTTAAGTTTGACGTTATTTTTTTGAACTCTAATCATTCCCCATTCTTATATCATTGCATTTCACGTTTAATTTATGGACTTAATGATATTCTTCAATATCATTCTCTACTCACTCTTACGTCATCACATTTTTGCATCCACTTTGTTGAGTTCTGATGTCTTCAATTTTTTATTCTACCATCTTACGCTGTCGTACTTTGTAATTATTTTGTTGCATTTTCGACATATTTAATATTTCTTCACTTCTCTCATTAAAGCATTCAATTTGTTTTAATTTGAGATCACTAATCCATCACTTCCCCCTTGTCTCTTATAGCCAATTTTTGTGAGATTCGGACCTTTTCTCATTATTTATTCACTTCTTTTGGTGACCTGCCCCTTTTTGTTCTTTTAGTGCTTTCACTTCCTTGTCATGTCTTATCTTTTAACACACTTTTTGTTAAGAGTTGACATTGATCATCATCTTCTTAAGTATCCCCTTTTATCATTCATCTTGTTAAAAGTTGAGAAAATCCATCATTTTCTTTCCTAAGTCTCTTCAATTAACATATTGGATTTTCATTGTGTTAAAGGTCTCCTGTTGTCATACCTACAATTGTTGCAAGTTGAGCACACTAAATTCATTCATCTCTCCGCTCTTTACATTTATTTTGGTACAGGATCATAAAATCATTTCAAACCTCTTTAGATTTCTTAACTCTCACTTTGTTAAGAATCATATAAACTAACATTTCAACCCATCTTCCACCTTAACATCACTCATTTTAATTAGGTGTTGTGAAATTCCATCTTGTCATCATTCTCATCACATATTTTGTTAAGATTTTATCTTCGTCATCTTGTTAAGTCTTGTCTCCCTTGACATTGATTTTGTTAAGTGTCGAGCATGTTTCACTTTTCCCCCCTTTTTCATTTCTCTTAACACTTACCATGTTAGGAGTTAACCTTTTTTACATATTTTCTTCACTCTTATCATTCATTTTTAATATGAGTTGATCGCATCCACCTTGTTAAGTATATTTTCCTTTAACACTCATTTTTATTACAGAATAGAGCACATATAACTTCTTGTCATCCCTTTTTCTCTTTACTATTATTTTGTTAAGAGACGGGTACTCAATTAACATTTTTTTTGGTTCTTCCCTCTTAGCACTCATTTTTCTAGAGGCTGAAATTTTTCCATCTTCTTCCCTCTTCCATCTTAGTATTCACTTTGCTAGGAGTTTATGTTTTCAAACATTTTTATCACTTCCATCTTAGCATTCACTTTTCTAAGGGTTGCGTTATGCATCATACCTTTCTTCACTCTACCTCATTTCTCATTACAATGGTGGATTTATACAATTCATCCTTTTCCCAAGAATGGAAAATGATGAAAGACATCATTGTGGGTTTACAAAAATAATGCAAACAATTCAATTTTGATTAATTGTGTCCATACCCTTTTAATATGGACATCTTACACATACCCTTACCACATTCTTTTGAGACGCCTAAATTTGACAAATACAAGGGCAAAACTGATCCAAGATAGCATATTAAAGAATTTTCCATAGCATGCCATGAAGTGGAATATAAAGATAGCTTTCTCTTGTGCCTTTTTCCTATAAGTATAGGAGGACAAGCTTTGGATTGGTTCTTATACCTTCTAAAGGGATCTATTACCACCTTCACGGACCTCTCAGAGAAGTTCACCAAACAATTTTCTTTCATCCTCACTCGCAATAATCACCATACAAGAAATTCTCATGAAGAAATTTAAATCTTGGTACATCAACCGCAACCACAATGTCATCACTATTGGTGTTATGAATAATAAAAATATTCCCAATATACATGACCAATCAATAAAATATCCGATCATACAACCTAGCAAAGACACTACATTGCACAAATTTAAACGTAATTTTACACCTCTCAGCGAAAGTATTTCTAGCATCTTTCATCAACTCAAAGAGGTTGGAATGATAAAATATCTCCTTACAAGACCTTGGATTAAAGGAAAACCTAAGGCATACTGGTATAAATATTATGCATATTGTGATTTTCATCATATTGACGGACACTCAACAGATAAATGTAAACACTTTAAAAATTATGTCATAGACTTAATTAACGACGGAGAGATCTTTGTCAATCTTGAAAATGAAGCTCTCACACCCGATGACATGTCGACTTCCACATCTTAAAATAAAGAGTTGATTTTTATTCCCACTTCTATTCATATTGACATTTTGCGTGATCACTATTAAGGTCAAGTATCTCCCCCTTCAAACCAATCAATTTCTTCTACATATTTTCTCCTTATAATCCAAATAGACATTGAACATGTTTCGGACAATCTTCAAACACCTAATGAGAACTTGAATTTGCTTCAAGACTCTCTTTCAACCCTTGAATTGACAGAAGAGGGTCCTTCATCAAGCATAATTGAGCTTCATTCCATTCTTCCCATTCCAGCTCCTACGCCTAACATCTCTACTCTTTTTTTTCGAAATACAACCACAACAAGCTTGGACACTTGCGGTCCAATGCAACCTTCTATGTCCGTTTCACCTCAAATGATCAACCTTTCAAGCATATCATTAATGATAATTCCTAATTTTCAAGACATCTGCATGAGCACACTTTATGAGTTAAGTATACCCATGAATGTCCTTATTCAACCATTTCAAGCTTTAATTGCAATTTTTTTGTCCAACCGATTAATTCACAACCTAGAAGGAGAAACATTGACTATTTCCTCTCTATGGCTTACAAGGAACCTTGAATATACATCTAGATATATATCATTCTTTCCTCATGCTCTTTTGATCACAAGTGAATATGTATCTCAACATCTTCCTTGCATCAAAAATATTCTTCTAACATCACATATGTATTTTGATCTCATTAAAGATTATCTAATCACGCATCCTTTGACTTGCATCTAGTCCACCCAATTCTAGTACTTCAAGACCCACCGAATCATTTGGTTCAATATTTTGACTTGGATCCTATCCGCCCAAGTCTTATATTACATGAATTATCAAAACTTCAGTTTCATTCCTTTGACTTGGTTCATGTCCATTCAAGTCTCATATTTCAGGACTTATTGAATCTTTTGATTCTCCCTCTTGACTTGCATTTTGTCTACACAAGTCTTGTATCTCAAGACCATTCAACTTAAATAAACATGGAGATCTTCCTTGATAAGTCAATTTCAAACCTTCATTCTCCAAAATTAAAAAAACTCAAAAGTCACAAAAAGAGAATAAAACTCTATATTAGAGAATTTTTTTCCAATCGGAAATGAAAAAGTGTGTACGAAATAAGGTTAGGGATTCCATCTATTGGCAGATATTTTAATCATACCATTATCATATACTCGCCTTCTTCACCCATTCATGACATGGGTTAACCTTGTTCCTCTTAGGAATTATGTGTCTCATATTTGTTATGGTTCTTACCATTTTAGATATTTTTTACCTACAATTTTGTCTAAAAGCTTACTAATGGAAAATTCCTCCTTTAAAATAAGATCTCTTTTTAACTAAAAGCACTAAACTTTTTTACCCGGTTCTTTTTTTACCACCCATCTCAATCTATGGTTTTGAACCCTTGTATCTTACTAGTTACATGAGGATGAGACTTGGGGTCAAAATGTTCCTTCCCAACAAGCACGCTATCAACATATAAGGAAAAATTTAAATCAATCTAAAAATAAAAAAAAGTATAAAATCATTACACCTTTCATCCTTCATAGTCTTCGGTAATAAGTTCATCCTTCTTACTAGTAGTATGATATTGGGAAAGGAGAAATCCCTTACTCATCTAAATTTTGTCTTCGGTGTTGAGCACTTGCCTTTTATTGATGGCATGGGGCAACATGTAGGGGGTCCTTCATAAAAATAAAAAATAATTAACTAATAAAGCCTTTATGAAATATGAATCAAAGTGATTAATCAAAACATCCCAAGAATTAATTTATTTGCTCATGATAAGAGAGACACCAATTCCTTCAACTGGAATTTTCCAGTCAGTGGGCCATCAATAGATCTAAATCAAGTCAAAATCTATAAAGTGGAATCATCTTGGAATTGGTCATATAATCTTGACTTGAGATGGGTTACATTTTTTCTCATACGAATCATTATTACAACTTGTATCGTCACATCATTTCTCTTCACCTTTCATATCACTATTTGTCTCATTTTCACGTCCTTCTTAGCTCTCGGTGATAATCCTTCCTAGTTGCATGGAGCCACAAGTGGAGTGAAACACCCTATCATTTTATCAGCTACATTTATGCCAATGGAATAGAATGCTTTTAATTATTTGCATATGCTTTCAAATAGTGTACCCTTTTTACCGAGTTGTAAAATACCAAAAAAAAAATTCAAAAATTATATCACACAACTACCAAAAAAACATTTTTAAAAATGTCTCAAAAAACTTCAAAAATACAAAAACAATATAAAATTGTTCAAAAACACAAAAACTATATAAAAAAATTTAAAAACATGAAAAAAAATATAAAATTGTTCAAAAACACAAAAATAATATAAAATTGTCCAATACTCCAAAAATAATTTCAAACTGTCACAAACAAAACATTCAAATAATGTTTGAAAAACTTTCAACAATTGGATAACACAGTTCAACAATTTTCCCTTTTGACGACGCTCCTCATGATCGTTTAAGATCATACTCATATTTATTTCTCATGGTGTATATATATGGTTGAGGCAATTATTTACCCTTTCACAATATAACTTTTCTTAGGGCACACTTGGATTTTACATTTTAATCCAATACAGATCAAACTTCAATGGGATCCGACAAGAGTATCTTTCAGAGTATCTAAGTATCACTCCGCTCTTCACCCTGATCCAATGCTCTCGCGTGCTAAGTTATCACTTGGGGGCATTAAAATATGTCTAATTATTCAATTTGGAACACATTCAGAGTGCCATTAGACGTCGGTTTTGCACATTGTGTTGTACTATTGCATTTTATCAACATTGTGGTGATGCTTTTGCTTCTTTCAATTTTATTTTTTTGTACTTTTTTTTACCTTTACTATAGACCAATTGCAGGAAATTTATTCACATCCTAGTTCACATATAACTTTGGTTTGTTTCCTTCCTGTTCATATTGGGTTTCTTTTTATTGCTTATTTTATATATATTTTTCATTTGCACGTGTTGTGTTTTTCTCCTGGTTTATTTAAGCCATGGAATGTCTTCCTTTTTGTTTGTATTTGTATTTCAAAACTTGCAAAATCTAAAAAAAATTCAAAAATTCAAAAAAATTCAAAAAAATCACAAATTTTTTGAACAAACATTCACTTATCACAATAATCCTACAAATGGAAAACACTTAAAGTGGATAATTCAACATCTCAATACAATCTTGATAAATGTCATACTTTTACCTATTACCTTAGTGATCATGCCAATCTTACAACTATCACTTTCTTCCCTTCGCATGATATACTAACTCTACTTAGGGCAAGTCACAAAATTGTTTTTCCTTCGTGGTATAACTTCACTTGGGGAAATTTCAATCTTGATTATTTTCACAAAAGACTCAACAAGAGTGTCATAAGGAGTCACTTTAACTCTACTCTTCCAGTTTGATTCTATTCCCACTTGGGATAATTGTATCTATTTAATCATCATTGTGGCATGCATTAGGGGCATGGTTGATTGTCTTCTTTTCTAACTTTTTGTTGTTGTTTCACTTGATTCTTAGACGTTTCTTTGAAATATTGACGAAACAGATAGGGTAATGGGCGGTAGGAGGAATACCTGTTTAGAATATTGGTTGGTTGGGTTATTGCGCGTGTATGACTTCTGAATTCACAGCTGATCGTGAGAGATTCCTTTTGGCTAGGAGAAACTACCTGAAATGGAACACAAGACCACCAAATAAAAGTTAAACAATATGTGCAGTGAACTACCTAGCGTGTGCTAGATCTGGGAAGTGTGATACTTCCTAGACGGTTGTCAGTCCACTGTATACAACAATTTAATGTTGGATAATAAAGTAACCCCTATTGTAATTAAAATGATTTGGGTATCTCATCCAAAATACAATAACAAAGATCTAATCTAACAGGATAAGTTAGAATAAGATCCGAAGGTCAAGTAACTGGTTTTAGGTCTCTGCAGGTCTGACAGAGGTCTCAGGCAGATCACAGGTGAATATGGGTGATGTGGGAATAGGTGGATAGGTCACTATTCTAGAATATATTGGTGAATACAGATTACTGATGCCGGTTAAGGATGACCGATGCCAGTTGGGGATAACTGTTGTCGGTTACTATGGGAAAATTGAGAATGCCATAGAATGAGCTTTAGGTCTCCCTTGTGATTGCACGAAGGACTTGGTTGGCCGGAACGAGGTATTAGGATTCTTGGATGGGGTTTTGTGGGGTTTTAATGGGTATGTGGAGGGGTGGGTATTAAAGGAGGTCAATGGGTGGCTACGAGAATATAGGATGACAATAAAATGATAAAATGAATGAACCAGAGGAGTAAACTATTCTACTTACTTGAAATCTGGTTCTGGGTGCTTGTGAGTGATGGATGAGGGTACCGGTAAGAGGTCGAATGTTTTTAAGGATCACCAAACATTGGAAAGCTCTTGCATGGGCTGCATGTGCATTCCCTTTTGCTTGGTTAGATCAAATCTATGTTGGGGTGAGTGTTGGATGATTGTGCAAGAGAAAATGCTTGATCTCCTTCCTTGCATGCATGTTCTCGTGGAAACTTGCTCTAAAAAGATGTCTTATCTCTCAAGATAATTCCCAATGTTTTACAACCTAAAAAATAAGGTTTTTTTAGGGATTAAAAGGTGACCGACGATGGTTTCAGCTGAACCGGCGATGGTTAGGGGTAACGGGCATCGGTTAAGGCGGGATTTCCTAGGTTTACTAAACTAGGCAGATCCCCTTGATTTTCTAGGATCTCGTGTCGTTTACCCGCATATCAGACTGGAAGCTTCTTATCAACATACAGGAATGTGGTTAGAAGGAATGTAGGCATTGATTTGCAGGGTTTGGGTAAGTCTTAGTTAGTTATGGAAACTTACTAAGAATAGGTCTTAGGGTGAGTTGGCTTGGTGAGGTGTCTAGGTGAGGTGTAAGTGTGGGCATTATTTAAATTAGGAGATTTAAATAATAAATATTGTGAGGCTAACGAATTAATTTAATTAAATTAATATTAGTGGGGTGAAGGGGGCCATGTCTAGGTGAATGTGATGAAGGTATTTATTTTTCAAGGGACCAAAGGAGAGTGTGACCTAATTTTAGTGTCTACATTTTGCCCCTTTTTGTTGCGTAGCTTGTATTGGTAAGCGACACTAACAAAAATAAGATGTGGTGCCCCATGTGTGGGTGACAGGTGATCCCCCTCAAACTAGGAACTAGCGAGGAAGAGGGTAAAATAGGTGAGTGGTTTGATAAAAGGTAAATATGAGAAAGGCAAAAGGTGGGTAAGTGGGTGGAAAAAGGAAAAAGGTTGACTCGGGTAATCTAGGTAATGGGTCAGGGTCAAAGGTAGGAACAGTCAAATGCACGCACACGTATAAACTGTACAGCACACTACCAGGTTGAAGAGCAGGAAAACTCTACATTGTCTAAGGTCGATAGGTTCATCCAAACAAGGTTGAAGTGATTCCAGTATCCAAGGTATAGGATATGGTCAGGAAGCACAACGTAGGTGAGGTGTAGGAACATTTAGGTATGTTTCTGGTACACTCAAGGTAGGGTCAGGATAAACGGTCATGGAAATAGGCAAGGTAAGGTCATTAGGTCAATCAATATAGGTAATAATGCCATAAGTTATAACAAACACATGAGGTCAAGGGTCACTAGCGATGGTCCAGGTCTAAATATCTAGGGCACAGTGTGGTTAAGGCCTAGGTATGGGTAAAATAATGAGTCCCCAAAGGAGGACAAAGGTAGGTAGTAAATGATGAGGTCAGGAGGGTGAGGCAAATAGTCAGGGTAAAGGTTGGGTGAGGTAAATTGTCAGGGTAAAGGGTAGGTGTGGAAAAAAAAGGAGGGATAGGTGAGGGTAATAGGAGTAAAATGTTGGGTTTAGGATGAGACTTTTAACGTTGTTGTGATATGGACATAAATTAGGTGAGTTAGGCATGTTGGAGTTAGGTCATTTTAAGCATGGATTGAGTCAGGTCTTAGGCATGGATCAAGTCAAGCTAGTTTAAGCATGGATCGAGTCAGGTCATAGGCATGGATTGAGTCAGTTTGCTTTAGGCATGGATCAAGTCAGGTTAGTTTAGGAATGGATCGAGTCAGGCTAAGTGAGGCATGGTGGAGTTAGGCCCATTGAAGTTGTGATTCATTATTTTGTGCAATGAATGATAATATGGGGCATGTGTGAGATTTTTTATAATTTACGCATGATGATGGTAGAGAAATAGTAGTCATAAGAAATGTATGTTGTGATGATGATAAAAATGTTAAGCAACTCATTATCTATTTAGTTTGATTTTAAATTGTTGATAGAAAAAGGAAACTAAATGGGGTAGAATGTATTTTAGGAAGATGACAGATGGATTGGTTAGGGTAGAGAGTGGCCGAGCTAACCTCTAAGGCCCCCATGCCCTTGGAGTGCTGCCTACATAGTCCCAGGAAAAAAGGGACCTCAGGCTGATGTAGTTCTCCCATAATCTAGGGAAGAATACGAGGGGATATGAAAATGAGTTGGTAGGTTTTAGGCATGTTATGGATTTAGGTCTGTTAGGTGTGTGTGGGTTATAGGAAAATTGGTATAGGTGATGTTGATTGTGGAAAAATAAGAAGATTACCCCAAAGTTAATCATCCAGGACCAAAGTCCTGTATAAGGTAATCAAAACATAAATAATGATGTTTAAAAGATAAGAGGAGGCAATAAAGCCACCTGATTGGTTAGGATCATACAGAGTAGATCATACATTGGAGGAGGTGATGAACGTAAGACCCTAAAGACATTACATGATTGATTGTTCTAAGGTGAAAAGTAGTCACATGATCACCAAATATCTTGGTTTCCAAGAGGTCCCTTGAGGCGGTAGGAAAGGGGAGTGGGAATGGTGAGAAAAGTGAAAGGTGGTTAAATTTTATATGATATGTGGTAGCATGCTCTTTGGGCAAGAGATTCTGAGGTCACAATGGGCAAGTCCATGATGAAAAGTCTTCTATTTTGACTTGTATTTGAGATAGACTGATTGATGTGGGAAGTCTATATGGGATGAGGAATTTAACTCCTTGAGGTCTTCATGAAGCTGATTGATGCGGGAAGCTTCCACTCTTTCTCGCTTTAAAAAAAAAATTAGCTTTTTTTTGTTTACATAGTTGTCCTTCGAGGGAGCAGTCTATTTACAACAGTGATTGTTGAGAGGAAGATGTCCTTTTGAGGGAGTCATCATTTTTGTGAGAAGTTTGACTCAAGGAGTTGGGTCCCATGTGAGGGCTTTGAAGTCATGGACAAGACCAAGGTGAAGAATAGGACTCTTGTTCAAAAATTAGGGTGAAATGACCATGGGATCTCATCTAAAGGTGGATGAAAAGTATCCATGAGAATCATGCTATGTGCAGTGCCGTGGTACACATTCAAGAGAAGATGAAAAGTGATGGGTACTCACATGATTCTTGTTTAATCATTGGTGAGGATGTAAGAAGTGGGTAGCACTCAAGGGATGAGCATGGAAAGAGGTAAAAGGTGAGGTAGGACTATAGGTCAATAGTAGAATGGTCGAAGATGTAAGGCGTTAAGGGGTTCAGGTTTGGGTTTATCATTGAGTGAAGATAAACAGATAAGCACCTGATCCATAAGTATGAGTCATGATGTATGGTCCAAGCCAATTAGGAGAAAATTTGCCCCGTTTACTTTTTTCTGCTTTGGTTACATGTTGATTTTCTTTCAGGACAAGGTCACCAACTTGGAAGGTTCGTTCATGGACATGCATTTTTCGTAGGCACGTTTGATACATTTTTGGTAAACTTGAAGGTGATCAAGAGTGTTAAGATGATGTTCATCTAATAAATCAAGTTGTGCTAAATGGTCTTGGTGAAATTCATCATCATTGAGCATATCATGGAGAGAAATGCGGAGTGAAGGGAATCTAGACTTCAAGAGGTAGAACAGCCTATGTACCATAGACCATAGAAAATAGGTGTTTGTGGTAGTGGAAGTGTGAATACTAGTGCAGTATGCCCATAAGGTAAAAGGAATGTGCGTATGTAAATCCATTCCCGGTATCATTAACCACTTTCATGAGAATTTTTTTTAGGGTTTTGTTAGTGGATTCAGCTTGGCCATTGGTTTTTGGGTAATAAGCTGATGAGAAACTTAGTTGAATGCCAAAGGCATTGCAAAGCTTCTGCAATGTTTTGTTTTTGAATTGTTTTCTGTTATCAGTGATGAGGCGATGAGGAACACCAAAGTGAAAAATGATGTGATGATTGATGAACTCACATATTTTCTTGAATTTCATGGAGATGAGTGGTATGGCCTCAACCCATTTTGTGTAGTATTTGGTAGCGGTGATGTATAGGTAGAAAGGTTGATCGTCTTTAGGTGGAATGATTACGGGTGATTGGAGAAGGTATTATTTTAAGGCCTCAAAAGATTTGTGGTAGTCATCATCCCATTTAAAGGAGACATCCTTCTTGAGAAGATGAAATGGTTGGCACCGATCAGATAACTGTGAAATGAAACATCAAATAGACTGCAACTTACCTTACAGGATACAGAGTTTTCTAAGGTTAGAAGGTGGAGGCATTTCAAGAATTTCCTTGACTTTAGCAAGGTCAAATTCTATACCACGTAGGGAAATGATAAAACCCAGGATTTTTCCTGAGAGGACTGTGAAGATGCACTTCTTAGGTTGAAGAAGAACACAATATTTAATGAGACAGTCAAAAATAGTTTTGAGGACAGCAAGGTGCTCAGAGCAGCATTATTTAGATTTGGCCAGGAGATCATCCACATAATGTTCCAATATATGATGCATGATATCATGGAAGATGTAATTTATAGCTAGCTGATATATGGCACCAGCATTTTTAAGGCCAAAAGGTATGAATCGTGATAGCAGAAGTTCCCCCAAGGGGTGATGAACGCGGTTTTTTGTTGATCCTCTAGGGTAAGTAGAATTTGGTTATAACCCGAGAATCCATCCATGAGTGATAGCATATCTGTGACCAGGCGGTAAGGTCAACCAGTTGGTCAATATTAGGTAAGGGGAAGTCATCTTTTGGGCAGGCTAGGTTGAGGTCATAGAAATCCATGCAAATACAGATTCCCCTGTGTCACCTTAGTGATAGGAACAATGTTAGAAATCTAACAAGGATAAGCAATGGGTAATACGAAGGAAACATAAAGAAGGCAGTGAAGTTCTTCTTTGACCAGAAGGGAAATGCGAGGGTGCATTTTCCTCATCTTTTGTTTGATGGGTTTAGCATCAGGAATGGTTACAATATTGTGGACCACTATGGTGGGGTCAATACTAGGCATGTCTTCATAAGACCAAGCAAAAGCATGGTTATGATCTTTGAGAAAAGACGTGATGGCTTCCTATTCAGCAACATCTAAAGATTAACCGATCTCTAGGATGTGCGGGTCATCCTAAGTATGAATGTTGATTTTAATAGTCTATTCATTCAACATGGTTTGTGTCTTAGATGGTAATGATCTGATGAATAGATGAGTCTTCTGTACCAAGGTAGGTGAGTATAGATTCATCATCCTGACATTGAACAACGTTAATGGAAGGTGTATCATCATCGATCATTTCAAGATACAGGAAGGGAAGAGAGGAAGGGGCCTCGCCCTTGCATGTTAATAAGTTAGAGGCCCCAAGGAAATAGTGTTTATGAAAAAATAAGAAGTTAGGAGTGATAGATTCATGGATCCATTAACTCCATCGGTGAATGAGGTGATGATGGTGGAGTGGGTGAAGAAGGTGGAGAAGGGTTGATGTTCTCGATGAGTTCAATGCGGGCCTGTTTGGTAGGTGGTTCAGGAAAGTCTGATAGCAACTACGGCCATTATGTTTGTGGGTGGTACATGGGATAATGGTATGGTGGACTTGCTCATAAAAGCCAAAACCAAAACCCTTCCACGCACAACAGATGCAGGAAGGTGTGGGCAAAACATGATGATTGGTGAGAAACTAGAAGTCAACGGAAAATGGGCGGGTTTGTGATGGTGGTTCATGTGTGTACGTGGTAGTATGAAGTCCCCCATGGGTGATACTAGTACAAAGATGAGGAGGACCATAAAGGAGGCATTATCATATGCGGTGACCATAGCGAGGGTGTTGGTGAAGACTTCTATACTCTTGTGGATTAAGGAATGTGTTGACACTATATAGGTGGTATTCCCCCAGATTGAGGCATTAAAAAACACATTACAAGGGATCAGTGGTTAGTATGTGGGTAGTAGGAATAGATGATGTGTCGAAGTTTGATGTGGAGGTGGAGTTAACGGATTGGGAAATTGATGGGTTGGCCATGGAGGTTGTGGTGGAGGTAGGAGTGGAAGCAGCATGTGAGGTGGAGGTGGTGACTTTACTGGTAAGCGGAAGTGTAGTTGAAGCAGTAGTGGTTGTGGAGGTAGACGCGTTAATGGGTATGAGCACATCGTTAGGTTGGTAAAGCATGTTACATGTTTTAAAAGGTGATGGATCAATTAGAATGGTATACGTGTGTCCTTCATGTTCAAACTTTACACAAGCGATGTAATGTAGAAGGAATGCAACCCATGCCAAAAATCCAGGGTCTGCCAAGAAACAGGTTATATTGAAATTCCCCCTCCAAGACATAGAATATAATTCTAGGAAAAGTGTAGCGGCCCACGTCGAATGTGGAGAATGAAAGTGCCTAATGTAGAGGTGATAACATCATTGAATGAACACAACATGATATGATGTTTATGCATGTAATTTTTAGGTATGCGCATTTGAGAGAATGCGTGGGATGGAATGATATTGATACTAGTTCCCCCATTAATCATTACATGTTGGACAGCATATATCATTGATGTGGACAGAGATGAAGAGGGTTAGGTCTGGGTCATCTGTTTTGTGTGGTGCGATCTCTTCCTCTGAGAAGCTAAAGGAGGCTACTTGGTGAGTAGGCTTCGGTGTGGATAAAGGTGGCAATTTGGTGAGAGAGGCTACATGATGGGGTGTGATAATGGAGGCTACGGGTGTAGGGTCATTGGGTAAAACCTCAATAGATTGAATTACCTCCATGATAGCTTGATGATGGGATTCTAAGGTTTGGATGAGGTCATATAAGGACATTTTTAAGGGATATTGGTGTAATTTTTTGAGCATGAAGCGATGTGTGACCCCATTAGAAATAGGGTATGTGGGTCTGCAGATAGTAATCTTAGGTATGGGTGCAGATGGTATGTTGGGTATAGGATTGGTTGGTGGGCCAGTTGCCTTTTCCTTACCTTTATCCTTTTGAGCATAGGTAGTAATGTGGATCATGTTGATCTGAGGGGAGTTGGCAAACGGAGAAGGTGTAGGGTGAGTGGTATAACGACATGACGGGAAAAAACCTACCAGTGGAGAAAAACCTTGTGAGGTGAGCTGGGCACAATGACATTTGGGTGATGGTGTGGTAAGTTCTCTGATGTGAACCATGTTAATTTCAAATCTTAGAGGTGGTTCTAGGAGATGTGGTGGTGGAGGTCGTGGTTTTCGAGTGGGAAATGAAGGAAGAACTATGGGAATGGGTGTCAGTGAAGTAGTGTCCTCATCGAGAATGTCGTCATCGTCAAAGTTAGCTTCTAGAGGACACAACTAGATAAGAATGGTTTTCAAGGCCTTGCAGTTCTCCACATCGTGCCCTGGCACATGATAGTAGGTGTAAATTTTAGTATCATCAAACCCCTTTGGCTTGGATTTGAGGGGGTCATAAGGTCTGAGTTGTGGTAATGTGATAACAGAAGTCTTAAGGAGGTTGGTTAATATTTTGGCATAGGACCCCGCTAGTAGATCGCAATGGGAAGTGAAAGTGGGTTTGGGTATAGGTATGACTGATTGTTGAGGAACAGTCCTTGCAGGATGGGGAATAGGTCGAGCTATGGTTTTGGGTGCTAACGTGGTCTTAGGTGTCGATCATGTTTATCTAGGTAGGGGTGTGGTAGATTAATGAGTAGGAGGGTGAGTGGTTGTTTTGACTACCTTATTGGGAGGTAGCAGAGTTTTGTCTTTGGATTACACCTTCTTGGGTAAAGGTGATATGGGTGCATGTGATCTAGAAGGAAAAGTAGACAGGGGAATAGGGTGAGTTGCCCATGGGGATTACGGAGGTGCTGTGAAGGTAGATGACGTGGGTCGTGCAGGGGTGTGAGGGACAGAGACTGAAGTGTAGTGGGTAGTGAATAAATTGCGGAGAGCATTGGGGGTATGGGTGGTAAATATGGTACAGGTGCGGATGTAAGTTGTGTCAGGTGCCTGGGTAAGTTAGAGGTTTGCAAGGAAGGGATAGGATGTTGTGTTTTTGGTTTATTGACAGGTGGAGGTTTCTTAACCATGCTAGGAAGCTGAGGTCCTAAGATAGATGAGATAGGTGCAGGTGTGATCGGTGCAGCCGGACTATGAGGTCTATGGGTTTGGCTCTTCTGGTTGGGTGCCGGAGTAGGTGTGGTGTTGACTTTAGAGGATGTAGCTAAATCTAGTTTGATAGGTGGATGATTAAGGCTGGTGGTTGGGGTGACCCCTAAGGTGGTAATAGGTTTAGTCAAGGAAGATGTTGTAGGTGTGGGTTTGGGTTTAGATGTAGTTTGAGTTATGGGTAAGGGTGTATGTTGAGCTATGATGGGTGTCATGGAAGAAGTTGTGATAGAGGTGGTTGTGTTCATTTTGATTGGTCAAAATATTTTTGGGTAGATAGTGAAGGTATCAGCAAGTGATATTTACATCTGCATTGAGACAGGAAGTAAAAGATGCCCCTAAAGTAAGGCACTATCCACATAATCTAAGCAATCAGCCAAATGTGAGAATGGCATGTATGTAGGTGGAATTGATGAGGACCTAATAGAAATTCCTATAAAATGTGTCTTAGAGATGGGGAATTGGCTAGCTTCAGCTTCTGTGGGTAAGAGAGCCAAAAGTGGGTCTACAGGATCTTGGGTAGCTGATGGAGAATGCTCACCATGAGGCAAAGGTATATCTATTAGGTTTGTGATAGGGGGAGGAGATGATGGGTGCTCCTCTATAGGTGGAGGATATGATGGGTGCTCCTTTGTAGGGGGAGGAGATGATGGGTGCTCCTCTATGGGTGGAGGAGGTAAATAAGTATCCTCTATGGAGTGAAGAATTATTGTGGGTACAGTTCCCTAGGTGGAGAAGCTAGAGGTGAAATGGTCTTGATATTAGTGAAGGGCTCCTCCATGGGTGAGGAAGGAGGTGAAAGGTGTTCCTCTATGGGTGGAGGAATAGGTAAGGTAAGTTCCAATTCAGAAGGAGTGTTTCAAGCTAGAATCTCCTCTATGGAAGGAATATGGGGTAATTAGGAAGCAACAAGTGCGTCACTAAAAATAGCATGGACCTTGTGTGTATGGCTTTCATGAGTTTAGGTCTCACCAGTTTGATCAGACAAAGGGGCATGATTGGGAAAGGGTTTCTTGAAGATGTGTAGGTTTTGGTTGGCATGTGCATTAGGATTATCCACGGTTAACTCACCTTTCTCGAGCATTTCTTGGACAATGTTTTTGAAAGTGATGCAATTACCATCACTATGACCCTTTACTCGATGATAGTTATAGAAGTCATGTTCTTTATACCATATGGGCATGGGGAAAGTAGGGTCAAAACCAGTGTGTGGTTTTATAGGCAGAAGGGTGGTGGCCGCAGCTCTGATGAACTTTTCTAAGACAGAAGAGTAAGGCTCCCCAATTGGGGTGTATTTCTGTTGTTCTCATCTGAATTGAAAAGTCTGGATGGGTGAGAGATTAGATGAGGGGATAGCCTAATTTGACGAATGATCTAGACCAACTTTGAGTACCACTGTGTTAGTGTTGCCCTTGGCCTTTGAATAATTATTCTGTGGTTTGGAAGAAGAAGAGGTATCATTCGACTTGAATGCCAAATTTTTACTGCGTAATTGGATTTTTTTTTCTTCGATGGCCCGAATCTCTAACTTTCGTGCCATGGTGAATACTTCATCAAATGTTTGGAAAGTATGAACCTACAAGGTTGGTGAGATATGTCTAGCACAAGCCCGTGTGAAGAGCTCGATGAGTTCTGTTTGTGGCATTTGGAAGGTGAGTTAAATGATCAGGATACGTCAGTGAGCGACAAAATCTATGATACATTCATCCTCCTACTGATGTGTGGAGTATAGGTCAGTCATGGTAACCTTCTTGACGATATTGATGGAGAAGTGATCCAACCTGATTAAATAAAAATATAGAGTGTCTAGGTAACCCACTATACCAATCTAACGCAAGTATAGTCAGAGACATGGAAAAGGTTTATAAGAGTAAAGCATCATCGTGAATGATTAGGCAGCACCCATGTTTAAATGACCGCAAATGTTGTTGCGGATCTTCTTTACTATTGAAGCTGTTGAATTTAGGCATCTCCCAATGTATGGGGTATGGATGAATAGGAATGGATGGGTGGATGGGCTCATTGTAAATCTTGTTGTAGGTGAGAGTGTTGCGGGAGACAGAAACTGATGCCTCCAATTTCTGCATCTTATCCATCATCAATTTGATTAGGTCATTGGTAGGTTGCGATGATTGGGTGCCTACTGTAGTGTGCGAGGGTTGGTTTTGGGCATATAACGGGGGTGGCATTCCAGTATATGGTGCTTCCGTGTAGGTATATTGAGAAGAAGGTAGTGAAATAGGGGGTATGTACCCAGAGTGAATAATAGATGAAACGGGGAGGTTGCTGATAGTACGTATATGGAGGTGGAAGGGTCGTGTTAACCCTAGTGGAAATGGGGGCTAATGATTGTGGAATGGAAAGGACCATGTTTTGAAAAGGGGTAGGGGTCACCAGCATCGAAAGCGGTAATGTAGCTATGGGTATATGTGAGACATTAGGGGTGGATGAGTTTAGGTTTTGGGTGGTTGTCAAAGGTATGGTGGATGTGGCAAGTGCAACGGAGGTAGAAAACACGATAGTCATAGTGGGTATAGGACCTAGCTGTGAAACGACTGGGGGTAAGGTAGATGCAGGAAGCACAGAGCCAAATGGGGTTGATGTAGGAGTGGGAGTGAGAGTCGGAGGGATAAATACAGGCATGTCGTATATCAACTAACCCGAGGCATCTCGAGTGGATGACTGGGAAAGGTAAAATTGCAAGGCAGTAGGGTTTTGGTCAAGGAGTCGTGCAAACTCCTCATCTTTGGTAGTGATAGTGATAGGTTAGATAGGATCCATGGTGGGTGATAAAATGGAAGGTGATGAAGGACTAGGTGGGAGCGGTTAACAACTGGCATGGAATACGAGTGCACTTGCTTGTCTTCGGGTCAGCACCATGTGAACCAGTATTGATCAGGTTGGGTTGCTTCTCTATAAATAACACATAAAAATAGCAGGAATAGGTGAAACAGGAGTTAAAAAGTGGATTAGGTACCAAATGTTGGCTAGAAAGTGACACAAGCTAACCAATTTTGGTTAGGGTAAACATACGCTAGTCATAGGTAACTGCAGCTGGTCACTATGGGACATGGACAGTGAGTGAAAAATAAGGTATAAGGTCAAATATGATAGGTATGCCAAACCTGATGAGTTTTATAAGGCCAATGGGAATGATAGTAGTGACAGGGGCTCTAAAAAAGTTAAATAAGATGAATAAATTTCCTTTTGGGTAAGTTAACAAAAAGGACTTGGAACTGACGACTGTGAGAGGGTAACCAACGACGGTCATTGGACTGACACTAGTCACTGTGAAATTGAAACAATGATGAAAGAAAAGTGGTTGTGAATTAAAATATGATGTGGAATCAGACCCAGAATTCTGAGAATGATGAGAATATGGTCCAGGAACACTCAGATGAAGCTGGAATACACAAACTATGATGAGGAGTGTGTGAGGAAAAATAAAAATAAATGAAGAGCATGACCTCTCACCTCAAAACGCAAGCCAAGAAGAAACACTAAAAAAATGTGACCCTAAGAGTTCCTTTTCTATTATGTTTGTTTAGCTTAAGTTATTTAAGGACTGACACATGAACTGTAAAATAGATTTTTTTCGTGAGGATGGCTTCATACGAAAAAGGAGATCTACAAGGTGAGGTTTCAGGTTTGTTATGGTGGGGGGCAGGCCTCACTCTGAAGTATGACTCGATAGAGCAGTGAGCTGGGGAATACCTTCCAATCCTTAGATCAGTGCGATCATTGACAGGCATTCTCAAGAAAGATTTTATTTAAGAATATGTATTTGTTTTGAATTTTTGCAATGTGGCAAGACTCAGAGAGAGAGAGAGAGATGTGCTTTCTACGATTCGTTTGTCAACCATCAGCTGTGAATGACTTCCAGCGTATAGGTTGCCCTCAATTAATGTGAGCTAATGCGATAAATTAGAATGCAATGCCCTTATTTTAAGCCCAAATTGAAATATGAAGTTCGATGACACAAATGGATGAATAGGAAGAGGAATGCTCTTTCACTAAAATGCAGAAAACAAGAAGAAATGATTCTTTTTAAATACACCAAAAGAAAGGTTTCTTTTAGAAAAAATAGAAAGAAAAAGAGGATTACCAAGAAAGAAAATTAATGTGTATGCTCTTCAAAAGGGAAAAAAACACACAACTTTTCCTAGGAATGAATAAAATGCAAGGAACCCTAGATGGGTCCCACCGAGCGTGCCAAAATGTTTCACTTGATTCTTAGACATTTCTTTGAATATTGAATATTGACGAAACAGATAGGGTAATGGGTGTAGGAGGAATACCTATTGGAATGCTGGTTGTTGGGTTGTTGCGTGTGTATGAATTCTGAATCCACAGCTGATCATGAGAGCTTCCTTTTGGCTAGGAGGAACTACCTGAAATGGAATACAAGACTAACAAATAAAAGTTAAACAATATGTGCAGTGAATTGCCTAGTATGTGCTAGATTCGGGAAGTGTGATACTTCCTAGACGGCTGTCAGTCCACTATTTAAAACAATTTAATGATAGTAATGAAGTAAATCCTATTGCAATTAAAATGATTTATGTATCTCATTTAAAGCACAATAAGAAAGATCTAATCTAACAGGCTAGGTTAAAATAAGATCTGAAGGTCAAGTAACTGGTTATGGGTTTCTGCAAGTCTGACAGAGGTCTCAAGCAGGTCACAGGTGATTAAGGGTGATGTGAGAATAGGTGGGTGGGTCATTGTTCTAGACTCTATTGGTAAATACAGAGACCGATGCTGGTTAAGGGTGACCGAAACCGGTTGAGGATAACCAATGCCGGTTACTATGGAAAACTGAGAATGCCACAGAATGAGCTTTGGGTCTCCCTTGTGATTACACAAAGGACTTGGTTGGCCGGAATGAGGTATTAGGTTGCTTGGATGGGGTTTGGCGGGGTTTTAATGGGTATGCGGAGGGGGTGAGTATTAAAGGAGTTCAATGGGTTGCTACGAGAACAAATGATGACAATACAATGATAAAATGAATGAACCAGAGGAGTAAACTATTCTACTTACTTAAAATCTGGTTCTGGGTGCTTGTGAGTGATGGATGAGGGTGTCGGTAAGAGGTCGAATGCTGTTGAGGATCACCAAACATTGGAAATATCTTGCATGGGCTGCATGTGCATTCCCTTTTGCTTGGTTGGATCAAATCTGTGCTAGGGTGAGTGTTGGATGATTGTGTAAGAGAAAATGCTTGATCTCCTTCCTTGCATGTGTGTTCTCATGAAAACTTTCTCTAAAAAGATGTCTTATCTCTCAGGAAAATTCCCAATGTTTTACAACCTCGAAAATAAGGTTGTTTTGGGGATTAAAAGGTGACCGACGGTAATCGGAGACAGTTAGGGGTAACTAGCGTCGATCAAAGTGGGATTTCTTAGGTTTACTAAACTAGGCAGATCCCCTTAATTTTATGGGATCTCATGTCATTTACCCCCGAATAAGACTGGAAGCTTCTTGTCAACATGTGGGAATGTGGTTAAAGGGAATGTAGGCATTGATTTTTAGGGTCTTGGTAAGTCTTAGTTAGTTATGGAAACTTACTAAGAATAGGTCTTAGGGTGAGTTGGCTTGGTGCGGTGTCTAGGTGAGGTGTAAGTGTGGGAATTATTTAAATTAAGAGATTTTCAATAATAAATATTGTGAAGCTAACAAATTAATTTAATTAAATTAATATTAGTGGGGTGAAGGGGGCCATGGCTAGGTGAATGTGATGAAGGTATTTATTTTTCGAGGGACCAAAGGGGAGTGTGACCTAATTTTAGTGTCTATAGTTGCATTGTTGATGTTTACTCGTTTTGGACCACTTCCAAGTAGTGTTATCATATCTTGGTTCCTTTGTAACCCTAGTGCCAACACCTACTTTGTATATTGGGTTTGTTTTCCTTTTTTATCTTTTCTTTTTTGTGTGTGTGTTTTTTACACGCATTTGGGTTAACCATCTTGATTGTTTCATAATTATGGTGACAACTCTATTGTGCCACAACAAAAATTAGGTTGCTCTAAAAACTACTTTCCAAATAACGCTCATGCTATGAACACAGTCCTTTCCTATCCTTGTTCTAATCCCTTTTTTCTTCCTATCAAGAGGTTTTCTACCACCTTATTGTGTTATCCACCCACTTGAGGGGGAATTCCTCTATCATTCTACTTTCTGGGGCATCCCAATGCTTCACAATTGTTTCTGCTCACCAATCTGTATGCGTCTACTATATTTAAAGCACTATTACTTTGAAATAGCACTTTAAATATGGGAAAAATGTAGACACCCCCAAAATTACACTTTCATTTCCACTTGTTCCTAGTGTAATCCTAGTACACCTTGTTATTCACCCATTTGCAATTAATTTATTAAATTAATTAATTAATACACATTGTACCCCTTTGGATTAATTAAATTAATCATATATATCCTTAGTACCCCTTTAGTTAAATTAATTATTATTTATTAATTAAATAATTAATTAATTGAGTGTGTGCACATCTTAGTCATCTGCCACTTGATCAAACTCCACCCAGACTCCACTTGGACTCCTTATCCTTATCCTAATTACCTGCACTTCTAGAATCCTAGAAAGGTGGGGGGAAATTAAATTGCATGTACAACCACCTTTTTGGATGCAAATTTTTGCAATTAATTCATTTACTTACACTAACACTATTGCAACTTCCCGCAATGCTATTTTTAGCATATTCATTCATCTGTGTATAACCAACTTTAACTGATTTTACCTCTATAAATTGAAGGCCTACCTTTCTTACAAATCCTCTTGAATCTGACATACAAAAAATCTGTTGAATTCACTGTGTTAGTAACATTTGCATTCAAAACTTGGAGAGCACTCAAGAGCACCCACAATCATTGCTGACATCCATTTTGCAAGGTTTCACATGAGACTCTTATTTGAGGTTTGCATTGTTTATTTATCTTTCATTCTCAAGTAGTTTTTCTTTGTTTACAGCAAGTACGAGATAGAGAGTACGTGTGACATATGAAAGTCCTTAATAGATACGTTGATGAACTCAGGGAAGTGTGTCAAATGCTTATACAAGATAACATCATACCCCTGCTAGGAGAGTGGTTACACTGGAAAGTTCCATGCATGGAGAAGGATAGGGAAAGAAAAATATTACATGAAAATTTTCCACCATAACACCATGAATATGATAAGGATATCACCTTGGATGTAGTTATTGATGGTTTTCTGGTGAGAAAACATATTTATTTACATTGGTGTAGAGGTGAATATTCTTACCTTGGATGCATGGAATAGGATGGGGAGGCCACCACTACAAACTTCTTCTAATGTGTTGTATTTGGAAAATAAGACAAGGGAAATTCCCATTGGCATGTTAAAAGGTGCAAGAATCACTAAAAAGTGTTAAAAATTCAAGGATGAATTTGAGGTTCTAGAGTTGGCAAAGGCATATAACTTCCCTGCATTACTTTTCATCCATGGTGTTATGAAAACAACATAGATTTGTGCATTAATAAGTGTTATATTAGGTTTGAGAATGAGGATGATCCAGTAGTGATTCCTATGGATGGTACAAGGATTACACCCTACACAAATCCCGTCAGTGAAGAAGATCTTAATTTATTCTATGTGCAAATTATGCACAATCTAGATTGTTTTGAGCCAACAAAGCGAATGCTCAAATGGGGAGATGCGCATTCAATTATTGACACTACAAGAATTTGTTTTGATAATTGGTCCCATAGAATGTAAGAAATGATTGGTCATGAGTTTTAGGGGCATGTAACAAGAATGCTCAAACTAAGGACAATTAGGAATTTGGGAAGAACTACGCTACTAAGGTACACAAGGGAAGAAATACTTGAATCATTTTTATGGCAATGGAATAACAGTTGCATGATGAAGGAGACCAAAGGAATATGTTGGTATATTTTTTGAGATGAATGACAATGTGATGGTGGATTGTGCACAGGGATAATCTATTTATATGGCATGAGATAATAATTTCCTTCTTGTTACGGTTTGTTAGGGATAACCTTCCGTAAAAAATACCAGCATACGATGGAAATGTGTCTCCTAGGACTCACATATAGAATTATGAGAAGAATTGGTTAGAAGGAATAGACATGCTACCACCATCCCCTTGGGTCCATAAGTTATATTCCAATTTTCATGAGTGTGCATCCTTGTGGCATATACATGTTGAGCTAAAGAAGGAGACTACCAATTGGAGAGATATGACATCATGTATAGTGCATGCTTTCAATTACATTTCATCTAACCCTCTGGTGCATAAGGCCTTGAATTTTATGAAGCACATCACTCTGGGTGATATCATAAAATTGGAAGAGCTTGTGGCTCAGTTGTATGAGGATATAATTTCAAATGGGCAGGCCAACAAACGTGCATGGTTAGAAACTGATGAAGATATCCTAGAGCACGCATGGAAGGAGAAGGAGAAAGGAAAGCTAGTATACTTGATTGATGGTGAAGAGTTTGAATATTTTAATATAACACACATAGAGGGTTAGCACAAGGTCTTGGAGAAGGTAGATGATTAGGCACATGCGTAACATTTGCCACTAAATTCCAAGAAGGTAAATATTATAACAAATGATGTGCCTATGAAGGCAATCATTAGTGACTACTGGTCATAATAAGAAACTACAAAGATAGTTGAATTGTTTCATGAATTTTAGGATCTGTTTCCTAGGGAATACATTGAGCTGAATGGTGTGCATCCATCACTAGGGGAGATGAAGATAAACTCAAAGAAGGCATGCGAACATTGTGTAAAATACCCTAGAAAATGAATACAAACTTATGTGTCAAAGTAAAGGATGAGAATAACAACATGTTAAAGGAAGGTACCATTGAGCCAATTAAAGAATCAGAATCGATCAACCCCATGGTCATAAGTATTAAGAAAGATGTAAGAATCAATATTTGTGTGGATTACAAGGTATTGAATGCTTTTTGTGTTATGTATCCTTTCCCTACACCATTCATAGAATAAATTCTTGAGGGTGTAGCAGGGTGCGAGATATAATTATTCACAAATGATTTATTTGGATATCATCAAGTTTTGATTACACATGAGGATTATTCCAAGACTACATTCACCACATAATGGGGTTTCTTTCTATATACTATTAGTAAAATTGTTAGTGTCACCTGTTGGATTTGTGACATGGAATAACTGACTCCTATGGATTCATTAACTCTTGCTATTGTACCAAAAATTGATGGATCATCCTTTTGGTTTAAAACAATAAATTCCAACAATTGGTATCATAGTGAAAGGTCATGAGTTTGAATCCCCCTGGGTAACATTGGGGGGAGTTTATTGGAAAAATTATCAGCGTTGTCTATGGGTTTTGTGACATGGACTAACCGCCTCCCGTGGATTCATTAACTCTAGCGGTTGTATCGGAAATTGATGCATCAAGATTTTGGCTTAATGGAAATCACTTCCGATATATAGTATCATGCTTTGAACTAAATAATGTGCCACCAGTGTTTTTGTGCATAATTGTACAAGACTTTCAAGACTTCATCCATAGCTTTCTCTAAATGCGTCTGGATGATTGGACAATATATGGCCTGGTTAAGGATCATTGTGACTTATTATGTATGATGTTTGAATGATGTAGACAACTAATTATATATCTAAACATAAAAATTGAATTTTTGTTACACTATTTGGTACTTTGTTGGGGCATATAATCTGCAAAGAGAGACTTTTGGTTGATTCAAAAAACATAACAGTTATATTGGGATTAGAAGAGCCAACTAATCAAAGTGAAATGCATGGATTTCTTGGGCATACAAGATATTATAGGAAAATCATCAAAGGCTATGCCAAGATAGCCATGCCACTGGAAGAATTGTTGAAAGCTAAAGAGAAATTTTATTGGAGGGATGCACAACAATAGGATTTTGAGCAGTTGAAGGAAAGATTGACCACCACACTTATACGTCACTTCCCTTTATGGAGTTTACCTTTTCATGTTTATGTGGATGCCTTGGGGACATCAATTGGAAAAGTACTATCCCATATGGGAAAAGGTAATGTTGATCATCCAATTTTTTTACGAGAAGGAAGCTAACACCTACAAAATAAAATTACATAACTATTAAGTGCAAGGCTTTGTCTATGGTGTACGTACTTAATAAATTTAGGAAATATATTTTTGCAACTACTTTCATATTCAATATTGGTCATATACCACTGAATTATTTGGTCAATAAGCTAGTATTTCAAAGTCACATATGTATATGGATTCTCTTGTTTCAAGAATTTGAATTTTTAGTAATAGTGAAGCCAGGAAAGAGTAATTTGGGACCTGACCATCTTTTGTGCATCAATTTTAGTGAATACGTGTAGAGTATAGAAGAAACCATGTCGTATTCTCATTTTTTAGGTTGTGGTGTGTGCCTATGAATTTAGATGATATAACAGTATTTCTTCACATAGGTATTTCCCCATAGGGAATGAAGACTATGGAGAAGAATTAGTATACACATTGTGCCTTACTGGTTAGTTGGGGGAAACCTTTAAAAGATGGATAGAGATGAGGTACTATGCATATGTGTTTTGGAACATGAGTGGCATACAATCAAGGGAGAAGCACATGGTCTCATTACATTAGGGAACTATACTAGAGAATCCACCACGTGTAAGATACTCCTTGCACGACTATGGTAGGAAAAAAATTACAAATATACAAAGGAGTTTTTCAAGGATTGTGACCATTTCCAAATGATTGGAAAGTTGGTATAAAGAGATGAAATGTCATTAGGCCCTATATAATTTGTATAACCTTTAGAGAAATGGGCTATAGAATTTCTTGGACTAATTGCACTAATAGCACGACGAACATGAGTGCAATACATAATCACTTACAATTATTACTTAACAAGGTGGGCAGAAGTTGCACCTGCCAAGGATTATACCACTACTATAGGTGTGCACTTATTATGGGATAAAATTATCATGAGGAGAGGCTACCCATTGCACCTTACATGTGACAAGGGAACTTATTTTCTTAATGAAACAATCATAATCTTGTTAGCAGAGTTCATGGTAGCTCATCATAAGAAAAATCCCTATCACCCATAGTATAATGGAACAACACAGACATTTAATAAAATCTTGGGTAAGACCTTGACTAAGATTTGTGATGTAAGAAGAAAATATTGTGATGATAAAGCATCAACTGTATTATGGACATATAGAACTACGTATAAGAGGTTGAAAAAAGATACACCTTTTGAGTTGGTTTTTGACATAGAAGAAATATTGCATGTTGATTTCATGTTACCATCCGTAGGTATTTTTCACACAATATGACTTGTGGGTGAACAAGCAATTGAAGATTGCATTGTCAAGTTAATGCAATTGGATAAACGGTATGCAATTTCTCAATGGAGCCAGAAGTAAGAAAAGGAAAGGAAAAAGGCTTTGGATAATAGCCATATTAGGAACAAGTCTTTTAGAGTTGGGGGATTGGTACTTTTCTATGATTCCAAGTT